>APFE030175980.1:0-19625 GCA_000404065.3 Pinus taeda
GTAGATTGCCTCCGGCCATATTTTCCACCATTTTTGGACACATTTGACATTGCAGAACAACTCACACCAACAGAGCTCAACCCAAACTTCATGGAAGAGGCCACAATTGATCAAATCATGGACACACAGATCAAGGAGGATGACTCAAGATTGGAAAACATTTCGGAAAACATTTTGATTTACTCCGCGACACCAATCAAATCTACCTGTAACAATGTTTTGTAGTTATCTTAATTCATACGGGCCTACCCAATGCATCTCTACTTCATTAAAAGTTAACTTCTTCTACTAATTATGTTTTCTTAACTCAAATTGGCCACAAAGTTCCAGTCACGACTTCCTCTAAACACCTTGCATGGCATGGCATGTAGTCTTCTTTAAGATATAGTAGAACTTCTTTGTTAAGCTTCCAACTGGGTGTAGACCTTTGATCTTCCTCCCAACCATAGACCATATTGTTCATTTACTATCAACAGTGGGTCACCCTCGAGCTGGGGCTTTGACTCCATCGGGTAAAAACTCGGGAAAATACGGGTACACATGTGGTACCATCAACCGACCAAAGTACCAAACCCTATCAGGCTCCAACCTATAGGCTCACTCCCCCCATCAAACTGCACCTAGGAAGTGCATGCCCTTCTCTACACTTACAGAACCTCAAGCTATGCCACCACCTCTAGGGCATATTACTCGACTGAACAAAGACATTCTCAAAGTCCTGTGACTTCAGGACCTATAGCTAACATCCGAACTCTCGAGGTATGCTCCAAGCCCTAATATCAAAACCTCGAAGCCTCCAACCTCAAGTTTCACATCCCTCATTAGCCTACACACAAGCAGTGTGCACCCTTCTTTGCACACGTAGTCCCTTGAGCTATGCCACCACTTCCAGGGTGCCCAACTTGGCCATACAAAGTTTTTATTAGCACTGGAGCTCCAAGAGTTCCTACTGTCATCCTGGGTATCCAACCCTGTTGGCTAAGTGGCTAACCCTTCATAGTTCCCACAACTTTCTTTTAAGCACATGACCTTTTTCTGAGAATATACACGTTTGCATACTGGCCCCAAAGCATATACGCTCATACACATGAGCACACTGCCCCAAAAAGTAAGTCTGAACTCACCAGCCTAGTTAATATGTTCTGACTCACAAACCTAAGTTTCGCATGTACATGGCATTTACAATACGAGGTTCGACTACAGGTGTTACATTTTATAATTGTGTCGTTGCAAGGGTGGATGGTGCAAGTGGTTCAACAGGACACTCGCTAACTCCTTCACCAGGAAAGTGGTTCACTAGGGACCAGGTTCAACAGAAATTTCCTCACCTCATGGAGGCTCTACACGCAATGGGGACCATTGCTTCCTAAGGAGGGAGGAATGATCCAGGTGGATATTGGTGGCCACCCTTCTATTCCACCTAGACCACCTAGTCAGTTTCATATGTTTCCTTGTTCATTTCATCATTTACTATTTTTAGCAGTTTTTTTGAGTCCTGAACTTCTGGAGCAGTTTTGACCCCCTAAACGACTTTTTTTTGGGTCCGCGGTAAGCCCATAACCATAGCCACGAGCTTGCGGCAAAACTTTTAGTACTCAGAGAGACCTTATCAAAAAGGTATTGTACATGCCAAACGAAGATAATATGACCAAGTTATGACCCCGGGAAGTTGGCTGCCCAACTAACTCCAACGCGGCCCACAAACTCTTGGTGTTACATCTCCTGGGGTTAAGGTTTTGGTTTTTTATGGTTTTCTCATGTTTTCTAATTATAAATAGGCCCTTGAGCCTCATTGTAACACAGTTCGGAGGCATGTAACTGCCACATCTCTTCTCATAGATAAGCTACCATTGCCCAAGCTATCTTATTCCATTCTGTTTGTAAGCATAGTTCAGTATATTTCTATTAATGAAATGAAGTGTTTTTATGCTACATCTCTGTGTTTATGATCGTATATGTAATTTGTTGCATTATTGTTTAATTTCGAATCAAAATTTGAGTACAAGTGTGAGAAAAATGGAACCTGGGTTGGTTATGCAAGCTATGCAAACCCTAGGTGATACAACTTCGATTCGGAGGAAATACTGGCCCAAACTGGTACTGCACCCTACCCAAAAAATCATTGTTGATGCTGCTAGAATGGGACTAAAGGTTATTCTATGAATAATTCCTGGATCACCCTGAAATTGCAGCAACAGAATCCCCTCCAAACCTCCAGAAAAACCCAGAAAGGGTTTGGACCAACTCCAAGCTGAAACCGAATCCACAAAGTGATGCAAATTTACCAGCCAACTAGCAATATGTCGTGCTATATGAATGAGGATTTCAGGCCCAAATTTCACTTGGAAAAATTTGTAAACTTAGTCGAAGACTCCTCTCAATAAACCCACAAAAACCTAGAAAGGGTTTGGGCTAAATCCACCGACCCCCAGTGACCCCCAACAAGAGTGAATTGCCCAATGTGGCCAAAAAACGGCCCACATTTTCGATACCACTGAATTATGCCCAAATATACCATGGGAAATTTCTCCCAACTATGGCTAAATTCTCCACTAAGAAATACCTCCTATATTTAGCCCTTATCTATCCCAAATCCAGTTATCTAAACCCCTGCATAACACTTGGTCAAATAGCTTATGCGCCTCTTCCAAAATATAGAAAAATCAACTCAAGTAATAGCCTCCAATCCAGCCCGATGAGTCATTTTCCAAACTCTAGTCTAACAATAAGAAAAACAAAAGCCTGAATCCTCTAACCCACGCATGATCCCACAATGTGCCCCATGAAAATACCTATGCGCCCAAGAAATGTGCACTGTTGAGTAAACTCTCACAATAATGTCCAATGGAAGCTCAAAATTGAGCTCCACGAATTGCCTCACTAGGGAGACACTCGAAGTTCTTCGAAATGAGGGTGGAATTCCCACTTGGAAATTCCTTGTACTGAACAACACGGGTTGTCTTGGATAAGCAGCTCAAGAGAACTAGTTTTGAATTATAAAATGACCAAAGATATCCAAATGAGAGTCTCCATGCTTTATTTATAATTGTTGGACCTCTCCTCCTTGATGCCCCCCACTCTCCACTAGTTCGCACCCCTTTCTCTCAATCTCCCCCAAGAAGAGATAATTGCTCCATTGGGTCGAATTTCCTCTCTTGTGGCCCCCACATTCCATTAGAGCTATAATTTTCCATTTCTCCTAAGCCCCATATGCCAAAAATGTCTCCAATGCCCAAATTACAAAATTGTGTTTTGCTTAGCACCTCCCAATAAACTTTGTTAATCCCCTCCAATGGAAAATCAAAATTGGGGATATTACATGTGTGCATTGGCACCAAGAAGACTTTGGTAGCCAAAATCCTTGGCTATACCTTCAGATTTTGTACCATAATTTTCTTCTTATTACAGTCAACAATATCCATCATAATTTCTAAGTTCTAACATGTCTTGGCAAGCATGTCCTCCACAACAAGTTCCAAGCTATCCCTAGCAAAAAGGATTGTGTGGATATTGTTTTGTGAGCATGCCTGATTATCAGTCCATATACAATATCAATATTCATGCCTTGCACAACCACCCTAACAAAATTATATGTCTTTGTCTCAACAAACAACTCCTTCAAAAGCACAAACTCAACCAATGGCATAGTCTCTACTACCACCACTTCCACAAATTAAACAATTATAGTTGTCACCCACTCAAATTATAATGCCAACTCAATTAGCTACCTATCCATTACCTAACCTAAACAATAAATTAACTCAACCTATTTAAAACATTAAATTTCCGCCCTTTCTCACCTAACTAATCATCCTAGTGGAATTACAAGACATGCATTTAAGGTTGGGAAGGGTGATTGATAAAAAAATCTCCTGTAATTATTCAAGAACAATCAAAGGGGGAGGACCCAAAACAAATAAGTTATGATCAAATAAATTAGACCTCCTTCAACATTAGAGCCTTCTCATCCATCCAATTTGCCTCCTTACCCAAAGAGGTTGAACTTGGAAAAACCTATTGATCACTCTAGACATGATTTGATGACAAAATTGAAGAATGCATCCATCAAATTTCCCCTACTAAAAGAAATAGAGACATACCAATCTATGCCAAAACCATTAGGAAAATTTGCTTAAAGAAACCATGAAAGAAAAATATGGAACCAAAAACTATTCAATTTATTGGAAAAACTACAGATCTTATGAGAGGACACATTTTTCTAAAAAAATATATAGATCCTAGTAGTCCCATTGTTTCAATCCATATTAACGTAATTCTTATTTCAAATGTTTTAATGTATTTATGAGAAACCGTCAACATAATGACTAAGCAAACCATGGAACAATTACAACTACTTAATCTTCGTCATACACCTACTATGTTAGAGGTAGCTGATAGATAAAAAAATTAGACCAGAGGGTGTTTTGGATGATGTAATTGTCTCCTTAGATTCATAGGAGTACCTTGTGGACCTTATGGTCCTACAACTTAAAACTTTTTGTACGTGGACATCCAATGATCCTAAGAAAGGCCATGGTCAACTACCGCAAATGATTTCATTGGTTCTCAATACGGAAGCATGCATATCTCACATGGTGATTCCATGAAAAATTTGACTTTATATCCACCCACTAAAATTTCCCATGAAGATACTTTGTGGCTTGATAAAACTAATGGAGATGAAAAAAAATATTGAGCCTATCATTATAGTTGATCAAATTTTGCAATTCAAAGAGTCTACTGAAGAAAAGAAAGTCCAAAATTTTCTTATTAATTTGAAAATTTTACAAAATCTTGATCCTTTTAATTATATTTTTGGTACAACTTTTCAAGAAAATTATAATCCATGAGACCCATCATCACTACAAATTTTTGTATCAGCCATAAGAAATTCAAAATTTTGTACTATTCCCATTAAAATTAGCCCAGTAAAAACCTTACATATAAGTTCTCAGCTTGATAAGTCTCGAAAGGAACAATTAATTAACATGTTGCATAAACATATTGGTGCATTTTCTTGGAACTATCATGAGATGAAAGGTTTCCATACCAATGCTTGTGCACATCATATTTATTCTTGGGAAGATGCCCACCTCGTTAGACAGTCTCAGAGATGCATGGACCCAACCTTAAAAGAACTTGTTAAAGAGGAGTCACAAAAATTGTTAGATGTTAATTTCATTACGCTTGTGCACATCATATTTATTCTTTGGAAGATGCCCACCTCGTTAGACAGTCTCAGAGATGCATGGACCCAACCTTAAAAGAACTTGTTAAAGAGGAGTCACAAAAATTGTTAGATGTTAATTTCATTTATCCAATTTTGGATAGCAATGGGTTTCACCCCTGGTAATAGTGTATAAAAAGAATAGTAAGTGGTAGATCTATGTAGACTATAGATAACTTAACAGAACCACTTTAAAATACTATTTTCCCCTCCCCTTTATTAATTAGGTTTTGGATACATTAGTTGGTAAGTAGTACTTTTCTTTTCTTGATGGTTACAGTGGTTATAACTAGATACAAATCACACATGAAGATAAGGATAAGTATACTTTTACATGCCCCTAGGGAACATTTTCCTACCGAGTATTTACCTTTGAGTTATGCAATACTATTATGACTTTCCAAAGAGCAACATTAGTTATTTTTTGATCTTATTCATGATTGTGTAAAAATCTATATGGATGACTTTTTCGTGTATGGTGATTATTTTGATGAAACATTCTATAATTTAGAGAATGTTTTGATTAGATGTTAGGAAGCTAACCTTACCTGAAGAAAAGTTAAATTTCATATGATGAAAATTGTAGGGATTTCTCTTGTACATCTCATATCTTGTGTAGGGATTCAAGTTTAACCGGAAAATATTTAAGTTATTACAAAGCTACATGTTCTAAAATCTCTAGAGGATGTAAGAAGCTTTTTAGGTCATGCTAGTTTTAATACAAGATTTATAGGTAATTTCACGAAATTGTTGCTCTTTTGTTTAAATTTCTTAATACATATACTAACTTTTCTTGGGATGAACATGACCAACTTGATTTCAATGGATTAAAATAAAAACTTACTAAGGCACCCATTTTGAGGGGACTTAATTGGTCTCTTCCATTCCATATTTCAACAAATGCCTTAAACACATGCCTTGGATCAATTTTAAGACAACAATAAAATCAATTATCTTATGCCATTTATTTCATTAGCAAGAATCTAACACCTACTAAAACGGACTATATAGTCATGGTAAAAGAAGTTTTAGCAATCATGCATGCAATCAATAAATTCAGTCGATATGAGGCTTTCATTCATACCAATAATTATGTCATAAAATATTTAATTAACAAGCATATAACTAATGGTAGAATCACCAAGTGACTTTTGTTGTTGCGGGAGTTTAACATTACTATCTTCGACAAACATGGAAAAGATAATATAATAGTAGATTTTCTTTTAAAGATTCATATTAAAGGATCAAAAACTCCTATAGATGATTATTTTCCTAACCAACATTTGTTTTGTGTTTGTTGATGCTCCATGGTTTGTAGATATATTGAATTAACTGGATGCAAGGAAGTTACCACAACATCTCTCATTTAGGGAGAAATAAAGAATCACCAAACTCAGTGCCTCCTTTTCCTAGATTGGAGGAGATCTCTTCCACACGAGACCTAACAAGATCATCAGAAAATGTGTATGCAAGGACGAGAAGTTTGACATTTTAAAATCCTATCATGATGAACCATATGGAGGACACTTAGCTAACAAGAGAACAACCTAAAAAGTTCTTGGTTCAAAATACTATTGGCCTATCCTTTTTAGGGATGCTAAGGAGTATATTCGAAGATGTGACAATTGATAGTGGATGTATCGCCAGGTATAATCTGATGAGATGCATTGAATGCCATAGGTACTCATTGAGCCTTTTGAAAAGTAGGTTGGAGACTTTATGGGACATATCACTCTAGCATTGAAGGCAAATAGGTATATTTTAGTTTGTACTGATTATGTAACAAAATGGGTAGAAGCAAAATCTATTTTCCATGCTATTAAACAAATAGCAATATAATTTTTACTCGATGGTATTTTTACCTATTTTGATATGCCAAGAAAAATTGTGACATGTCAAGGAAAGCAATTCACAATAAAATTGGAGGAAGACATCACTTAGCAATATAAAATCAAGCATTGGAAATCTTCCCCATACCATCCACAAGCCAATGGGTAGGTAGAGTCAACTAACAAGGTCCTTGAAGCAATTCTAACCAACACAATAAAATTACATCATAAGGATTGGGCATATCGGCTTCATGAAGCACTTTGGGCCTACAAAACCACGTGGAGGGATGCAATTGGATTTACACCATATGAGTTGGTGTCTGGAAAATATTCTTCCAATAAAGTTCTAGGTGAAGACCTTAAGAATTGTCATTCAATTGGGTATGGATATTTCAGAGTAACAACAACAAAGAATAACCTAATTAAATAAATTAGGCGATATGTATCAAGAAGTCATTCAACACACCACTCTCATCCAACACCAAAGGAGTAAGTGGCATGATAACTTCATTTTGAAAAAGTAATTTAAACTAGGTGATTGAACTCTCCTTTTTAATTAAAAATTCAAGAAATTTAAAGGAAAGTTCACTACATGTTGGTTAGGGCCTTATGAGATTATCATGTCCTTGATAATGTTTGAGTTAGAATTAAAACTATTGATGGGGAAGGAATCTCTTTTCTGGTTAATGGGCATAGATTAAAAGTATACCAAAAGCCTCATAACTAAAAAGAATTTGTTCAATATATCTTACAACATATATCACTTAAATTTAGTTTTTGAATAATTTTCATTTTTAGTAGTTACAGTGGACTAGGTTCTACTAAAAACAAGGTTCTACTAAAAACAAGGTATGAGACTTGTGTTTTAAACGATATATGAACACTTTGTTCATGGTTGAGTGAAATATTATCCCCTTTTCCCTCACAAAATTGCCTTTAAACTTGTCATCCGGTGAATAAGTCCCATGTAGCCATGGCTTGCAGTTTGAAAGGTTTCTTGTGATATTTCCATTTCTGTGGTGATATAATAGAAAGCCCATTAATGTTTTGACCTCCGCACATATAGTGTTGTATCTCTAAGTTTGCACTCCTAGATTAATAATTTAATGTCTAAAATTTAAGCATTTAAATCGATTGAGAATACTACTACTTAATGATGAATCCCACTATCTCATCATGATGAATCTAACCCCAAAGGGTTGGATATTGGTAATGTGACGTGGTGGTGTTCGTTTCTCTCGTAATTGGACTAGGACTAGATGCTTAAATTACATGTTATTAGTCCCTGCCCTTCCGGGCTGGCAGGGACTATAGTAACCGATTTGGAATGCTAGCATTACTTCGGCTCTATGACCAACCAACTTGCACGATAACCAATCAATGTTTTGTAACTTAAAATAAAGTTCATTTCATGAAACGAAAACCCAGCACAATATTTTATATTTTCTTTTTCTTTTAACCAATCAACGGCTTTTCCATCTTATTTGGCCTCAAAACGAGGCAGACGGGCAGGTATACGGAAAGTTAGGACAAGGTCATTTGACAGTGAGTGAGTTCATATAGCATGATAGTGAGTTCATGAACTAATGCTAAGATTGCATTAGCATTAATCTCCTAACATTTAATGTTAGGAGAACTAACAAAACTTGTACTTATGTTAAAGCATAAGTACGCTGGCCCTGACGTGTCAACATTGCCCTTCCCCTTCCGTGTCGAACCATGCCTACAGTGGCGTGTCAAAACGGTAATTTGCATGAGAACAACGGCCTGCGTTTAAATGTTCTCGGTCTTGGCAGAGAAGAAACAGATAAGGCATGACCGCTGAATCCTTGGCAGAGAAGAAACAGCCTCTCGCTTGGCGGAGAAGAAACAACAGCCTGCTGCTTTCCTGCGAAGAAAGGAACAAAGTGTGAGAATTCTAATGTTATTTTTCCAGCTTTGTTTTTATTAATTTTTCCTTTGATACCATTCTCATTGTTCTGTTATTAACTGTTTACTGTTTCATTGTTCTGTTATTAACTGTTTACTGTTTACTATACGCAGGCATGACAGTACATAAAGACAAAGCAGGCTGGCTACAGAGCAGCAAAACAAAATCAACATGAAATTACTCAATGCGGACGTATCTTGGCAGCCTATCTATGTGCACCAGGTCATTTAATAGAGAAACCCACACATTTACTACTCGTGGCCGTAAAAATTGCTTACAGTCCTCTCTGCATTCTAGCTACAAGTCGTACCATCTATATTCGTAACCAGATTTCTTTATAGATGTAAGTAAATTTTGTTCAATTCCATTGTTTCTTAATTTCATTTAGAATATGAATATGGCATATATGCATCTACACAAGTAGATATATAGAGGTATCTAAATTATAAGAAAATATCTTTGATTCTTTATTGGTTACGCTATTATTTTATAAACCCCAATTTCTCATTTATTCGATCATATTCAGAATTATAGGCTTATCTAGTTTCTTAAGCCAGAAAATTGCCAGATACTAATTTGGATTAGCCATGTTATACTCATATTATATGGAATAAAAATAGTTATACACTCGTCTACTAAATGGATCTTCCCATTCTGTTATTTTCCTTCTTTGATATTGATTAGTATTTTCAACAGGTTTTTAGCGACTTGGTAGAGGGCTGGTTCTAGGAAAATAGTAACCGTATTTATGTACTTCTAGAATACAAATACCCATTTCTAAAACATTTTAATCTGCTAGCTAGAATTATCAAAATTTTCTAACAAATCTGAATTTTTTCTGAATGTAGTACCTTTCATCGAAGTTTTGTCCAGAATCGCATGTTTCAGAGAATTGCTGGCGTTGGTGTTGTCCGTCCACGTTTCATGATTTCCAAATGCCAATTCTATGTATTTTCCCTGGCTCACAGCTACCGAGAACGAAGGCATATTTGCAGCGACCAGAGATGAAATTGACAGCAGCGGACATCTTTATTATGCGACAAAAGATGCGAAATTGCTCTTGCGACCGAAGGAATTGCAGGGATGGAAGCAATTTGGCTTGATATGCCGAAAAATCCCAATGTCAACATACCAAATTATCTTAAAAACCCATCTTGCCTGTAAATTCAGTCGGATTTACGAAGACGGAGAAGTCTGTTGGTGTATTCTTTCTGTGCTCCACTATGCCCTGGAACCTTCTCCGCCATAGCCAGAACTGTCTGAGTGCAGATTCCGCGGAAATCGCCTCTAACTTTCGGTAAAAATTGGCACGGGTACTGCAAATTTAGTGCGCAGGGGGCAGATGGGGATAGCAGCCTGTAGTTTTCCTGAGGAAAATGCCTTGCGGAGAGTTGTATGCGCGCCGGATCAATTTGCAGGGGGCAGATGGGGATAGCAGCCTGTAGTTTTCCTGAGGAAAATGCCTTGCGGAGAGTTGTATGAGCGCCGGATTTATTGATCGGAATCGTGGATGCGCTGGCACTGGACACATTGAATCGCTGAGCCTGCCCTTCCTCTGAACCCTAATATCTCTTACACCTGTCACTGGACATGCAATTTCCCCATATCATGTCTTAAAACCATAATGCGCAATGGACATCTACTTAAATATTCGGTGTCCCAGAATAGGTCTCTTTACTCTCAACATAGAATCGGTTGCATTGGTCATGTTGTGATCGAGATAAGCTTAGTTGCAATATTTTCGAAATCATTTGAGAGATTTCATATAGCCTAACTTAGCTTCGACATTATATGTTTACTTTTATTAGGAAATTAGTTATAAATATTTCTCCATCGGTTGAACTCTTTTTAAATCTTGATGTTTTTGTATGTAATCTTGAATAAAATACCATATCTAACGGAAAGGTCGTGGGGTTCGAAGCAAATTACATGGATCTGGTCGTTAAAATGCAGGGCCGAGATTTGGGTTTTTAAGATAAGTGAGGGGTTCGAGATTTAGGGTTTTAAGATAAGTGAGGCGTTAGAGGGTATTGAAGTGAGCAGAAAGCGCGAGAGCGTTTTTCAGGGAGGATGGAAGAAGGAAGGAAGGAATCGATGGTGGGTGGGGATCGATCCTGGCTCCTTTCGCCATGGCTGAATTCTGTTTACCACTATTGCAACTACAGCACTTAGCTAAAATCATGCTTAAAGAATGGCCAGATCGCAAGGAACTGAACGATAAGCCCTTGCCCGAACTTTCATACTAATTATCCTAACTAAATCAATAACTAGATCAATAGAATCCGTCTCAGATGCGATCTCTATGGAAAAAATTTAACCAAAGGTAATTAAATTGAATTATTATAACATGGAGAAACACATTAATAACTTTAATATTTATACATTTATTTTTAAATAAAAGGGATAAAAGCATAATGCTATCAGTAATTGCTAATTATGAGATTTTGGATTCAAAATTATGTATCTAACAAGCAATTTTTTTAATTGCAAAATTATGTATGTAAATACTTTCTAACTCTTTATTTACCTCTTTATCTTTACTCTGTTTACGTAAATATTTTTTTAGTTCTTTACCTTTTATTATCTCTTTCACTTTCTCATTTAGGTAACGAATATCTGTTTGATTTTCTTAATTTTACAAGTAAATATAAGATAGAAACTAATTCTTTTATTACTGTCCGAATGGCGTTTGCACTGTGTAAGTTACTTAATGTTGTTAAAAATGGTTTTACTTTCCTTTTAAAACCACAACTATTATATAAGTACATTATTAATAATGTATATAAATATAACTGAAAAAGATTTCATCTCCGAAAAAATAAAATATATATAAACTATTATATAAATATATTATTAATGATATATATAAATATATATTTAATAATATATATAGATACCTTTAATTAGATTGTAGATATTTAATAATTGAGCAAAATGAGTCAAACAGAACATCCTGCTCCAACTATAAATACATCAAACATTTCAATTCAATTACAAAGGTTGCATTCCATCCCTGCAACGCAATGCAATGTACATTTATAATCCTCCAATGTACATTTATAATCCTCCTTTTTGCTTCATGAGGGTTCAAGTTTTATCTGCCACATACATACTCAGTGGTCTCGGTCTCCAATATAATTTCCATTATCATACAATTCTACACCAATTCTCCCGTTTAGTCTGTCACATTCTGAAATAAATTTTTTATGTGTGTATGGTGATAGATTTTGTGGACTGATTGAGCTGAGCTGCTGCTGCTCCTGCTTGTTGAGTGACGTAGTAGTGAGCTCCACAGGTATAAATATGGCAACGGAACTGCAAGTCCCGAGATTCTTCAGTTGTCGTGGGGTTTCTTTTGAAATCAATAGGAACACCTCTACTCCTCCTCTGCCACCTCCATTTCATATCGCAAATCCAAATGGAGGATTGGGGGCTCATGATTGCAACAGCATGGCAGATCCAGCTCCTCACCCTTCATACAACTGGCACCGCCTCGCAACACTTGCCTTTTCTGTGAACAATTTGTCTTCTTCAGCCAAAGCTGCCCGACATCCACTCGCAGCTGAATCTGCTGCCTCATCACTCCGCTTGTTTTCCACAACCCATAGTCGTGCAAGCAGCCATTTCTGTGATCTAGATCTCGAAGACGAGGCGGCGGAATACCAAGACTTCCCTCCCTCTAGTGCCTGTCAACGAAATCATGACATAGAAGACCCACCGCCGGTGTTATCGTGTGGTTCCACTAACGTCTGGGTGGAAAACGGCGCGGCCTCGATTCACATTCCCGACGGAACTAATCGCTGCAACGACGACTACAAGCAACAGCTGGCACTACCGCCGGCCAAGAATGTGTCCGCGGCAAGGTCCACGGAGTCGCGTCTGTCTGTGATACTGTTAGATCAAGGCCTCTTCACTGTCTATAAGCGCCTCTTCGCTCTGTGTTTCGCACTCAACTTAGTTGGATTGATTGCGGCAGTTACTGGCTACTTCCCATACGCTAGAGAGAAAGCCGCTCTCTTCTCCATTGGGAACATTCTCGCCTCAGTGCTCTGCCGAAGGGAGGCTTTTTTCGATGCATTTTCTGGCTCACAGTGAAGCTGCTAGGCAGGTGGTCATGGGTGCGGAAGCAGGGATGTGGTAAACGGATGCAAAGCTGCAGGCATTCCGGCCTTTGGCCGACAGTAATACGAACTCAAGCTACTGTCAAGAACTCGGCATGCTCAATAATCGTCTGAGATCTCATGGCAGGGACTTGCTGCCATGCAGCTCGTCTTGTTTGGTATTATAAAGGATCTTGTTAACGTATTTTCATAGTTATTATGACTTTACTTATGATGGTTACCACGGGAAAAATATTTTAACATGTATGAATGAATAATTTGGACCACCCCTATGCATTTTAATTATGATATGATAAAGGTATCGTAAAGGGTTATGTTAAAAATGGGGCTCCTGCTTAATTTTCACTAACCTAAGGTTACAAATTATGTCATGCCAATGGCCTAAAAGTGGAAAGTGGAGTCATGTTAAAAAGGTTGTTATTGTTCTTGTATTATATAGTGATATGGAAAGATTTTATTAAAGTCATGGCCTAAAAGTGAAAGTGAAAAGTGGAGTCATGTTAAAAAGGTTGTTATTGCTCTTGTGTTATATATAGTGACATGAAAATATTTTATTAAAGTAAGAGAGGCTAATTGCACTAAGAGTATTGAGATGTTTCAATAGTATTTTAATATTATATTAAAAAGTATTAAAATATTATTATTTTTATTCGAAACATAATTTATATTAATAAAAAAATGTTGTGCTTTAATTAACAATTTGTGCATACATTTTTCTTATTGTAAGGATGACATATCAAACTTAAACATAACCTAATAAATAAGCTAGCTGCTATATTTGTAGGGCCATTGAGCAAATCCATGTTCCACATATATTTATAGGTTGCAACCTTTACACAAATGCCCAAAATAATAATAGTTAATAAAAAGCATAACATAGTATAAGATTTTATGGTAGCCCTAGACTTCCAACCCCAAAAAAGTGAGGAGATTTATGATCCTCAATATGCATGGGATACTTTGATGAAGGCACATATTTATCTTGTTGACCCATGCTATTTGATGGCCCATCTATGTGTGGTTGGAGCCCACTATTAGGGATTGCATTCTTTAAGCTAAAAGAAGAAAACTTTGCCTTTCGTACTTTACTTCAATATTTTCAATCCGTTAGTTTTGCATTGCAATAGGTTTATAACATTTGCATTCTATGCAACTGTTATTTGCTTATTATCCATCAACATAACTAAAATTGCTTGGATATATTCTTCATATCTCCTCAAAACACTTTTTATTGCCTTCGCCAATAATTTGTTTGTCGATTTACTACCAAAAAGGAGATGAAAAGGTGGAGTTGAGATATATAAAAGAAAGCCACAGTAAAAGGACCATACCAAACTAGCATTAAAAATGAAATTTCTTCCTCTTAGTGCCCACAACATTTTGAAAAGGATGTGGCAACAAAGTAAAACCAACACACTATCCCCCTTCACTACAAACACAAACTAGAAATTTGATGGACACCTAGCATAAATAAACCCAACAACTTGCACAAAGAAGACTAATCTATACAAAATTAACCTTTGAAATGGTCCTCCTACTTGTGGTTCAAGGGAAAGTGGTGTATCCTCCCTAATTGATGAACCTGCAATGACGGATTGTGGTAAAAAATCATTCCTCCCTTTACTGACAAGGCTAAATATCACACCGGATCCCATCATATATTAGGTTTCATCCCTTGAAATGCACAATGATAGTTCAATTCATTGTTCAATAACTCCATGTATTTGCATTATTGAAGCAAGAGAGTATGAAGACCACCTCACATCTTGATGTCCCACCCTTAAAGACCCATTCAATAATTGAATTTCAAACTATCCAATGTGATCCAATCATGAAGTGATGACTATGCCCAGTTGAGTGGAGTCAACCTCTCATTGATACCCCCACTACCATTTGATCCCTTCTTCCTCCATGTCATGATCATTTGAACCCTTTGCTCCTTTGCAAGCTAGTGGTACAAGTGTTAATTAGATGTCCCTTCATCGAATCCAAGATGATTTAATTTCATTATTGACCAATAATATTTCCTTGTTTAAGGGTTGTACCATGATTTACCTATTGGTCTACCTCTTC
Organism: Pinus taeda; assembly: GCA_000404065.3. Taxonomy (NCBI): domain Eukaryota; kingdom Viridiplantae; phylum Streptophyta; class Pinopsida; order Pinales; family Pinaceae; genus Pinus; species Pinus taeda. The sequence continues at coordinate 15,181 of APFE030175980.1, forward strand.
ATTATATTCCCTCTTGATGTGGAAGAACTTGATTTGTGGGATCAATTTAGACAAAAGTTTGATTTTGATTAAAAGAGAGTTCAATTTGAGATCCCTCGATGAGGACTCCTTATTTAGGGCTTGAACGAACACCATAGAGTCAATGAGAATAATAAGTGATTGTTTTATTTTCTCTATAACAAGTGTTAAACTCTGATAAAGTGCCAAACACTCAACTTGATTATTGGAGGATTGTTCAAGCTTCCTTGATTCCTTCAAGATAAAATTGAATCCCATCCTTAGATTAAGGCTCCATCAAAAATAGTGTGCACAGATTAATGAAACTTCCACAATTGGGAATCGATAGGTGATTTTTTTTATCATCCATTCCACTCATGGGTAAGATTTTTGAATGTTTCAACTTAAATAATCAATTTGAAATTGTTCCATTCATCTTAACTCTTCATCATTCAAATCAAAATATATTTTTAGTAGGCTACATTGCATATATATTGAAAGAATGGAAATGGATTGAGTGGCTTTTTGATGATGAAGACTATTTTTATTACTAACCAAATTTTCTAGCTAATGTTTTTTTGGAAGAGTCCCTCATATACTCTTGGAGGTGGCTATCAAGGATTTCTCATGGACCAGAGTCCAAAATAAAGAATTAATTTTTAGGAGGCCATCGATATTACATACCTTTTTTCATTTGAGGTTGAAATTTTTCGATTGAGAATTTTTCGATTTTGTCTAACAAATATACATGGATGAGACCCAACATCTTTTTATCTGTGGCATCAAAATGTCTTGGAGCATACCCAACCAAATTAGATAAGAAAAGGGGAATCATATGATTGAGATATGCTATGGCATTCCCAGGATCCCAGTGTGACCAAATACTCAAGTCTTCTCGTCCTATTAATAAATCGGATAAAGTTATTTTTCCTTGTAGATGAAGTCAAAGTCAACTCCATTTTTCTCATTAGTTTTTCTTTCACGTGATGTTGTTCTCCCATAAATTAATAAATTTTCCATTATCGTGGAATCCATGTGAGTTTTTATTGAATGATTAAGGAAGTTGATTTCAGAAGGTGAGAGATAGGATATCCTTGAGCTGTTTTATTTGGAATTCCATACACTTTAAGTTTTAATCCTCTAAAAGTATTTTCTCCAAAGAAATATTGTCCATGATTTGGAGCTCCCAATTAATAATATCCACACCAATTTAGATCCTAGTGCTCTATTAATTAACTTTGAATCATGGATACCAAGACCTCCTCTATCCTTCTCATGACACAATGTTTTCCAATTGATGAGATATGATTTCTTCCAATTTGCTTTTCCTCCTTGCCATTTTTTTTAATTGTCTGAGACATTTGATTAGAAACATATTTGTGTGCTAGAATAATTAATCCTTAACAAGTGGGAAGGGTTTCCATTACTGCATTAATACCCTTCCCAATACTACATTAATTAAAGTAATTCTCCTTGCTATGCTAATCCATTTTTATCCCTAATGTTAAAATTTGATTTCAATTCCTCTACAATCCCTTGCTAGGCTTGAAGAGGAGATCGTTTGATTAAAATAGGTATTCTTATATATTTGATTGAGGCCCATTTTTCTACAACTTGGAATTGAAGGATGCAAGAGATTTCTTTCATAACCATTAGAGATATATTCCAGCCAAATATTTGGCATTTTTTTTATAGTTTAGGGCTCCCCCGAAGGCATCTAGGAAAAAGTCCAAAATATTTTTAAATCAATAAGCAATGGGGAGGGATGTAGGCCCCAACAATGGGGTATCATTAGAAAATTAAGAGTGATTCATACTCTCTATTCCTCTTACAATTTGAATTCTTGGGAGCAACCACCTCGTTGTTTCCACTTCCCATTTTTTTACTATGAACATCCACCATGGTTACACATAACAATGGAGATAGTGGGTATCCTTGTCTTAATGATCTACTAATTTGAAAAAATGAGTTCAAACGACCATTGAGAATGAATGTAATTCATGTGGGGTTGTGGAATCCTCCACCCACAACCCCCCAACTAACTCCACCATTGAACATGTCTCGCTTGTCAAGGATTTACAAACTCTAAGGTTCTCTCAAAGTACTTTCAAGGTAATATTGACATAGCATGTTGCAAAAATAAATTAAATAAAACAATAATATCTCTATATGTATGTAACAATACTTAAAATAATTAAGACAATATAAATTCATTTCAAACCTAGATCTCTAAAATAATAAGATGGATGAAATTTCTCAATGCGAATTTTTTTATCATTTAATTCTATGTCACATATTAAAAAAAAAATGAATTTCATTCCTCTTAATACTAGATAAATCCAAATTTAAAATAAATTTGTAGTGTAACTATTTTATGTTTTGGAGCTTTTTTGGGCATATTTTTATGGCCAAATTTACTCTATTTTTGGCAAAGATTTGTAAGAATTACAAGTTTGAGTTATATAATCTGCACAATCCAAGTACTTTAAGATTTTTTAGAGTGTTGAATCCATTAATATAATCAAAAATATATTTTAAATGAAATGAAAATCCCAAATTATAATCTCACCCATAAATACATTCTTAAATTTATAAATAAAAAAGAAAAATAAAAAGAAATCAAAATAGTTAGAAAACAACTTAAAATAAATATGGTGATACATGCAACATAAAATTGTACTTCATGCCACTTCCCTCTAATATAAAGCAATGAGATGCCACTTTCGACTTTAATTATTTTGTTTGCCAATTCTCTCTAATACCAGCCTAGATCCATCTTAACTTCGGGTCTACCAAGTGTCGAGAGGGATCAAATCTTTTGATATGCAAACCTCTTTTAAAGTGAAAAGAGATTTGGTCCCTCTCGACGCTTGGTAGATCCAAAGTTAAGATGCATCTACGCTGGTTTAGTTCCCCCCCTTTAAATATGCTACATTCCACATGAATACCATAGGTTCTCAATACCACGGGTTAATATTATGGGCCACTTTTTTTTTTATAGGGTAATTTTTATTTTGTTATTTTTATTTCTATTTTTTTTACAAAGTTAAAATGTTTATATTACATTACATTAATCTTTTTAATTATTATTTTTTTTTATGTAACTTGACCTAGTCAAAATGTTAAACATTACATTACAACATCTCTACCATACTAGACTAGAGAGGGCCTCTCGGCGCAATAAAACAATGAGGTGATGCTTCAACTCTTTTTGTCACTAGGTTTTGCCTTCATGGATGGCAGTATGGTCATTGCATGGGGTGACATCTTCCTTGTCTTATATGACTCATCCCCTTTATTCCTTGGTTAATCCGTAAATTTGAATGAGAGATAATCGAAGGTGACCTCATGGCATCATATTTGGAAGGGCCACCCCAATTCTTACTAAATGAAACATTATGTCATTTCCTTTAGTTTCCATATTGAAGAGTGTTGCAGGTATACATGTTACATGGTTTGCGTCACATTTAAAGGGAGGAAGTCGTGCGGAAAATAATTATGAGATAAAGCATAGCAATCTAATTTGCATAGCTATTTAAACTTTAAAGTGGGGATTAACTCAAATTACTTTATTTAGCATTTTAAGTGAGCCTTCTTTTTTTTAGGTTAAAATTTTATCTTGGTAGGTCAAAATTGTATATGATGAAGGGAGTTGTGCGAAAAAGAATTATGAGATAAAGAATAGCAACCTAATTTTCAGACCAATGAATCTCATAAGGCTTTTGCATAAACCTAGAGAGAATACCAATAGTAAATGAAATATCTGGTCTGGTAGTAGCCAGGTAGTTGAAACTTCCTACCAGTTGTCTATACTTCATTACATCCTCAAATTCTTTTCCTTCCGTGGATGTGAGCTTTAAGTTTTGTTCCATTGGAGTAGTCAAAGGATTGCATTTAGCCATGCCAAACATGTTCAACAGATCTCCAATGTACTTCTTCTGAGAGAGGAAAATAAACTTCAGACGTTGAGTTACTTCAATACTAAGATAGTAGTGAACATAGCCCAAATCAGTCATTTAAAAACCTTTCCTCAATTCCTTCTTTATGGATGCAATGTAGCTCTCGTTGTTCCCTATCATCACAAGATCATTTACATACACCACAAGATATACAATTGTTTTTCCAACTTTCTTCACAAGCAAAGTTGCATCATCAAGATCATAATGTTTGAAGTTGAGTTTCAGAAGATGCTCAATTAACTTCTTGTACCAAGCTCACGGTGCTTGTTTGAGGCCATACAAGGATTTTACAAGCTTGCATACTTTGTGTTCTTGACCCTTCATAACAAATACTTTTGGCTTGGACATAAAAACATTATCTTTCAGATCTCCATTCAAGAAAGAAATTTTTACATCCATTTGATGGGCTTTACAACCGTTTTGAGTTGTCAAGGCAACAAGTGTCCAAATGGTAGCCCATTTTGTTGTGGGGGCAAAATATCCTCATAG
>APFE030175981.1:5718-21472 GCA_000404065.3 Pinus taeda
TTGATATAAAGATCATCGTATTCCGATAAGTATTCATGGAGATATGAATTTATTTTGATTATGGAATTATTATCAAGCCGACCTACAACTCATGTAGGCTCAGAAGCCCAACAATCACATCTATTCACCCACCAACGTTGTGTATAAATATAAGAGGACTTTTCCTCATTTGGACTCACTCATCTCATCATATCTCTCTCTCTCTACTGCACAGATATGAGTCTCTTCTCTACTTCACTGAAATGGGTCTCTCTCTCACACGTTTGAAGCCGGAAACTGCTGAAACTGAAGCTGCAACAGCAGAAGTAAAGATTGACTTGTGAGGCCCAGAAGATCTCCTCTTTGGAACTGCGTTGTAGGTTCATCTGAACCTCCTCTGAAAGCCGCAACTTCTAGTGGTGGAATGAAGTCAATCCGATGAACGGTTTGCAAGATATCGACTGCCCTAGTTTGAAGCCGGAAACTGCTGAAACTGAAGCTGCAATTGCAGAAGTAAAGATTGACTTGCGTGGCCTAGAAGATATCCTCTTTGGAACTATGTTGTAGGTTCATCTGAACCTCCTCTAAAAGCCGCAACTTCTGGTGGTGGAATGAAGTCAATCCGATGATCGGTTTGCAAGATATCAACTGCCCTAGTTTGAAGTCAGAAACTGCTGAAACTGAAGTTGCAACTACAGAAGTAAAGATTGACTTGCGTGGCCTAGAATATCTCCTCTTTGGAAATACGTTGTAGGTTCATCTGAACCTCCTCTGGAAGCCGAAACTTTTGGTGGTGGAATGAAGTCAATCCGACGGTTGGTTTGTGAGATATCGTTTGCCCTAGTTTGATAATAAAGCCGGTAATGCTGATGCTATTTAGGGTTTGCTACTGCTGATATGAATCAGATTTATTGTACTATTTCTCTCTGCTGAATTATTGAAGATAAAAGAAGATTTGATCAAAGGGTTTCCCCACACATTGTGGGGTTTGTCCCTGGCTAGCCGCCACATCTGTGTCTCTTGTCTTGGCTTGTTTTCTGTCGATCGTTTAATGTTCTATCTGCACTTTACTTTATGTACATGTGATTGCTAATCGGTGGAATATAATAAGAAAAAGAAGTAAACTGTTATAAGCATAGAACATACCATAACTTAACATTATATGTTGTGGCATGTGACTGGGGTTAGGCCCTTTTCTCTGCCGCCACTCCTTAGCGACTCTGTGTATATGGTAGTGGTTCGATGGCTTGTTGTTGTGGGCACCGAGACCTCGGGTTGGGGCTAAGCCCTAGCCCTTGGCTCCCCTGCCTATGGTCTTGTGGGCGTGGGATGGTCAGGGGCTAAGGCTTAGCCCTGGCCCTTCCCCCAAATGGCGCATACATAAACTTTATATATATGTTTTGCGCTATGGTTAATAAAACCCACCGTGTGCCCTAGTGGTAAGGCGCAACATTGTTTCTCGACCAGTCCCATGTTTGATCCTTGTGGGGGGGGGCAGTTTGGCCCATAACAAATTTTGATTGACCATTGGGAGGCCACATGGCTGCCCACCATTAACCCACGTGGCTCCCACTCATTGGCCATCAAACCACCAATAAGAACACAGTAAAAATTCAAAACAATCACACTTGAATGCTTGTCTATCTGCCATTAGCCCAACATGTACAATCAGCCTGCCCAGTCACCTTGCCCAATCAACGTACCTACAAAATTGTTGTTTATTGGGACAACGATCAGAACGCGATTTCGAGAGCATACGATATCAGTTTTGAGTGATTCAAGTTGCATTAGATTCAGATCGACGAGCTCTTCGATTTGGCACCGGTTTCAAGAAGTTTTGGGCACTTTTATTTTTGAGCTTAAAATTGATCACCTGATCACAAGTCAACATCATGGCTAGCATCAACAAACTCCACATCATGAGTTATCTAAGACATCTTGCAAAGATAATCATATCTACACACATGGCCAAGAAAAGTTGATCACATCTATCACAGTCACAAAAATAGAAATTTGCACAAGTCAACTCCTAGAACCTGGAATATCAGCTCTTTGAATATAACAACCTATGCAAGGCCATGAACAACCTATCAACATGAGAATCCCTCTCATGCAACTCAAATCCTCTAACAATTGAGACAAGCTAAACTAGATCAACTATATCAGCCTAAGAGAATCTTGAGGCAAGAGTAATATCATGGGCAACTCCATATATCAAAGAGAATCCATGGGCAACTCCCTCTGCTAAAAGAATCCATTAACCATGTCCCTTTTGCACCCCACAATTCTCCCTGTTACTACAAAAACTAGCAGGCCTAGTGTAAAGCCCCACTAGCCAAATCTAGACCTTATGCAACTAAAATCCTCTAACAATTGAGACAAGTTAAACTAGATCAACTATCTCAACCCAAGAGAATCCTAAAGCAAGAGCAATATAATGGGCAACTCCATATATCTCAGAGAATCCATGGGAAACTCCCTCTACTAAGAGAATCCATTAACCCTACCCCTTTTGTATTCTACAATACTACCTATTGCTGCAAAATTTAGCAAGCCTAGTGCAAAGCCCCACTAGACAAATCTATACCTTATGGCAATAAGAGATTGGCCACCATTGTCACCCCAGCGGCCTTTCCCTAGTTGTTTAATGGTGAATTAGATCCCACAAGGGAAGTATCCCTATAAAGATCACCTAAAGATATTCAATGAAGGAGGATTTAAGGTGATGCAAGGGTCTAACAATTGGGGGAAAGGTACTTGCGGAGCCTAGAAACACTAAAATAAGATTTCCTGAAATTCAAGTACTCTTTCCTAAGACCTCTCAGATAGATTAGCAAGTTGTTATAAGTCATAGTTTGAGACATATTCAATAATATGGCATGCAATGTCATATAGCAGCTAGAAGAAATAGCCTTTCAAGAATAGATCAATAAAAGAATAAGGCTATCGATTAGGTGAGAAAGTTTTAGGGTAGGCAAATGAGATTTTGTGACTGAAACATGCATAATACAGCAACAAAAGCAATGATGCCATCCCTAGTTATAGGGTCTTACCCTGTAATTAATGTTAGTTTTTGTCCTTTTCAAGTTATTGAATGTAACGCCTATTAGGAGGGAAATAACACATCAAAGGAAAATTGTCATTAAATACAAGTTCAAGAAAAACCCTAACCCTAAATACCTAGATTAAAGAGAAGAGAGAGAAAATATATAGAAAGGAGGAGTTGATCAACACCTACTAGACTAGTTTCTTGACCCAATTGGACCATCGAGTCTTTTAGTGAAAAATCTACGAGGACAACCTTGATGAAGAGGGTGAGAGAGCAAAAAACTCTACTTAGAAACCCTAGCGACCTCCTTAGATGGGATATTTTCAATTCAAGAGATGCAGATATCAAAGTTCTCTTAATGGAGTCAAGTACGAAAACAATTTTACATACCATAAAGAATCAAGATTTCAAGAAAAATATTGCATTTTTTACATGGAACACATAACAACCCTAATTCACATATTATAGCATGCAAGAATGGAAGAAGATCAACAATAAAGTTACAATAATTCCACAAGAATCTCTTCAATCAATCCCAAAGAATTCTCCTCAATCAAAATTCCTCCTCAAAAGGGAATTCACTCAAGTGAGGCAATGGTCCAAGAATGCTCCTCACTCCAAGGAATCCTCAATGTGCATGTGTACGTCTCCAAAAGGCACCTCCTCCACCATGAAGTCATCCAAAAGGAAGTCTGCATCACCCTTACAAGGAATGTAGGAGTGATGTGGCACCAACAAGGGCAAGCGTTACCATCACGGAAGAATATGATAGCCCTCCCAAGTCATCTCAATGACAACGATCCTCATCTGGGCTCCAAAATAAGGCATTGTCCATCAAATAAGGTCAAGGCCCACCAAGGGGCATTGTGGATCCATATGGGCACACCATCAAATAGTCCAACACCTAAGCTTTCAAGCTCAACATTTCAGTGTCTCAAGGTAGATCAAGAGGTGTAGAATCATGTAGAAGCTACCCAAGCCCCAATGCTCATCATTGGGGTAATATTGGGGCCACAAGGTCATATCTACTCTCAGAATAGGGAAAAGTACCTCCTGGAAAGTGTTGGAAAGGAGTCAAGCTTACTTTGTGCCTTTCCAATAGCCCTTTAAGATATAGTAATTTCTCGCTCATTAGGGTCGAGACATTCAAGAGTACCTTTCTTTAGACAAAGCATACTAGGTGATGGCTACTGAGTAGGGTGGAGCTCATGCTAGGCTTTTGCCCATGTGCTTAAACAAGTCCTAGCCATCTTTTACATTTTACATTTTCTCTCTATTGTGGATTTATATGTTTTTATCATTCTTTCAGCTACATCAACCTTCGAGGCCAAGTTTCCAAGCCCTAGCCCAAGGATGTGGATACAGGGTGCCAATCCCAATGACTAGTGGCAATTAACCCAAAGAATGGAGGTAGATAATCAGGAGAGAAGACAAGTGGTAAGTATGAAATACCCTAGACACACCATATCAATAAGTGTTTGCCCAATAGTGCCCTTCCTAAGCCATAGGGCCTCAAAGGATGTCCCATTAGACTAGAGTCAAAAGCTACGTTACCGGATCCGGCAGCAGAGGGGCAAAGATCTCCGTATCCTCGGATCTGATCCGAATATGCAGGGATACGTGCCAAATACGACAGGTGGCGGATGTGCAATTTTTGGAAACGGCTCCTCCTCGCCAGAAACGTATGTCTAGTATAAAGCCGGAACCCGCATAACTTTTGCCCAAATTCTGAAACCCGAAAAAGTTAAAAATTAAAATGGGTGTGTGCGTTGGAGTTTAGGGTTTTTGCTTTCTACGCTAGTTAAAGTTCCGCCATTTCAATGTGCTGAAATCTTTCCCACAGCCGCATTTTTTTTTATATAAGCACAGCCGCATTATTTAAAACGATAACCACAGCCGCATTTTATAGTTTATAATTTAGAAACGATAACCACAGCCGCATTATTTAGAAACGATAACCACAACCACATTATTTAGAAACGATAACCACCGCCGCATTATTTAGAAACGATAACCGGTTAATTTCCCATTTTTGAAACCCTGTTTTGAAGTGCGTTTACCCATAGCGTTTGTATATTATCGGCGTTTATATATTATTATTATCAGTTTGATAAATTATCAGCGTTTATATAATTTGAAATATATATAAATACCAGCCATTAACTTTGCATATGCTTCAGTTTCATTAACTTTCAAATGAACATTTAAAAGAAATCATATATATATTAGAGTTCAGTTTTACTTACAAAATTGAATGTGGAAAGAAATCTTTAGATCGATATTTCTACTTGAATTTCTACCCCCTTCCAGTCCTAAACTTAGATCCTTTTTTGGGGCTGAATGCACTAATTTCTCAAGAGGTAGGAGAAGTCAACTAGCACAATTTTGGTATTGATATTTTGATATATACATAATATTATAATAATAATATATATATGTAGCTTTCAAATGAATATTTAAAATCTCATATATATTTTAGTTTTTGTATATATATATATATATAGTTATTTAATTCAAATTGTGTATGGATATATATATGTTATTTAATTCAAATTGTGTATTGATAATTATTAACCATCAATATTTTTGAACTCTAAAGTGTTTTTTAAATTTTTAAAAATATTATTATATTTTATTTTTTTGTACGTGACGTATCCTTGCCGTATCCGGATCTTGGATTTTCAAAAAACTAGCAGATCCGGATCCGAATCCATATTCGTATCCGTATCCGAATCCGAATCCGAATCCTGGTAACATAGGTCAAAAGCTAACCTCCCAAGTGAAGTGTGGGAACAAGGATACAATCAAGAGGGCTCAATCATCCAGTTTGCCTCATGATTCATATCAATATGCCCATAACATTAAATGAAATGATATGATTGTGAAAATGGTTAAAGTACTTTGATAGATGACCCACCTCCCTTCAAGAAGAATGCTAGATGGATGAGAACACTAACCGGAACAATAGGTGGAGAACTCAAGCATAATGCTATCTGAAGACCATCATAGGGCTACTGGTTGGCTGGATATCAAATAAGGAGAAAACATTTCTCATATGGATTACACACTTCTGATGGGTAACACTCCCATCAGTTGCAAAACTAGAATCAATCTTAGCATCATCCTCCACCAAGTTATCACTCCTCTCCTCCAATGGAGAACTAGAAGTCATATAGATGGAAGAAACCAATGCAACATGACTAGCATATCTCCTAGGAGGTTATACTTGCCCTTAGAAGTTTGCAGTGCTCCTACTTGCTTTTGAGCCTCCTAAAGACTAGAAGAGTCATCTAGACTCTCACTAGAATATATACATGCCACTGGATCAGCAAACCTGTAAAGACCACTCTCAGATCTCCCTCACCTCTCTAACCAATGTCATTGGACTAGCTGGACTACAACCACTAATAGTGCATTGCTATCCCTCGAAAGTAACTCTTCATTGTACATATGCCACACAAGAAATTGAATTAAGGCTCTTGCTCGAACCAAGAAGCAGAAGAATATCACTCAACTAAAGAACATCACCTAAAGGCATCTAAAAAGAAATGGATCTAGCTCCTCTCACACGATACATGGCACTATCACCAAACTCCATAGTCATGCCTCCCTCTTACTCCTAAATCCTACTAAATAAAGACCGACCATATGTCATGTGTCTAGAATCTCCGATTCTCCACTATCCACATACCATCCAGCACTAGACACAATGTTAGAAGACAAGCAAAATGTCATTGAAAAGAAAGTCTCAAACTGAGATTCAATCTACTCTACACCTGCTACAATCCCAGATACACCCTATTGCATACCCTTCCATTCTTCTTCAATGGACACTAGCCAGCATAATGTCCCATCTTATGACATCAGAAACACATCACATTACTCAAATACTTTCCTGTATCTATAACTTCTTCTTGAAGCCTTTCTTGCTACCATTATCCGTCTTTCCAACAAGGCCAATAGCATCTACTTCCCTTTGTTGCTTCGAACAAGACTACAATATGATTTCTTCCTGCACAAGATCAATCCAAAGCTTTGGAAACTTGGGTATATTCTCTTGAGTGCAAACACCCTGAACTAAAGGCATCCAAAAAGTAGCAAGTCCTTTTAAGTCAATGGACACCAACTCTTAATCCTCCATCATTGTTCAAATGGCATCAAACTAATCCTTCAGTTCTTTGATCCTAGTCAAATAGCTCAACGTAGTATCTATCTCACTCATGTGAATGGCTAAAAGCTAGTTTCACAAAAGCATTTGTCGATAAACACAAGAGTTATGAAACAACTCAACTAAGGCATTAAACATTTTCTTCCGTCTCTAGAATGTCTGAGATGAAGTGATCCTTTAAAATCAAGAATGGTTCTCTTCAATTTGGCTTCCTTCTTCCAATGAATGGCCAGATATGCTGGATCAACAGGTTTTAGAATCTCCTTGTCAACATGTTCCTAAAGATTGACTTCCTCCATAAGAATATGAAGCCTAAGCTTCCATGAAACAAAGTTGGAAGCTCCATCGAACTTATCAAACTCTCTAAGACCAAGAGAATCAACTTACACATCTTAAACAAGTCTCAAGTGCAAAAGTTGGTAGTATATGAAGTAGACAAAACCCTTTCTAGGGTTCAAATGTTTCTCCCAAGCAATCTAGGATATCGAACCCAACAAGCTTAACAAGTAACTCTCCCAGGTATTGTTCAACTGAAATACAAGTTGCATCTTACTCTAGAGTGCTCTTGGCCACAACAAACTCTAATACCATGCAGAAGTTTTGGAAAATTCAAAGTCCAGAAATTTTACCTCTAATCCTACAGGTTTGCCAGATCTTTATTATCTGAATTTCATCCTTAGGGCTGTTATGAAATATAGTATAAAACAGCAGCAGAAAGGATATACTATTTCGCTTTATAAAAACCCAATCTTCTAAACAATCAAAGGAAAAAAGATACCAGTATCTCGACAAGTTTCAACACTCTGGGTCAACTTATCATGCATAAATCAGATTTGAAAACTCACTTTTACAGCAAATATAACAGCATCAAAACAGCCTTTAAATTCTTCAAAGATGTTGTCAAATCACACAACAAAATTGCCCCTTACTTATGTCAATTTAGTGAGACATGTATAGCTGTGATTAATAATACATGAAGAACATAGATGGCTGAAAATCAAATTTGGAAATTATACAAGTGTTGGACAGCTGAAAACTTAATTAATAGCATAAAATGAAGTTGATGTATACACCATAACCATATCACAAATCTAGTACAATCCACTAACTCTCGAAAACCCTACCTCAACGAAGGAGCTCCACCATGCAAGAATCATGCAAACAAGTCCTCCAATGCTAGACAACCTCTTCTCTTCTTCATCTTCACCATATATACCCTATAGTTCTATCACAAAACCCTAATCTCAAACCTCCAAGGAATAAACCCTAACCCTAGACTACAAGATGAAAGATAATGAAACCATAACAACTCCAAAAGAGAGAGAGAGATCAATTACAAATGAAGAGTTCAGAGAGAAGGTAACTAGTACACTCCTCTTTTATGTCTCAGCTCTATGCAAGAGTGAAATAAGAATGAACACAACGGTATGAATGTGGACTCTCACCTTCCTCTATATATGAGAGGTAAGGGAGGCCAACAATACAATGTGGGCCATGTCCATACAAGCAACCTACAATAAGTTGATGTAGACACAAGTGACACACTCCACTATAAGGGTACACAAGCCATGCTTCTAGATGATGTCATACACAATACAAGCTCCAAGATGGTGTTGCTATTTGAGGAGTGCCCACTCCTCTCCATCCCAAGCCCACATGAACTCCATCACTCATCCTAAGCCACACACTCCACTAGCTCAACTACCCCTACAAGAACACTATCACAGCCTTAGCATCCCTAAGCCAACTCCAAGCCTCCATCTAAGAATTCAACCTACCCCATGCCATCTAGGACCTAATACCCTCCTCGAAGATGCACACTGCTCTTCCTCCTAATTAGGGCATTCTCCAAGCAGGTAACCTCTTTGTGTGGTCACACTAAAGGGCATCCACCAAACAAGCAAGGGAACTCCAACACCCTAGGTAAGAATGCTAAGCAAGCACCCACTTGAGGTCAAGCAACCACTAAGCAAGTCATTCTCCACTACACAAATCCATCACAAACCATCTCCCATGCACCAATCCATCTCGAACCATCCAAGGGCTAAGCATAAACAATGGACCCTATAACTCATAAAGCACCCCTGAAAATGGTGTAAACACTTTTGAAGTAACCCAAAAGCCAACAATAGATAGATAGATAGAATTTTTATTTAATGACCATGAATCCAAACCAAGGTTACTTGGAAGCAGGAGCGGGAGCAGGGAGCGACATTTTCAAAAGCTCCCAGTAAGGAGTGAATCGAGAGCAAATTTTTATATAACATATTTTTTTATATATTTTGATGCATATATGTCAACAAAAGCATGTAGATTGATGAATTAGATATAAAAAACATAAAAACATGGATTAAACCATAAAACATCAATCATCTAGAAGTAGTAATCTTCATCAACCACGTCCACAAGTTACAAGTTCTCATTTATATAGCATGTAAGGGTGCACATAACCAAAATAGCATCGAGTGTAATCCATCTCTGAACTGAAAATACATCACAAATAGGCTCTAGATGACCTCTAGCATCCAAAAAAATCATGCTACAACAAATAGCTACATATCATCAAAATCATTGCCTATCTTGGGATCTTTGTCATTAATATCACCCTCTAAACAATTAACATAAGATAGAAAAAATATAGCATGTCGAGTCAAGATTTTGTTTGAGTGATGGGTACATTTTTAGTAGGGTCATGATAGAGGAGTTCGACAACCAATGTCACTAACATGAAGGTACATAGAGGGGTTAGTATTCTTGATTAAATATGAGTCCCATACCATAGTCCATGACAAAATCCAATGGAAACATTGCAATCCCCCCAATTCTGAAATCTTGAAAAACTGATAAGTCTGTTGGATTTTGAGTGAGATCTAAAATTCTACTTTCTCCATATGAAATCCAATGAGGTTGGAACCACTCTCAAACATTCTGAGTCATTTCATGGTAATGTTAAAAATGTAAGTAAAAGTGACATTCTCCTGTATCTTTGATGAAAATGAAAGATAAAGGAGAATGTCACTTTTACTTTAAGAATTTAACATTACCATGAATTGCATATCAATAATAGGGCCATAAGCTTGAATATTAAGTTACCTTACTCAAAAAATCTTGGAACATTTTTGTGAAAAAACCAGGGAGCGAATTTTTTTTTGTCGGAGCGTGACAAGAGCAAATTTTGGGAGCGCGCTCCGGGAGAAATTTTGATCCGAATTTAAACAAGAACGCAACAAATTACGGACTACCATAAACACAGAGATGTAGCAGAAATAAAACTTCACTTCATTAATATCAAAGAACTAAAATATGCTTACATACAAAATGGGAATAAACTAGCTCGGGTGATGGTAGCTTATCTTTGAGAAGAGATGTGGCGGCTACACGCCTCTGAACTGTGTTACAATGAGGCTTGAAAGCCTATTTATCATTGAGAAACAATGGAAAACCCTAAAACATCCAAAAACCTAACCATAGGAGATGAAATGCCAAGCTATGGGCCCCGTTGGGGTAAATTGGTACATCAACTTCCCGAGGTCGTAACTTTGGCATATGATCTCCATTTGACGCACACGATACCTCATTAGAAAGATCTATCTAAGGACTACAATTGTTGACAGCAAATATCGAGTTAAAAACTCATATTCACCGCCGTGATTTTCCAAAAAAACGTCATTTAGACCTCAAAACGGCTCTGGAAGTTCAAGACCCGAAAAACTGCCAAAAATAGTAAATTGTGCTACAATTAAGGAAACTGAAAAACTAAAAGAAACAATGGTGGGGGTCCAAGTGGAATAGGCGGGTGGCCACCAATATCCACCTTAATCAAATTCGAACGGAGGGGGATCACTCCCCCGCAACCATGGGCCAAACACTTTACGGGCTAATAGAAGTTACATCTTAAGGAGGCTATGCTTTGTTCAAGATAAAGCAACGAAAAATGTAGAAGAGAAGGAAGATGTGTTAAAATAAAAAGGATAGGATGTGATGGGGGGGCACATCTTGTACAAGTCCATAATCTACTTATCTAGGCAACCCCTCCTAAGGGGGGTAGTCTCTTCAACGCAATGATCCGACACCCACTCATCCCTTTCCACGACATTCTTGTGGTCCTTCGAGCAATGTATTCTAAGCAGCTGCTCTAGAAAAGCATTGACCTGCATACATCTTCCAATGTTGATCCTCTCCCAATGCTGCTATAAGCCTCACAATGTAGCAAGAATTGTTGCTCCATTTCCACTTCCCCCAACTCCCATAGCATGCACGTTTTGTTGCCCCACTCCTCCTTGGAATCCTTACATTTACCTGTCTCACATTGTAACATGTGGAAGTTTATCCCCAACTAGGCTAAAGTCTGCTTCTCCTTCCAGGGCATGTTCAACTCTAGGTATTCTTGGATTTTGATTTCCTCCATTGGGTTGAATTAGTCAATGTCGTATCGTTGTATCTGTTGCCCCTTTTTTATCCATCTTCCCTCTCTGTAACATGTCTACATGTGTTTCCTCAAACCCATCTTGTCTAAGAGGAAAATATTTTTCTTTTATGCCCCACCCTTCCAGTGACTTTATGCACTGGAAGTCACATGTACACTTTCGTCAATGCAACACATCTTTGCTAATTTTACTAGGGATTTGTCCGTTGTCCATTTTGGCCATTCTTTGAGAGAAAAGCTTAGTTGGGTGGAGAACACGATCCTCGCAAAGAGAGAGTGTTAATTTTTTGTTTCTCCAACCCTATTCTGCATTAACCATCAATGTCCTCCATTCCCTACTTTTAAGGATTTTCCATTTTTAGCAGTGCTATTTATAGACTAGGTTGATTTCTCAACTAGCGATTAGTCATCAATGACTAACTTGCATTTTAAACAGTGAATTTGTGAGTAGAACGCTTGGCACGTGTTGACACGTGTTTGCTACATAGAGAAGTGTAATTAGAATTTGTTGGGGTGTGACCACCTTATGGACGAGTATGTTTCGCATGTGTTGGCATATGTCTACCTATTCTTGGCACACGTGGGGCACATATGGAGAGTTACACTTTTCTATTCTTGGAAATATATGCATGCATGGACCCTTTCCTTATTCTAAAGAAGAGATGGAGAGCACATTAGCAAACAAGTAGTCATTACAATAATTTTTTCAGTGTTAATAAGAAGTTATGTAATTGTTGCTACAGATTTCTAGCTTACTGGTTTTAATTTGCAGATTTAGTATTTCTCAGATTATACTCCATCATTTACGGAATTGATCTGAAATTCTAATAGGCAGTGTCTACACTACTCATCTATACTCCTATGCTTTTAGTTTTCATATATCCGAAGTTCTAGTTGGTGTTTCTTAATGTTTTCAGTTTCAGCTGTAGGGTGAAATCTTTGAGTGTATATCTGCTATCATGAATCGGAAAATTTAAGAGTTGGGTGCTTGGTTTTTCATAATAGCCACTTGCTATATAAGTGGAACTTGTGTAGATTGCTAAGACTGAATGATTAATCGCACTATATGGAACTGCAAAACTGAAGCTTTTTGGGCCGGATCATTGTTGAGTACGGTAACCTCATCGTTGATCCTCTTCACTGAAAAGGTATCCTGTTTAGCCATAAATGAATGGTTCGAAAGGCAGGGTGGAGTGCGCGAGACATGATCACACGAACATTGCATCTTCTTCTTACGTAAAGGAGAATGCCCAAAAACCCTCCGTAAGAAGTCTACTCAGTTTCATATGAAGTATTAACTTGTAGACCAGATTTGGCTACGTAAAATTCAGCCATAATTGGCATCTTTAAGAAAGACAACTTCTCTTGAAATTGGCACCCAAGTCAACATGCTAGCTCTCTTTGTTTCTGTAGGGAAGGGGGGCTTGATTATCTACCCCTTTACCATTCTTTATCCACACTTTTATTGTTAAATAATGAAATATAAGATTCATTGCTATTCTTTATACACACTTTTATTGTTAAATAATGAAATATAAGATTCATTACTTAGCAAGAGCTGAGACTCTACGAGGTTGGAGGCCTACTCCTTAAGCTTTATCACAAAAGCTTTATCACAAGGGGCCAAAAATGTTCTCCATGGGAATTGAAACCAGGTGGAGGGGATATCATCTCATTGTGCCAATCACTCAATCATAAATTCCTAGTATATTTGGATTACGGGCTGTTGGATATACTCTTTGTGTTATAGTGGCAGCCATTAGGTTTGATCTTGGTTCTTGCCCAAAATACTCCAATGAGTTACCAATTCACCATGGTAAAAAAAATGGAATACAAGATTTATTTTTCGGAAGAAATGAATTCTTTATGTAACGCTTTGATTGTCAAGTAATGGAATATAAGATGCACTCTTCCAAAGGTTCATTGTAATTTTGATATCATTTAGCATTTCCTTAAGAAAAAATCAAAAAACATTTTCCTTTTTACCATTGTGAATCGGTAATTTATTGGAGCAATATGGATGAGGCCCAAGATCAAACCTAGTGGCTGCCACTATAACACCAAGAGTATATCCAACAATCTGTAAGTCAAATATACTAGGGATTTATGACTTAACAAGAGAGTCAAGACTCCACGAGAGGTGGAGGAGATAACATCCCATTGTACCAACCACTCAGTTGACTCGGTTCTCCCACTAGGCAATGGAAAAACCGAAAAACACATTACTAGCGGAAGTCTAAAGCACTTCAGCCTGAATGAAAAAAAAATACAGAGATGCAAAAAAAATACCAACGATATACCTGCCAACCATTACTGCCTAGGAATCCATCTCTGATTGCATATACTGCCTTAAAACCATTTCTCATCAACATTTGAGCTACTTCCATTGAGTTGCCATCATACCTGTAATCCGTATTGCTTTCGCATAAATATTTGGCATATGCCAAATTCCCAGTCAAAGTTTATATTCAGATTTTTAGTTTAGGATGAAATCTCAAAACGATGAGGGATGCTTACATGTCAAGAATATACAATGTCGTTTGAACTGGCTCCTTGAATCTTTTCCGCATCTCATACAAAAATGCATCCTCGTCTCCTGTGTAAGTCACCTGTACAACCTCTTTGTTGAAACTTGAAATATCTGGAGAACCCACATCTGCAATCTCATAGATACCTCTGATATCTACCAACTGAGATTCCACTTCGTCCTTCAGAATCGAGTAAGCAGTTTCTGCTGAAACCCATTTCTTTGATCTATCAGCTAGATCTGATACAAGGGGAATCACCAGGAACACAACAAACGAAACTCCAAATGCGAATAAAGGATACTTGTCTAGGAAAGCAGCCACTGCATTCACAAGACCTTCTGCGCCAAAAGTCGAAGAAGGTTCCTGCAGTTGAACAACTTCCTCTGCGAGAGCACTCGAACCCGAACCCAATACGATAGAAGTCATAATTGTGTAGTAGGAGGCCGAACCAATTGAGTTAACCACTTTCATCTTCAACTTCTCTCTGGAAATTGATATTCTGCTGGTATCAAGCCTTCTCTTTGGGTGTGAAGTGGAAGGGGAATTGGGCATGAATGCCAGAGTTTTCATTCTCTTCTGAGGAGGCCACCATAAAAATGAGGCTGCGGTTACTACACTGCTGCTTGCTGTAAGGACTTCCATCGTCAGCTACTCACCTGTATATTAGGCGCTGTAGAAATACAAAGAACCCAACACTCCAATCTTCACTCCAAACGCTATTCATCCACAAGTCAATAGTATCTCATCAGTGGAAGACCATGATGGTGTATACCAGTACCACCCAAACACCATGCAGTTCAACACATTAATCTTCAATTTAAACCCCATCCTTCCATTCATGGAGGACACCCTATCCAATATGCAACCATTTATCTTGGGCCGCATTTGAGTCCACTGGTTATTAATGGGGGATGATTCGGATTTGGTTGTGTTTTGTCTGAATGTCACCTTGGAGTGGCATTTGAAGTCCGGATTCGAAATGGTCGTGCAAACCTCTTTGTCAAATCAAAAATTATGGTGATGATGATTTATACGTTTGAAGCTCGGGTTTGAAATTTCGTGAATACTTCTTATCCAATCATCAACCAATCAAATAGGGTGATTATTGTTTTTGTTTTTTTTCTTTGTTTTTGTGTTTTTTAAAGGTGGAAAAATTTATCAAATTCAGTAGTCAAACCAAGAGTGAGGACAGCTATTTTTGGTTGCTATCCGCCAATGTCGGTTCACGCATCACTAATATCAAGGAAAACCATGCTACCTGGAATAACTAGCTGGTGGTCCATAAGGGAGCAGAGTTTCACTCCTGCCAGATCCCTTTGGGTCTTGAGCCATTACCCTATTTCCTTACATCCGAGGAAGACGACCTCTTAACCAAGCAGAAGCAGTTTAGGGCATACTCCAAGCCCATATGGTAATTATTATTATAGTCAAGACTAGGAAATTTATCCATTAATTACATTTTTTAACTTAATATATATAGAAAATAACAAAATCTTTTTAAGAAATAGAATGTAATAAATTTAAGTCATATGAATAAAGATGGCCTACCAAACAAACAAGAATCCAAACTCTTGTAATTAAGGATTGAAATTGAAAATCTGGAA
>APFE030175991.1:10859-39445 GCA_000404065.3 Pinus taeda
TTGATGAAGATTATAACTTCTAGATGATTGTTGTTATATGGTTCAATCTATGTTTTTTATATCTAATTCATAATTCTACATGTTTTTGTTGACATATATATATCAAAATATAAAAAAATAAAATATATATATTATATAAAAAACACTCTGGAATTCGCTCCCAAACCGGGAGCTTTTGAAAATTTCCTCCCACACCCTTTTTTGCTCCCACTCCCAAGTAACACTCAGATTTCTCTTTGGACTTAAAAAAAGAAAGTAAAAGTAAAAAAAAAACACAACTAAATTTAATCCAAAAAACCTTAGTGTGATGAGAAGGGAGTTCACCTTCCCCTTCAACTAAGCTGACATTGTCGTGGAGCCATGAAACTAGAAATACCCCCGAGAACACACTCATTTAGTGACCCAAAGCAAATGACGATTATATTTTAACCAGAAGTAACATTATTTTTTAAAATAAAATGTTTATATAAAACATACAATCACGTTACAACGTTTTGAATATGATGTACTCCATTTCTTTAAATATACTTATTTAATTCATTGCTATCTTTTATTTAAAATTCTTCACTCTCTTAACACTCAGATTTCTCTTTGGACTTAAAAAAAGAAAGTAAAAGTAAAAAAAAAACACAACTAAATTTAATCCAAAAAACCTTAGTGTGATGAGAAGGGAGTTCACCTTCCCCTTCAACTAAGCTGACATTGTCGTGGAGCCATGAAACTAGAAATACCCCCGAGAACACACTCATTTAGTGACCCAAAGCAAATGACGATTATATTTTAACCAGAAGTAACATTATTTTTTAAAATAAAATGTTTATATAAAACATACAATCACGTTACAACGTTTTGAATATGATGTACTCCATTTCTTTAAATATACTTATTTAATTCATTGCTATCTTTTATTTAAAATTCTTCACTCTCTATTCACTTTGTACATCATGGATTACTTATTCCTTTAATTAAAATAATTAATTAACACATTTATAAAACTTTCTGTTTCATACATTTAATATACTTATTTAATTCAATACTATCTTTTATTTAAAATTCTTTACTCTCTATTCACTTTGTACATCTTGGATTACTTATTCCTTTAATTAAAATAATTAATTAACACATTTACAAAACTTTCTGTTTCATACATTTAGTATACCTTCAGTTTTGATGAATTAACAATCACCATATATAACAATCAAATTAAGAAGTATACTCCGAATCAGGTAATAAGGATGTGTGATCCCTTGGGGATTGAAGAGCCTTCTTAATTTTCGAGGGAGCAACACGCTGATGATATGGACTATGTGTAGCATGCAGCTCTTACGGGTTTGAATGTTCATTGATGGATTACTGGATATAGTGACAAATAATATTGGAGTTTGCTCCATGCGTGATTGAGAGCTCTTGAGATTTTTGGCTAGATTGTCTTTGTTAAATGATAGAATTCGCAGAAGAGAAATGATATGAATGATCATTTTATTTTCTCTTTGTAGTTGGAGAGAAGACGTGGAGCAAGAGACAACATCATTCTTCACATCCTTTGTAAGCAAGTGAGGTAAGTTTGTTAGTTGTTAAAAATGTTGCAGTTTGTTAATTAATTGCAAAAACAAAGTTGTAGGTTGAAAGAATGTTGCAGTTTGTTAATTAATTGCAACAACATAGTTGTAGGATGAAAGCATGCAACCATAATCTATGTGAATGTAGATTAATGATAGAGAAACGAAAATAACAATAATAATCGTTTCATTTGTGATAGAACATGGAACATTGTATATTTGTTTAACATTTTTTTTGTAAGTTTAGTAGGATTATGTCTTCATATATTGCTAACTTCTCACCTCTATGGAGGGATAGCACAAGATTTGAACCGAAGTCTTCAGGTTCCATAAGACTTCATTTTCAGGGCCCTTGCTGATTGAGTTACTCCAAGTAGACAATTTGCCTAACCTATTAGATAAGAAAATATATATAATTGTTAATAATGTTAGTATTAAGAAAATGACAATAATGGTCATTTAATTTCTGATTTGCAGGGGAGAGAAGAGTTGGATCAAGGGGCAACATCGTTCTTCAGATCCTTGCCATACTTATAAACATAGAAAGTATGTTTATTCCTTGTCAAAACTCCAGAATGGTCGCAAGTTGAAATAGTAATTGAAAGCTTGCCTAATGTTGTATTATTGTATTCTAGTATGTTTTAAGTATGTTGGTTCACTCCTTGGATTGCAATAATAATCTTGAATCGAGAGTTCTCAAGGCCAAGGGTTTTGACCATTGTCTACATTATTGACATAATGTTATGATGAGAGAATCAAGGTTAAGCTTAGGCTTTGGGACTTGTATGTTGAGTTTCAGTGGAGAGTGAGTTGGGGTTGTTGAGGGCTATACATAATGTCAATTTCCTCTTTGTAGTTGGAGAGAAGACGCGGAGCTAGAGACAACATCATTCTTCACATCCTTTGTTAGCAAGTGAGATAAGTTTGTTAGTTAATTAATTGCAAAAATATAGTTGCAGGTTGAAAGAATGTTGCAGTTTGTTAATTAATTGCAAAAACATAGTTGCAGGTTGAAAGCATGCAACCATAATGTATGTGAATGTAGATTAATGATACAAAAATGAAAATAACAATAATAATCATTTCACTTGTGATAGAACATGGAACATTGTATATTTGTTTAACATTTTTTTTGTAAGCTTAGTAGGACTATATTTTCATATATTGCCAACTTCTCACCTCTATTGAGGGATAGAACAAGATTTGAACCAAAGTCTTCGGGTTCAATGAGACTTCATTTTCACGACCATTGCCAAGTGAGCTACCCCAGGCAGACAGTTTGCCTAACCTATTAGATAAGAAAATATGTGAAATTGTTAATAATGAAATATTAAGAAAATGACAATAATGGTCATTTCATTTTTGATTTGTAGGGGAGAGAAGAGTTGGATCAAGGGGCAACATCATCCTTCAGATCCTTGCCATACTTCTAAACATAGAAAGTATATTTATTCCTTGTCAAAATTCCAGAATGGTAGCAAGTCGAAATAGTAATTGAAAGCTTGCCTAATGTTGTATTATTGTATTCTAGTATGTTTTAAGTATGTTGGTTCACTCCTTGGATTGCAGCAATAATCTTGAAACGAGAGTTCTCAAGGCTAAGGGTTTTGGCCATTGTCTGCATTATTGGCATAACGTTATGATGAGAGAATCAAGGTTAAGCTTAGTCCTTGGGACTTGTATGTTGAGTTTCAGTGGAGAGTGAGTTCGGGTTGTTGAGGGCTATGCATAATGTCGATTTGAGAGGTCTTATGTTTTCAGGGGATTTTGTCACAAGCTTGCTACTTGCTACGTCTCTTCGATTATCTTTGATGGCCAACTCCTAGTGAACCAGTGGTGAACCTACTCAGAACTTTCACGCTCTCGCGGCCTCAACAACGGCTTCCTCGGCTAACAACGCCCTTGGCATCCCTTTGTTCCTTTGGTGAACTTCCTGTGAACTTCGGATGAAAGCTCAGAGATAACTACTACCACAGTAGACAATATAGATGCACAAGGTATTCATATTTGGAATGGTGTACTCATATTATTTCAGAATGGATGAAATTTTTACATAGAGATTCTTTACAGAGATTGACTATCTTCGCATTTTTCGGGCTTTATGTTGTCCGCAAGGAACAAGCAATACCGAAGGCTACCTGGCGAAAGATAGACTCTGCCTCATAATATGATTTCGACTCCTATACAGACTGGATGACTCTTTGGATGACTTCTCTAATATGATTCGACCACTTTAGGTTCTCACCAGCGCCGAGCACACTAATGCGCAGGCTCCCAAATCACCTAAGGACTTGAGATCTTCTCGTGATGCAAGCAGATCAGATTGAATGTCTGCAGTTGCAGAGCAGGAGAGGCTCTCGACACTATGACTTTCTAAGACTCAATCTAACTCCGAATGCCCCAACAATGAGCCTTACCCTCATTATATAAGAAATGAGAGGGGACAAGCATTACTGTAGGCCATCAGTGGACTGATCGAAAGGTGGAAGGAATCATTGCTTTCAGGTAACGCTAGGGAAACGCCCGCACAAAGATTCTAGTATGGAAAGGTGGATGGAATTATTGCTTTCGGGTAATGCCATAGCAACATCCGCACAAAGATCCCAGTGTGGAAAAGTAAATCATACAAAAAATTATGACAAGGTGGATACTTTTTATCAAAGCCCACGAGAAATATAATACCGACAAAACAAAGTGGATGCTTTTTCAAAAGCCCACGGGAAAATATAGTGCATGAATTATTTACATAGTGGAGGCTTTAATGCAGCAAAGCCCACGGGAAATCTGGCCACAATTAAGCCCTTGTGACTGGTTCTCATTATTACACAATGGATACTTTTAATGGAAAGCCCATGTGAACCATCAGAATACTTTGAGGTCAGAGAATCTATCTCTTTTATACAACAATTCATCCCAGGCTTTTGTGTATATCCTGTGGACAATCATTGGTTTACACAAAATAATCTGATGTTTTACCTTGGTTAAGACTAACCATTCTAAGAGTTCTCTCATATATTCCTGGAGTGAATAGTTTAGGTTATGAAATGGAGACCACTATTTGTCTGTCATATCTTTGACAGTTTTGTATATGGTATGAAAACATTCTCCAATTTCATGTTCTTGGCACCAATCACAATATTTTCTTCGGTATGCCTCATGGTATACAGTATCCATGGCAGTTCTTCTTACCCCATAATCACTCCACTGCTCTCGGAACCACTGGCACTGTTGATTTCTCTGAGAAGCAACTAATGTGCCAAATTTTAGCTTTGTATAGTGAATCTCTTCTTTGTCATCGACATTAAGAATGTCCCACCAAAGTTTTTTATACCCTGCAAAGTCATACACAGTGTCAGGAAAAATAATCTTTGGGTCATTTCTTGGCCAACGAGCACAGGGCTGGACAGGCCAATGTCCTTGTTCATTCCAAAGATCTCTGGTTCGATAAATACAAAAGTATTTTTCATAAATGCCAGTACTACACCCTCCATGATACCATATGCCGGCGATATCATGAAAGTTCTGTTCTAGAGCTTGATGTGAAATCCCAGCGTCTCTTTTTGATTTCTCATATATCATATCATGAATCCACTTGCTACCTTTAGGGTACACTTTTCTTTTAGGCACAAAGTGCTGAATGTTACTATGAGGTTGCAAGTTGGCATCCAATATCTTCGTGTTTCTGAGCTGCCAAGTGGGTTTCCAATTTCTTTTGTATTCTTCCCAGTCTTGATTGTCTGGGATAGTCCTCAATACCTCCTGTTTTTGACGTTGGTCCCACTCGGTGACTATCATCATGACATGTTCTCGTGCTTCAATATATTCCCTGCTAAGAAAATCAGGGAGACTATTTTCTTCACCTTTAATGTGTTCCACTCGAAAATCAAAGTCTGCAAAAAGAGCTTGCCATCTGGCAAACTTTGCTTCTCTGGCCTTCTTGATGTCTTTTGTTAATACTTTCTGCAAAGCTGATGCATCAATTCTTAGTAAAAAAGGTTTATTAATGAGATACAATTCGAACTTACTGATATAGTTCCATGCTGCCTTGACTTCTTTTTCTATTGTGGAGTAGTTTTGCTCAGCTGTATTCCATACTCCGGATGCAAATTGAACAATTTGCTCATCATTTCCAACTTTCTGCTTGAAAATACCTCCCCATCCAACATTGCTTGCATCTGATTCCACAATCTTAAATGCAAGATCATCAGCAACATATAAAATAGGCAAAGTTTTTACCTTGGCTTTGATGTTCTGTACTGCTTTTGTATGGACATTTGTCCACTCTGGAGGATTTTTCTTTAATATTTTATTCAGTATCCTTCTGTCGCTTGCACAATCCTGATAGAAGTTACTGAAATAATTGAGGCAGTCTAAGAATCTTTGCAGCTGATTCTTATCTATAATGACATCAAGAAATTTATTTGCAAACTCTAATGCATGTTTCTGCAGTGAAATCTGCCCATTGCAGATTGTGTGTCCCAAAAATTTGATTGTGGTCTAAAAAACTTCAATCTTTTTCATGCTAAGCACTAGACCATTATGCTTAACTAAGTTCTTGAAAATATTTACATGCTTAAGATGATCCTGAATGCTCTTAGAGAATATTAACACATCATCTATATATACAATAAGCCAGTCAAAATACGGCTTAAAAATATTGTCCATTACCTTTTGGAATTTTGATGGTGCGTTCTTCAATCCAAAAGGCATCACATTCCACTCATAGTGGCCTGTTGGTATGCTAAAAGCAGTCTTGAATTTATCTTTCTCTGCAATGGGGACTTGCCAAAATCCTGCCTTCAGATCAAACTTGGAAAAAATCTTAGCTCCTGATATCCTCCTAATCAAATCTCCTTTATGTGGTATAGGATAGGTACCATCTGCTAAGACTGAATTGAGAGGCTTATAATTAATTACTAACCTCAGCATACAGCTGATCTGCTTAGCTCTCTTGTTCACATAGAACTCATAACAGTTCCCAGGACTGTCTGATTCTCTGATCAATCTTCTGTCAAGGAGCTGCTGAATCTCTTTTTCACCGAGATCTCTATATTCCTTACTCATAGGAATAGCTCGGCTCTTACAAGGCTTACCAGTATATCCTTCCTTGTAAAGGAGCTCAACTGTGTGCTGCTTCCTATGCCAAAAAGCATTAGGTTCTTCAGAGAAGCATTCATCTTCTATCTGTTTCTTCAAATCGTCAATCTTGCTTTTTATCTGGGGCAGCTTGAGCTGTTCTTCTATCCTAAGAGTAGATTTCAGATATTTCAAATCTGACAACCTAGCTTCAGCTTTGTCCAAATTCTGCACAGTTTGGACCATTGTGGAGATTCTTGGATTGGAAATATATGGAAGCTCAATTTTTTTCCTTGTCCCTTTAGATGTGGGGACTGCTATGAAATATCCAGCTTTTCCTTCTTTGAGTCTGAGTGAACCATGAGGCTCTACTACTGCCAAAAAGACATTTCCAAGTATGTAGTCTACTAGAATGTCTGCTACTGCAAATTTTAAATAGACACAGTGAGTTTCAAAACAGAGAGAGGCTTTGGGTACCTCATATTGGATCTTTTTGTTACCCAAACCTACTACTTTTCTTTCTGCAGCAACCCAATATTTTGCTGGAACATTCTTCATATTGAGGATATTGATATCTGCTCCTAAATCAAGAAGGGAAATCATTTCAAAATTTGTCCCTTTATGCAGATATTAACTCTGACGTGATGTTGCTGATAAGAGATAGTAAGTAATCTCATATCTCTGAATCCAAAATTTGGATCCTTGATTCCTTCAACAACTTGGACTTCTTGACTATTGTTGTATTGAGTAGTATCCCATGGCTGATCATCTTTTGCTTCTTCTTTGAACATCTGTTTTCCTTTCTTCAATTCTGCAATTTGAGCTTTCATTGTAGAAATCTCTATCTTGAGATTGTGAATCTCACAACTCACTTCTTCTAGAGTGAGTGATCTCACTCTGTCAGGTTTTTGTTGATGCCTTTGAAATGATTTTGTGTTTCTTTCATATGAAGCATCAATAAATAAAGATTTCTTACCTGAATTTTTTGAAACTTTAGATTTTATCTGGTCCATGAATGCTTCAGTCAGGCGATTTTTCATTTCTCCATCCTCCATGGCTCGGATCTAGGATAGAATATTCAATTCATCTCCTTTAGTAGCAGACATGAGAACTTTTTCTTTTTGGGGTTTGAGCTTTTCCCCTTCTTCATTGGATTCACTGTAATATTCATAATCAGAATCATATTGAACTTGACAAGCAAATTCTTCAGAGTCAGAACATAAACATTCTGAAGTATCAAAATTTGAATATTGCTCTATATGAGCTTGTAGTTCTTCTACAGAAGAGGAACTGAAAGAATCATAAGATGATTCTTTGATCTGATGCTGCTGAGCTATTTCTCTGATCACAACATTGGGGCAAAGTTTTGTTTTATAATTGTGAGAACCATATTTCATGCACTGCATTGGTCCTCTTCTTTCCTGCTCGACTTGTTTCCCTTTCTGAACAAAGGCTTCAGATTTCTTGCCTCTATTTTTCTTTGACTCTTCACCTTCTAGACATCTGGAGGAAGTATGTCCATTCTTTCCACATAACCAATAGGTAAGCTTATTCCATTTTTCCTGCTTGACAGTGTGCAGGTGAATATCAGAGGGATTATAATAGTGTGTTCTAGGTACATACTTATAATACCCTTTCTTTGCTCTAGAGGTTTGGCCTCGATCTGGTTTGGAATATTTTCTTCTATCCTTTGGATACTTTCTTTGATTTTTGTAGAATGTTTCTTTAAATTCTCTTTTTGCTCTCTTCTTTGCCTTTCTTCTTTTTACCAAAGGATTGTCCGTTGTCAGTCCATACTTACTGCAAATGGACTTCTTATCTGGTAATTTGGAAAGTTTTTCCAGATATTTATTGACTTTTGAGTTGGTACAAAGACTTACCAGTGTCTTTGTAATATGGGCATAAATTTCACCCCATGTATAAGACTCAAAAGATAATTGGAAGACTTGTTGTAGTCTGATGTAATCTACAAATCTGGATGGCAGTGCTGCAAGGTAAAATTGTTTCCATAACAAGTTCTTTGAGTCTTTGACTTCATAGATTCGCTGCATCCAATCTCTATGGAAGTCTTCAAATTGGGACATTTTATGACACTTCAAATTCATTAGAATAACTTCATTTTTTTCTGCAATTTCTGTTTTGCTACCACACCAATGTTCTAGGATAATTGATGTCAATGCTCCTATCATATTGCTGGTAACAATGCCATCAGGATTATGTATGACATCTCTTTTTTCATCCTTAAGAACTTCTTCTTCCATTTTTGCAATGAGTTTAGGAGACGACTGTGTCTCCCACCACCCGAGGAGTGTTCCTGTAAAACATTGAATGATAGTCCTGCAAGCATCAATTTCACTTAATCCTCTCAGACACATTAGTTTATACTCTGTATAAATCATATCAATCATTTGTCTGATTTGACCAACACTCAGGTTGTCAATGTTCCACTCTTTGTGGGACTCAGGGAAAAAAGTATGTGCTTCAGGAAGTTTCCTTTTTCCTTCAATATCAGGTGTTGGATACTTACTGAACCTATGCTCAAGAGGTTCATAAATGGGAAAGCTCTGTGTATCAAGATATTTTTGTTCTTTTTCTTTTTCTTCTTCATCCTTAAATAAGGATGCAATAGTTACTTTTTCTGTAGCCTCAGATTCTGAAGATGTGGCTACTTCCTTGGGAAACAATGTTGGAAACCTATTGATAGGCCTAACAAGATCCTGAATCTTTATACTCCTTTTGACAAGAAAGGAGTTAGGAACTGGTTTTTCTACCTTTGACAGATTCATCTTTTCAACTTTATTTGTAAAACCAGTTATAAGATTCTTAGTTGCATCCAAATGATCAACTAGTTTTTCTTCTACTCTTTCTATCTTGGATAAAGATACTCTTGCATAAGAACGAATAAGACTGGAATAAAACTGTACATTATTCAGACATTTATTAACATCATTAATTGATACTTGAACAGTATCAATATGTTCTTTGACTTCTGCTGATTTGGCTGCATTTATTTCTAAGTCTTTAATTGTAGTGTTTGTCCAATTTAACTGTTCGCTAGCCTTTTGTATTCTCCCATCAATGCCTAAGGCATTGTCATCTTTCTGCACAAGTGGGATGGCTTTAGCTGCATTCTGGTTTTCTCCTATAACAATTCCTTTGAAGGGAGGAAATGTTGAAGAAGTTTCAACTTTACTTCCATCTAGTGCAGTCCAATCATGTTCATTTGCTGAAATGTTTGATGTAGAACTAGTAAGAACATTTAATGGAGAAATATTATCTTTCCAAGAGTAAAAAGATATCCATGTATTGTTTATTTCCATAAAATGTTTCCAATCTTCAGCCAATTCTTTTTTCTCTTTGGGAGTATAATTTTTATCAAATTCTTCTGCCTGAGGATTTGTGAACAAATCCTAGTTAAGCATTGCTTTCATCCATTTTGCACTAATCTCATACTTTAGGCATCCATCCATAAGAGAAAAGAATTTGTGCATCTCCATTACAACAAGATTTTTGCAGTCATCAAGGAATGGGCCAAATCTACATGGTGGTATGAGGCCATTTGCTTGCTCAAGGTATCTTAGACCATATTTAGGCTTAGCATGTCTCATAAGACACATCATCTCAGTTAGCCTTGGACCTTTTCCTTCTAATGTGACAATTTCATGCATCATATGTACATGGTCACCATCCTGCTCATGTGGAAAAGGAATGTCTGAACATTTGGGATTTGGGCACGGATTAACAGATGTTGAAGGAGCTATGCCAGATCTGGGATTATGATTGGCATGGATGGCAGTTTTAGCAAGCGTAAGCAGATTGATGTTATCTTGGCACTCTGGACATTTGACTTCTAAAGAGGAAAAATTTACAAGTTGTGCTAACTCAAATAAGGAATTATGTTTACAAGAGGATAATAAACTGGAACAAGCAGTATCTAAAACGGAGGGGTCTCTGTAATATTTAGACTGTTTACAGGCGATCTCGATATCTCGGCGGTCAATAGTGGATCTTCTGGGAAAAGATATGATTGCAGAAGATAAATTCTCTGTGATATCGGCTGAGGTGATCTTCTTTGGCAAGAGAGGTTTGGGATTATTTATTACCTAGTGCTCAGGGAATGTTAAGTCTTCCCATCTGATAGTTTGATGTTCTATTTTCTGATTTTTTGGATCAGTCAAAACAACCACACTAGATTTGGAATCACCACTGGGAGTATGACGGATGGTTGGCCATAAAGTGTTGGTATGGAGAAAACAACCTTTGGTCTGGATGGCAATGTTATTTCTCTTTTTGTGCATATCGAAACCAACGGTTTGGATCTGGAGCTGTAGGATCTAATCAATGGTTTCATCGAATGTGTAGATAGAGAAATTTGGAAAATAGTGAAAATAGACTGGGCCATGAGACAGTGGAGCAACAATACCACCAATTAAAGAATCAATATACTTATTGTGTGTCAGATCTCAGACAATGGCTAACAAATAAGTATTTAACCCTTGGTGTGTCAAAGGGTTGATTCCTACTCTTATGCATCCTAAATGCAGATAGTTTGTTTTCAATCTTTTGGCCTTTGCCTGTAACTCTTTTGGATTTAACAGAGAAATGGTCTGGATATTATCAAAATTTTCTTGGATTTGACTCACAGACTCTTTGATGCTAATCCTAGTGGCAGCGTTTAAATAAAAACTAGAAATATCATTCTATACTTCTAAGGGAGCTATAGCAGGTAGTTCTCAACGGGTAGAAGGCTGGGATTCTTAATACTCAAGTTCAGCACTATTCAGGACATGACTGGAACTTGAAGCAAACATATCTCTCAAAGGATTTTCTTCAGCCTTAGATTCTCTCTTCTAATTCTCGGAAAGAAACAGATTTTTCGGAATGAATCCATTCTTTATGAGTATAAGATTTAGAATACCGACCTTTTGAACCAGACGTTACTGGCTCTGATACCAATTTTAAGCAGGGCCTTCTGTCACAAGCTTGCTACTTGCTGCGTCTCTCCGATTATCTTTGATGGCCAACTCCTGGTGAACTAGTGCTGAACCTACTCAGAACTTTCACACTCTCGCAGCCTCAACAACGGCTTCCTCACCTAACAACGGCCTTGGCGTCTCTTCGTTCCTTTGGTGAACTTCCTATGAACTTCGGATGAAAGCTCAAAGATAACTACTACCATAGCAGACAATATAGATGCACAAGGTATTCATATGCGGAATGGTGTACTCATATTATTTTAGAATGGATGAAATTTTTACAGAGATATTCTTTACAGAGATTGACTATCTTCGCATTTATTGGGCTTTATGTTGTCCGCAAGGAACAAGCAATACGAAGGCTACCTGGAGAAAGATAGGCTCTGCCTTAGAATATGACTTCGACTCCTATACAGTCTGCATGACTCTTTGGATGACTTCTCTAATATGATTCGACCACTTTAAATTTTGACCAGTGCCGAGCACATTGATGCACAGGCTCCCAAATCACCTAAGGACTTGAGATCTTCTCGTGATGCAAGCAGATTAGACTAAATTTCTGTAGCATGGTCTAGGATACCTTGAGCAAGCAAATGGCCTCATACCACCATGTAGATTTGGCCCAGTCCCCGATGACTGTAAAAAGCCTGTTGTAATGGAGATGCACAAATTCTTTTCTCTTATGGATGGATGCAAGAATTCTGAGATTAGTGTAAAATGGATGAAAGCAATGCTTAACTGGGATTTTTTCACAAATCCTCAGGCAGAAGAATTTGATGAAAATTATACTCCCAAAGAGAAAAAAATAATTGGTTGAAGATTGGAAACATTTTATGGAAGTAAACAATCCATGGATATATTTTTACTCTTGGAAAGATAATATTTCTCCATTAAATGATCTTACTAGTTCTACATCAAACATTTTAGCGAATAAACATGCTTGGACTGCATTAGATGGAAGTAAAGTTGAAACTTCTTCAACATTTCCTCCCTTCAAAGGAATTGTTATAGGAGAAAACAAGAATGCAGCTAAAGCCATCCCACTTGTGCAGAAAGATGACAATGCCTTAGGCATTGATGGGAGAATACAGAAGGCTAGCGAACAGTTAAAGTGGACAAACACTGAAATTAAAGGCTTAGAAATAAATGCAGCCAAATCAACAAAAGTCAAAGAACAGATTGATATTGTTCAAGTATCAATTAATGATGTAAATAAATGTCTAAATAATGTACAGTTTGATTCCAGTCTTATTCGTTCTTATGCAAGAGAATATTTATCCAAGATAGAAGGAGTAGAAGAAAAATTAGTTGATCATTTGGATGCAACTAAGAATCTTATAACTGGTTTAGCAGATAAAGTTGAAAAGATGAATCTGTCAAAGGTAGAAAAACCAGTTCCTAACTCCTTTCTTGTCAAAAGAAGTATAAAGATTTAGGATCCTGTTAGGCCTAGCAACACGGTTCTAGCATTGTTTCCCAAGGAAGTAGCCACATCTTCAAAATCTGAGGCTACAGAAAAAGTAACTATTGCATCCTTATTTAAGGATGAAGAAGAAAACGAAAAAGAACAGAAAGATCTTGATACACAGATCTTTCCCATTTATGAACCTCTTGAGCATAGGTTCAGTAAGTATCCAACACCTGATATTGAAGGAAAAGGGAAACTTCCCGAAGCACATACTTTTTTTCCTGAGTCCCACAGAGAGTGGAACATTGACAACCTGAGTGTTGGTCAAATCAAACAAATGATTGACATGATGTATACACAGTATAAACTAATGTGTTTGAGAGGAAAAAGTGAAATTGATGCTTGCAGGACTATCATTCAGTGTTTTACAGGAACACTCCTCAGGTGGTGGGAGACAGAGTCATCTCCTAAACTCATTGCAAAAATGGAAGAAGAAGTTCTTAAGGATGAAAAAGGAGATGTCATACATAATCCTGATGGCACTGTTACCAGAAATATGATAGGAGTATTGACATCAATGATCCTAGAACATTGGTGTGGTAGCGAAACAGAAATTGCAGACAAAAATGAAGTTATTCGAATGAATTTGAAGTGCCATAACATGTCCCAGTTTGAAGACTTCCATAGAGATTGGATGCAGCGAATCTATCAAGTCAAAGACTCAAAGAACTTGTTATGGAAACAAGTTTACCTTGCAGCACTGCCATCCAGATTTGTAGATTACATCAGACTACAAGAAGTCTTCCAATTACCTTTTGAGCCTTATACATGGGATGAAATTTATGCCCATATTACAAAGACACTGGTAAGTCTTTGTACCAGCTCAAAAGTCAATAAATCTTTGGAAAAACTTTCCAGATTGCCAGATAAAAAGTCCATTTGCAGTAAGTATGGACTGAAAGCAGACGATCCTTTGGTAAAAAGAAGAAAGGCAAA
Organism: Pinus taeda; assembly: GCA_000404065.3. Classification (NCBI taxonomy): domain Eukaryota; kingdom Viridiplantae; phylum Streptophyta; class Pinopsida; order Pinales; family Pinaceae; genus Pinus; species Pinus taeda. The sequence continues at coordinate 24,875 of APFE030175991.1, forward strand.
GAAGAGAGCAAAAAGAGAATTTAAAGAAACATTCTACAAAAATCGAAGAAAGTATCCAAAGGATAGAAGAAAATATTCCAAACTAGCTCGAGGCCAAACCTCTAGAGCAAAGAAAGGGTATTATAAGTATGTACCTAGAACACACTATTATAATCCCTCTGATATTCACCTGTACACTGCCAAACAGGAAAAATGGAATAAGCTTACCTATTGGTTATGTGGAAAGAATGGACATACTTCCTCCAGATGTCCAGAAGGTGAAGAGTCAAAGAAAAATAGAGGCAAGAAATCTGAAGCCTTTGTTCAGAAAGGGAAACAAGTTAAGTAGGAAGGAAGAGGACCAATGCAGTGCATGAAATGTGGTTCTCACACTCATAAAACAAAACGCTGCCCCAATGTTGTGATCAGAGAAATAGCTCAGTAGCATCAGATTGAAGAATCATCTTATGATTCTTTCAGTTCCTCTTCTGCAGAAGAACTACAAGCTCATATAGAGCAATATTCAGATTCAGATACTTCAGAATGTTTATGTTCTGACTCTGAAGAATGTGCTTGTCAAGTTCAATATGATTCTGATTATGAATATTACAGTGAATCCAGTGAAGAAGGGGAAAAGCTCAAACCTCAAAAAGAAAAAGTTCTCATGGCTGCTACTAAAGAAGATGAATTGAAGATTCTATCCCAGATCCAAGCCATGGAGGATGGAGAAATGAAAAATCGCCTGACTGAAGCATTCATGGACCAGTTAAAATCCAAAGCTTCAAAAGATTCAAGTAAGAAATCTTTATTTATTGATGCTTCATATGAAAGAAACACAAAATCATTTCAAAGGCATCAACAAAAACCTGACAGAGTGAGATCACTCACTCTAGGAGAAGTGAGTCGTGAGATTCACAATCTCAAGACAGAGATTTCTGCAATGAAAGCTCAGATTGCACAATTGAAGAAAGGAAAATAGATGGCCAAAGAAGCAGCAAAAGATGATCAACCATGGGATACTGCTCAATACAGCAATAGTCAAGAAGTCCAAGTTGCTGAAGGAATCAAGGATCCAAATTTTGGATTCAGAGATATGAGATTACTGACTATCTCTTATCAGCGACATCACATCAGAGTTAATATCTGCATAAAGGGATAAATGTTTGAAATGATTTCCCTTCTTGATTCAGGAGCAGATATCAATATCCTCAATATGAAGAATGTTCCAGCAAAATATTGGGTTGCTGCAGAAAGAAAAGTAGTAGGTTTGGGTAATAAAAAGCTCTAATATGAGGTACCCAAAGCCTCTCTTTGTTTTGAAACTCACTGTGTCGATTTAAAATTTGCAGTAGCAGACATTCCAGTACACTGCATACTTGGAAATGTCGTTCTGGCAGCAGTAGAGCCTCATGGCTCACTTAGACTCAAAGAAGGAAAAGCTGGATATTTCATATCAATCCCCACATCTAAAGGAACAAGGAAGAAAATTGAGCTTCCATATATTTCCAACCCAAGAATCTCCACAATGGTCCAAATTGTGCAGAATTTGGACAGAGCTGAAGCCAGGTTGTCAGATCTGAAATCTACTCTTAGGATAGAAGAACAACTCAAGCTGCCCCAAATAAAATGCAAGATTGAAGATTTGAAGAAACAGTGAGAAGATGAATGCTGATCTGAATAACCTAATGCTTTTTGGCATAGGAAGGAGCGCACGGTTGAGCTCCCTTACAAGGAAGGATATGCTGGTAAGCCTTGTAAGAGCCAAGCTATTCCTACGAGAAAGGAATATAGAGATCTTTGCGAAAAAGAGATTCAGCAGCTCCTTGACAGAAGATTGATTAGAGAATCAGACAGTCCTTGGAACTGTTATGGGTTCTATGTGAACAAGAGAGCTAAGCAGATCAGAGGTATCCCGAGGTTAGTAATTAATTATAAGCCTCTGAATTCAGTCTTTAGCAGATGATACCTATCCTATACCACATAAAGGAGATTTATTCAGGAGGATAGCAGGAGCTAAGATATTTTCCAAGTTTGATCTGAAGGCAGCATTTTGGCAAGTTGCCCTTACAGAGAAAGATAAATTCAAGACTACTTTCAGCATACCAGCAGGCCACTATGAGTGGAATGTGATGCCTTTTGGATTGAAGAACGCACCATCAAAATTCCAAAAGGTAATGGACAATATTTTAAGCCGTATTTTGACTGGCTTGTTGTATATATAGATGATGTGTTAATATTCTCTAAGAGCATTCAGGATCATCTTAAGCATGTAAATATTTTCAAGAACTTAGTTAAGCATAATGGTCTAGTGCTTAGCAAGAAAAAGATTGAAGTTTTTCAGACCACAATCAAATTTTTGGGACACACAATCTGCAATGGGTAGATTTCACTACAGAAACATGCATTAGAGTTTGTAGATAAATTTCTTGATGTCATTATAGATAAGAATCAGCTACGACGATTCTTAGGCTGCCTCAATTATGTTAGTAACTTCTACCAGGATTGTGCAAGCGACAGAAGGATACTGAATAAAATATTGAAAAAAATCCTCCAGAGTGGACAAATGTCCATACAAAAGCAATACAGAACATCGAAGCCAAGGAAAAAACTTTTCCTATTTTATATGTTGCTGATGATCTTGCATTTAAGATTGTGGAATCAGATGCAAGCAATGTTGGATGGGGAGGTATTTTGAAGTAGAAAGTTGGAAATGATGAACAAATTGTTCAATTTGCATCCGGAGTATGGAATCTAGCCAAGCAGAACTACTCCACAATAGAAAAAGAAGTCAAGGCAACATGGAACTGTATCACTAAATTCGAAGTGTATCTCATTAATAAACCTTTTTTACTAAGAACTGATGCATCGGCTTTGCATAAAGTATTAACAAAAGACATCAAGAAGGCCGGAGAAGCAAAGTTTGCGAGATGGAAAGCTCTTTTTGCAAACTTTGATTTTCGAGTGGAACACATTAAAGGTGAAGAAAACATTCTCCTTGATTTTCTCAGCAGGGAATATATTGAAGCACAAGAACATGTCATGATGATAGTCACTGAGTGGAACCAAAGTCAAAAACAGGAGGTATTGAGGACTATCCCAGACAATCAAGACTAGGAAAAATACAAAAAAAATTGGAAACCCACTTGGCAGCTCAGAAACACGAAGATATTGGACGCCAACTTGCAACCTCACACTGACATTCAACACTTTGTGCCTGAAAGGAAAGTGTACCCTAAAGGTAGCAAGTGGATTCATGATATGATATATGAGAAATCAAAAAGAGATGCTAGGATTGCACATCAAGCTCTAGAATAGAACTTTCATGATATCGTCGACATATGGTGTCACGGAGGGTGTAGTATTGGAATTTATGAAAAATACTTTTGTATTTATCGAACCAGATATCTTTGGAATGAACAAGGACATTGGCCTATCCAGCCCTGTGCTCGTTAGCCAAGAAATGACGCAAAGATTATTTTCCTGACACTGTGTATGACTTTGCAGGGTATAAAAAACTTTGGTGGGACTTTCTTAATGTTGATGACAAAGAAGAGCCTCACTATACAAAGCTAAAATTTAGCACATTAGTTGCTTCTCAGAGAAATCAACAGTGCCAGTGGTTCCGAGAGTGGTGGAGTGATTATGGGGTAAGCATAACTGCCATGGATCCTGTATACCATGAGGCATACCGAAGAAATATTGTGATTGGTGCCAAGAACATGGCATTGGAGAATGTTTTCATACCATATACAAAACTATCAAAGATATGACAGACAAAGAGTGGTCTCCATTTCATAACCTAAACTATTCACTCCAGGAATATAAGAGAGAACACTTATAATGGTTAGTCTTAACCAAGGTAAAATATCAGATTATTTTGGGTAAACCAATGATTGTCCACAGGATATACACAAAATCCTGGGATGAATTGTTGTAGAAAAGAGATAGATTCCCTGACCTCAAAGTATTCTGATGGTTCATATGGGCTTTCCATTAAAAGTATCCATTGTGTAATAATGAGAACCAGTCACAAGGGCTTAATTGTGGCCAGATTTCCCATGGGCTTTGCTGTATTAAAGTCTCCTCCACTATGTAAATAATTCATGCACTATATTTTCCCGTGGGCTTTTGAAAAAGCATCCACTTTGTTTTGTTGGTATTATATTTCTCGTGGGCTTTGATAAAAAGTATCCACCTTGTCATTTTCTGTAGGATTTACTTTTCTGGACTGGGATCTTTGTGCGGATGTCGCTCTGGCATTACCCGAGAGCAATAATTGCATCCACCTTTTCGGACTGGAATCTTTGTGTGGACGTTGCCCTGGCATTACCCGAAAGCAATGATTCCTTCCACCTTTCGGTCAGTACACTGATGGCCAACAATAATGCTTGTCCCCTCTCATTTCTTATATAATGAGGGTAAGGCTCATTTTTGGGGCATTCAGAATTCGATTGAGTCTTAGAGAGTCATAGTGTCGAGAGCCTCTCTTGCTCTGCAACTGTGGACATTCAGTCTGATCTGCTTGCATCATGAGAAGATCTCAAGTCCGTAGGTGATTTGGGAGCTTGCGCATCAGTGTACTCGACATTGGTGAGAACCTAAAGTGGCTGAATCATATTAGAGAAGTCATCCAGAGAGTGATCTAGTCTGTATAGGAGTCGAAGTCATATTCTGAGGCAGAGCCTATCTTTCGCCAGGTAGCCTTTGGTATTGCTTGTTCCTTGCGGACATCGTAAAGCCCGATAAATGCGAAGATAGTCAATCTCTGTAAAGAATCTCTCTGTAAAAATTTCATCCATTCTGGAATAATATGAGTACACCATTCCGCATATGAATACCTTGTGCATCTATATTGTCTGTTGTGGTAGTACTTATCTTTGAGCTTTCATCCGAAGTTCACAGGAAGTTTGCCAAAGGAACGAAGGGACGTCAAGGCCGTTGTTAGGCGAGGAAGCTGTTGTTGAGGCCGCAAGAGTGTGAACGTTCTGAGTAGGTTCACCACTGGTTCACCAGGAGTTGGCCATCAAAGATAATGGAAGAGACGCAACAAGTAGCAAGCGTGTGACAAAAGCCCCTGCTTAAAATTATACATTTCAGCACGATTTTCCAAATGATTTATTTCTGGCAATAATTGACTTTGGATGGTAGGGGATTAATTCAGAAATACTTTATGGAATCTCTAATGTATTTAGATATGGAATATCATGTGCACAACTGCCATATGAATAGATAGAGCTATCTACCAAGGCATCCTTTTTTAAGAAAAATCTCAAGAATTACTCCAACTTCCCTCATATATTGTTAGCTGGAGAAGGGGACTTTTATTTTTCTTTATCTCTAGCTAATGCATTTGGGTCTGCAGAAAACATGGTTGCCACCTCTCTTAACAGTAGAGGTCTCAAACGTTTCCTCCAATTTTTCTATATGTTTTTTTGTTGTGTTTATGATTGCAATTGTTTACGTTTTGTGTTATGCTTTAGTTTCCATATTTATGCCCTTGATGTAGAGAAGTTACTACAGTTTTATAATTCATCCCATGAGACACTCTCAAAGTTGGAAAGGCTTGGATCACTGGTATTGCATGCCGTTGATGTAACCACAATGGAGAATAACCATATCATAAGGAAGATGAAGTTCCATAGAATTGTTTACAACTTCCCTCATTCAGGATTTTGTGGATAGGAATACCATTCAATAGTTATCAAGTAAGTTTTCTTTAGACCCTATATAGTTTCCTGCTCTAGCAACATTTATGAAAGTGATATAATCCTCTTGTTAAATCAAGGTATTTATTTTGTAATTGGAGATTAGAGCATTTGACCACAAATGCATGGAAAAATATTATAGATGCAGCGTTAGAGTTGAAAGAAGATGCATTTTAAGAGAAAAGAGATAATCCTTGAGGAGGCTACATTGGAAATTCAATATGAAAGACAAGCCAGGAAAAACACTGAAATAGACAAAGCCCATTTGGAGGCTTGTTTCAACCACTTGCAGTTAGTTTTAGTTGAGGAACTCACCGAAAAAGATGAATTAAAGAGGTAGAGGGATGCGTCCCTTTTGAAAGAAGATGTAATTCTGAGAAAAGAGGCACGCCTTAAGGAAACTATTTTGAAGCTTGAATTTGAAAGGCGAGCAAGGGACGATGCTGAAACATAAAAAGCAGAATTAGAGGCATCATTAAACCACTTGAAGATGATTTTAATCAAGGAACTAAACAGAAATAATGAACTAACAAAGCGAAAGGATGAGGCCCTTTGTCAAAGCGAAGAAGCTAGTAGACTAAAAAGAAACACTGCTATACAAATGCATAAAGGAATGATGCCCTCATTTGTGTCTTCTTCTGTGGCTTTTGCATTATTTTTATTCCATAAATGTAGAAATAAAATTAAAGGAGCCTCCAAGAATGAGCAATATTGTAGCAATGACAATTACATAGTATAACCTGCTTTACATTCCTCTGTATATTATTGTGGAGCTAGTGTGCTTTTTTAGCATTTATATGTTGCTCTATAATGACAAACTCTGGCCAAAGAGCTACTACAGTGAGTTATTTGTCAAAATCTGGCGAAAGAGCTACTACAGTGAGTTATTTGTCAGGTAGGCATGCTCTATGTAGATTGGCCTCAAGGCTCCTTCTTGTTTGGGATTACTAACTCTTGTTTTGTTTGTAATTATATTAAAACATGTAATTGCTACTGTATTGCTCAATGGGAGGGAGGTAGAAATAGTCTCTATGTGAATAGCATTGTGTGTCTTAAAACAAAGTTTGATGTACTTATATGTTACAATTATTTTGTTAAATAATATATATAAAAAAAATGTTGATATGTGTACACATGTTTATTTTCCAAATTTTATGATAAAATCTTGATGATCTCCCAATTTTTCTACATGGTATTAGAGCTGGTACAACGGTCAACCCCGATGTGAGACCCTGATGCTCTTACAGAGGAACTGTGATCATGCAAATTCTACATTATGCTCTCACAGTAGGAACTGTGATTGTGCAAATTCTACATTGTAAATCCAGGATAAATGAGTGGATTGTTTTTATAAATGATTTCTATGATGTGTTCGTGATAATTTTTTTAAACATAGAGGCTATGAGATCATGTGCATGGTGGGTTGCTGAATTTGTCATAATGGAAGACAACATTAAGATTTAATTTTGTTTTTTCAAATGGAATTTTGTTTAATACCCCCAATTGTGACTTGGTTTACAAGGAGGAGGACAAGTCATAGACCCCCAGTGGTTTTCTAGTAGCTATGTGTTAGGCGTGTTGTTGGCTTCTTAAGATACAAAAAAATAATAAGAAGAAGTAGCAACTTAATATATTTTCATACATATGCCTTTTTGGCAATATCTTGTACAATCTAATATGCAGGATAATGAATTCATGATGTGCACTAGAGATTAGGGCTCCAATCCAAATCCTATGTCTCTGTCATTTCAAATGGAAAATTATTGCTAATGTACTTTGTTGTATGTCTTCAAATATATCAATTTGATAACTTGTTTTTTCCACTTAAAATAAACTGATTGTATTTCAAATGGAAAATTACTCTCACCATGTTGAAACTTACCTAGACTTGGTTATACGTCTTCAATTTTAGTAGTACATGTTTTTGATAACTTGTTTTATGTCTTAAAATAAAATGATGTAGACATTGGAGAATTTCAGATAAAACAAGTGAAACATAGTCCTTTTTTTGTTAAGATGTTGATTTGGTTAAGATGTTGGCTATGCTACTAGGACTGGATCTTATACTTATTATAGGATTGGACACTAGTTTCTCTAAAACTAGGAAAGAAAATTGCTAAACTTGGACATTACTAAAATTAGAACTACAACCCCTTATTATACATAACTTCATTCTATAATCAATGTGGCACACAAAGTTGTTTTACAGACCATAACCTTAGTCTATGGTCAACTACAAGTTGATGATCACAAGAGCTAGAAAGTGCACCCAAGTGTCTTTGTGATACATTAGCAGAGGAGGTTAGGAAGACCATGTCATAAAAAATGAGAAGTAATGAGACAAATGCATGGTGTAAGATACACCCATCACCAACTTTTGTATTCTTTCTATGAAACCTTTCAAGTTAAAAATTTAGATCCTAGATAATGTTGAAGAGAGAGGAAATTCTTGTTTGACTCTAGTAATGCTCTTAACATTATTAGAAATACCATGTGCCATGTGGAAATGGTCCACTATTGTCTTATAGAGCTTCGTGATAACAATGACCAAGTTCAGTACTTCAATGACAAAGCCTCTGAAACAAAATGTGCATGCCAAGAATGGAGTCAAAGGTTTTTTTTCTAGGGTTTCCTTTCTTCCTTGACTTACAAAAAAGCAGAATGCATTCTGCTCTAGTAGGAAGACCAAAATTTTTTATAACACTTTCATCAATGGAATTGAAATTTTGTATAAGTTGATCGACCTCCTCTAGCTTCTCATTCACAACATGGACTACATTCCTCATATTTATTTGAGCATTAGGGATAATGACACTCACGGTGCTATAATATATCCACGCAAGGCCTTATTGTTGTAATCTTCTCATTAATCATGTCCCAAATCTTATTTCTTGCTTAAGTTGTCGTAGCTCTTCCCAATGTATCATTATGTATAAACTTCCTTAAAGATTTTAACTCCTCGTTTACTCTTTAGGAAGGATTGGATTCCTTCACTAGCAGTTTTTTTTTTCTTATTGATTTCTACAGCCCAAATTTCTATGAGTTATTTTTCTAATTTTATATTCTTTATTTTCTCTTCTAGATCAGTAACCTTTAGTTAAAATAATTTAATCTTATTGGAGCTATAATCTCCCGCTACATCTAGTTTAAGAATAGAGTCAATTTTAATCATATATTCATTGATCTTGTCTTAATATTGTTTCTTCTCAGTCTGTAATCTCTAATTTGTTTTCTTGTTTTCTCCTTCAATTATTTAAGTTATGACTCCTTTACATTGAGGGTTCTCTATAGTTCTTATACTCGCTACTCCTCTTCTTCCCTATGTTGATAGCCTGTAACCAAATATGAAAAGTCAAGTTCATAGTTTTGAAGGTCAATTTTAAGTTTCGTATTTCTTTATCTTTGGACTCCAATAATTGTTTGGTGTCATGCCTGCCTTTGGGAAAACCTAACAAACTGACTATTTGACTTCAATTCTTTGATCATGTTTGCTTTAGTCTTTATTTTTGTTCTAGAATTCATCGATTGTGCTTCTACTCTAGCCAATACAATTTGTCGTTTTTTAACACTAAAGTTGGATTCAATCAACCTCAAGAGAGAGACACATCTTCACTCTTTCATCCAGGTTTGAGTCCTTAATGGTTTTTTAACAATTATGGTAATTTTGGAAATTGGGTTATCTTTGAGCTTCTTGTAACTGCACTGTTCTAAAGACGGTCTTTCATTTTGGTGATGTATTCATTTCTATCCATAAGCGGCTCTTTCCTAACAGTGAAATCACCCAATGAATTTATGGAGCCCCAAAAATCCATAAAGCATGTGCCCCTCTTAGACCTATTGTCAACACTATTCGGGCTCCCACATATGTTTTGGAAAAACATGTTGCTAGCACCTTGACCCCTCTTATTGGTAAGAGAAACTCATAAAAGGTTCCAACCATTATGTTGAATTCATTATAAAATAGAAGCTGGATGTTGGTGACAAAATTGCAAGTTTTGATGTTGTCCAACTCTTCACTAAGATCCCTTTAGAGGAAGTTGTACATGTTGTAAAATAGGTCACAGATCCCCAAATTGCAAAACTTGTTGAAATGTGTCTTTGTTCCACTTTCTTTACCTTCCAAGGAGAATTATTTGAGAAAACAAATGGAGTAGCTATGGGGTCTCCACTATACCCTATAGTAGCCAACCTCTTTATGGAGAAATTTGAAAATAAAGCACTTGACACTTTTCTGTTGAAACCAAAATTATGGATTAGGTTCGTCAATGACACTAGTGTTAGTTGGCCACATGGGGACAATGAGTTGACTTTCTAGATCACCTCAACAATATATCTAAAAATATAAAGTTCACTATGGAGGTTGAAGAAATAATAATATCTCATTCTTAGACATTCTCCTCATAAGAAGTGAAGATGGTACTCTTGGACATAAGGTATTCAGAAAGAAAGCACACATTGATAACTACCTACATGCAGACTCACACCATCACCCGACACAAAAGATGGGGGTACTCAGGACTCTTTTCACAAGAGTTGTCAGAATATCGAACACCTCTCATGTCGATGAAGAAATTTAATATTCAAGAAAGGTCTTTGCAAACATCGGATATAAAAATTTGGACATCATCAACACCATTAGAAGAGCTAGATCCAAAAATAAAGACAAACCACCTATAGCAAGCACCCAAATTGCTAGCAGGAGAGTGTATCTTCCATACATTGAGGGAGTAACAGGCAAACTAACGAGGGTTCTCAAAAATAAATATATTGAAACCTATTTCAAGCCCATATCAACCATTAGACAAAAGATGAGATCCGTTACATATAACCTTGGTCAGCTCCAACAAAAGGGTGTTTATAAAGTCATATGTTCATGTGAAAATTGTTGCATTGGATAAACTGGAAGGTCTTTCAGAAATAAATTAAAAAAAACATGATGCAGACATAAAAAATGGCAGAACTTGATCTTCAACACTGGTAGAATATTCAACAAAGACTTGTCACCATATCTGTCTTAAAGACACTATGGACATCGCCAAAGAAAACAATAAGTATAAGTGAAAAATGTGTGAAGCCCTTGAAATTATTAGGCCTCTTCACAATATCAATAAGGATGGGGGTTTGGAAGTAAGCAAAAACTGGATTCTCTTACTCCCCCACTTAACTGAAATTCATAGACCATTACCTTCCTCTCCCCATCGACTCTTTTCTGTTCACATGAATGCTCTTTCCTAACCCTCCCGCATTTTGTACCCTCTTCATTTTCAATCTCTCGCTTCCATCATTCCTTTATCTAATCATTAGCAACCTTAACAATTAATTCTAATCTATAATATTTTAATTGCCCCTTTCTATCCTTATTTCTCCCGTCCATATTATTCCTTAACAATATTTTACCTTTTCATGATCCCCCTTTATCCTATACAATATGATTTTGTTCCTAGATCATTATTATCACTCATTTTTATTAATTATAATTATTATAAGCCCATAAAATTAATAATAATAAGCTTTATTATTAGTATTATTAATTAATACCATTATTGGTAATAAGAACATTATTATTAATATCATCATAATTAATACAATAATAAAATATTATTATTTATTTTTGTTTTTAATAATTATTCTTAATAAAATTTCCCATATAAAAATTAATTTTATTTTAACATTATAATTAAATTAAAATTTATGAAATTATAATAAATTAAAAAAACAAATTGATGATTTTATGTTTTCTTATCATTTTCTTTAATTTAGGTCAGGGTTTGTTGGCTGGCATCCATTTCTCTATCTTTTTCTTGCTTCCATCCATTATTTATTTCCTTCACGCTCTTCTCTTCTTTGCAAATTTATCCTAATGATGAGTCTTGTTGTAGACTTGAAATGTTGACTCAAAAAATGAATATTGTGGATAGTCCGAGTTCTCAAAGCCCTCTAAATTATCACCATAGAAATCTCCAAACTCTCATCTAAAATATTTTTAATGAATGGTAAATCATGGGTTGAGCATTAATTAGAAAAAAAAAAAAAACAATTTTGAACCCATATAATAATAGCAATTGTGCTGAGAGATGTAAAGGAACACCGGTAAGAGAAGTGGCAGGAATGTGGAATGCAAAGGAATGCTTTAGGAAATATTGTTGAAGCTCTCTAAAAGACCCTAAATGGTTCCAATTTTATGATATCATCGTAGAAATCTCCAAACTCTCATCTAAATAATTTTTAATGAATGGTAAATCATGGGTTGAGCATTAATTAGAAAAAAATAAACAATTTCCAACCCATATAATAATAGCAATTGCGCTGAGAGATGTAAAGGAACACAGATAAGAGAAGTGGCAGGAATGTGGAATGCAAAGGAATGCTTTAGGAAATATTGTTGAAGCTCTCTAAAAGACCCTAAATGGTTCTAATTTTAAGATTTCCATGTTCATATAGCCAAGGTATTACAACTACCTACCAACTATTTGGGAACACCATTTTGATCAATGTCTATTGTAGCTTCTCCCTATAGATGCCATTAAAAGTTGCTTTGAGATCGACAAAAAATCCTCATAGTTCTTTAGCTTCAGTGTCATAATTCTTTTCTATTCGTGTGTGCGTGCATGCCAAAGTGTGAGGTGATGGACAACTTTGCTAAGGACATATTGTTCCTTTCAAGCTCTTTTGTCCTTTTTCTTTTTCTTTTCATTTGTAATTCCTATTATGAGTTTGGAAAACATTGGGTGATGATAATAGTTTTATAGTTCCTTGCAATGTTTTGGTTTATCTTTTAAATATGTAAAGACCCATATAAAAATAAAATATCTTACATGTTGAAATACTCTCTACCACATACTATCTATGCTTCTCATGCATCAATGATATTCTCTCAAATTATCCTTTCATTGCTACAGAGATGAATGATTTTTCTCATATAGTCATGTTACCAAACCATGAAACGACATTTCCATAAACCAAAAGCCTCACCAGTCAATAAAAAATACACCCTAAATTAAATTTTATTTGAAAAAATTGTAGTTAGTAATGTGGTGTGGTGGGTGATAATGTTTACTGCAAGCTTTGTTTAAATAATGTGAGTAGCATATATGTAAATGATGAGAAGCCAATCTATGAAATATGGTTAGTGGAAAGATCATCACTCTTAATGTACCCTCTTCACCATGGACAATAGTTTATTAACAAGGGCATGTTTGCAATTGATGATGATAGCAGGCCTTGAATTCAATTGTATTTGAGTTGTGTTTATGAGGGAGAACATGAAAATGGCGGGAGAAACATTAGTAGAGAAAACATGGAAATGTTCCATGTATGGTTCCAATTCATAATTGAATAACCAACTAGTTCTTCTAGTGTTTAGGTCTGCCCACATGTTTTCTTACTATACTCTACTAACTGATTCATTACAAAATCCATATTTAAATTGTTTTGACTGAATGTTGAAGAGGGTACTCTTTCTAAGAAAAAACTTCTCAAATTAAACACCAAAGTGCCTCCTTGTTAGCGCATTATATCTTCAATAGAGTTGTTAGAAGAAATATTTTCTACTTTGTTGAATCACTATTGAATCTGCGTTAATTGTACTTCTGATCAGTGTAATATTTGTCATTCAATTGCAACCTAACACTATTGGATTGTTTAGCAAGCATAAGTAAAACAGGTTGCGATCTGATTGATGCGGGGATGCATGTCGTGTTTGAGGTTGATGGGACCTTCCTCTAAAATTCCTAAATGCTTATGTTATCCCTCCTCTCACTCGTTATTGAGCCATGATTCTTCCATTGTTCCCACCTAGCCATGACAAGTTTTGAGAAAGGTTCCTCTGCTCCACCATGAAAATCGCTTTTATCTGACCTTTGTCCCCTACTTTTTTTATTCATAGAGAAGTAGGGATCTAATTCATAAGAGTTAATCTAAGATAATTGCTATTGGGTTGGGGAAACTATAGAGCATTTCTTTGTGGAGATGGTTATATGGTGGAATAAGCTCATTGATAGAGTTTCTTTTCCATCTAGAGTGGGTTAGGGTGGCTTCTCCTCAAACTCAATATTTGAATCCAGAACTTTAGCCAACAGTTGGCTTCCACCTTACACTAATTAGCAAAACACACTGAATTAAGGCCTATCAGATTGCTCTCAATTTCCTTAGTCTTCCTGTGTAGAGGAACTACCTAGTGTTATGAAGAAGATAGAGACTCTTACTGTGAGATTGCCCTAGTAACTACCCAATTCCTGCCTTTTGTGGGGTACATGTCTCTAAAATCTCAATACCAAATCCAAACTTGTGTGTTAGGTCGACTTCTCTTTTCTCTCCGTTCAAAGGGAGGGAACAACTAGTTCTCTAGTTGGAGCTTGATCTGTAACTGTTTCAACTGTCTCTGGTCCTATTTAGTTTGCTGATTTCCCCTCTCCTTACAGTGGAGTGACTTCACTCCTCTACTGTCATTTTTCTAGGTCATCATGGCGTTCCATAAGTTTTTGTTGTTCTCGCTAGTTTTCGTTGATTTGGATAGTTGTTGTCCTCTGTTTGATGCATGTCATCAACTCTAATGGAATCTGACATGAGAGATCATATTCCGAAGAGGAAGAAAACTTGGTTGGAATACTCGTAGCAAAGGACATACTCGACAACGAGAGAAGAAGACGAATAAAAAAAAGGAGAAATGAAAACCAACCACATGTCAAACTTGGATAGGTGTGAGGAGTACGAAAATTAAGCTCTATGATTCACCAGAGTGAACAATGTTTGAACACTAGAAGCCCACAGAGAAAAACATCTTTCAATATAATTAATAACATATTTCTCTACTCACAAATATTTAGAAACAAAATACAAAAAACTAGCAATATTTTAAATTTTCTACATATTAGCTTTTCTCACATTT
>APFE030175991.1:53906-69495 GCA_000404065.3 Pinus taeda
GCGCGCTCCCGAAAATCGCTCCCGTCCGGGAGCGATTTAGGGAGCGCGCTCCCAAGCCGCTCCCGCCCGGAGCGCGCTCCGGGAGCGGGTTTGAAAGGGGGGGGCGCTCCCCCGCAACTATGTATTAAACTGCTCTCCTCCTTACACCTGTCTTCATCTCTTCCCTCCAGGATAATTTGCTGCTGCACCTCCTCCATTGCCTTTTCAAGTTTTTGCTTTTCCTCAAAGATATTCCCAAAGTCCTCCTTGTTCCATTTTCTAATTTTGTGTTTCATCTCCTTAAGCCTTAATTGGAAAGTATGCATTTTTCATTGTCCTCTGACTTGACTTTGGTTCCACCAATCTTCTAATTTATTCAGAAAATCCGGGTTTCTGAGCCAAAAGGATTCAAAACGGAAAGGTTTCTTGTTGTTGATTTTTTTAATGTCAATTTCCAGACAAATCGACCAGTGATCAGATCCTAAGCCTGGGAGAATTTTGGCCTTTATGAAAACATCTTTATTCAGAACTTACTCAGATAGGAGGAATCTATCCAGCTTTGAAGCAATCTGATTCCTGCCACCCCGCCTATTATTCCAGGTGAACACCCCATTTGTTGTTGGGGTGTCTACTAGTCTTAGATTTGTTATGAGTTCATTGAAGTCGTCCATACTTGGGTCCTGTCTCCTGATGCCTCCTCGTTTCTCGCCTAGGTCCCTGATGAAATTGAAATCGCCGCCTATTATCCATAAATCGTCTGGGATTAGTTTTCTTACTGCCTGAATATTCGTCAAAATTTTTTTTCGGTCTCTGGGAAGATGAGGGCCATACACTCTGGAGATGAGTATTCTTTCCTTCGTTCCTACTATCGTGCACACTCCAGAAAGGATTCTGGGTAGGCTGATCCAATTCTCAAAAGTGACCTCCTCTGGATTCCAAAATATCGCTAGGCCACCAGCTGACCCCTCCACGTCCTGGGCCATAACTTCAAATTTTGATTTTGATTTATCCAAAATTTCCTGTATCTGCTGTTGATTCATTTTAGTTTCTTGAATCATCATTATACTCGGTTTATCTTTCTTCAACCTCTCCTTCAGGTACCTCTACTTTCCTTTACTGTTAAGTCCCCTTATATTCCAGCTTGTGATGATCATTTACAACTTTTTGGGAGGGGGGTGAAATACCTCAGACAGAGGTATTACCTTTCCGGAATTAACAAGAGTTTCCCCTACTGTTTGGATCGTCTCATTCATGGGTTTCCTCCCTGTTTTCCTTCCTCCTTTGCCATGTCCGTCCAATCCTACTGTCTTAGACCCTGACGCTTCTGAATGTTCCGGTCCGATCTCCGCCATTCCCCCTTTTTTCTCCTTAAATTTTTGATAGGCCTCCTTATATTGCTGTTTTTGAATTTCAGGGATGAATCTCTCATCTAAATGTCGCCATTCTTGCAGGAGTTTTTTCATTATCCGTTCTTCTTCAGTTCCGATCTCTTTCTGTTTGTCTGACCCTTTTTTGGGGTGCTCTTCTGGTTTATCCTGGTGCTCTCCCATTTCAACTTCAGTTTCTTTCGTTTGGCTGTTGGATTTGCCTAGGGCATCCGTTGTGATTTCCATCGGGACAGTCTCCACAGCCGGTTCTTCTTGTTTACCTTCTTCAGTCTCCTCTTCCTCATCTTGTAGGGCTTGGAATTTATTTTGATTTTCCACGGGGATGTTTTTTCCTTTCGTTTGCTCTTTTTGTCCCTCGGTCCGTGTCTTCTGTCTCCTGTGGACTTCCTTAAACCCCCTCTCTTCTGTTTCAGTTGCCGCTGTTTTCATTTGCTCTTCTTCTATTATTCTCTTAAGCTCTCCTTCCCTATTCTGAGGACATTCTCTGTACAGGTGACCATATTCGTGGCACTTCCGACACCGAAAAGGAATGTGCTCGTAATCTAAAGGTTGCTGCCAAATTTCATCGTGGTATTCGACTTCCACAAATTCAGGCAAAGGTTCTGCTATATTCATATATACGCAGATCCTTGCGTAAGAGGTAAATTTTCCCCTTTTGGTTGATTCCGCAACTTTGACAAAAGCCCCTATTGAGTTACCAATTCCTTCGAGAATCTCAGGGTTCCAAAACTCTGAAGGTAATCCGAACAGACGAACCCATACAGGAGTAGCAAGCAGTTTTTTTGCATCCGGGTTGTACCTTTCCTCCCAATGCCTCATGAATAACCCTGCATTATTCATAAAGTATGGTCCCTCTTCGAAGATTCTTTCCTTATCCTCTAGATTCATGAAAATGACAGTAAAGAAACCCTTTGCTCCTAGTTTCAGATCTAGATGCCCTTTGGGTTTCCATCTTAATTGAATCCATTTAACTAAATCCCTCTCCGAAGGCCAAAACCCTATAAACTTACAGATTAAAGCATGATCTTTCATGTAGCTTCGATAATCTTCCAGTTTGTTGTTTGGGATCACATACCTTGGTCGTTTCTGGGCCCTTGTAAGACATCTTCCCCCCATTTTTGCTTGCCATCGATTGCTCAGTACCGGAATATATTTTGCGTTGTCCGTCTGTGGATTTGTTTTGCTGCCCCCACTGGATTCCCCTGCCACTACGTTTTTGAAGGAGGGGATCTCTCCCCTCCCCGCGGTACCTTCCATGGGGTCCTTCAGGAGAACTCGTTCAATCTGAGCTTCGCTGACCTGTTTCCCTCTGCACAGAAGCTCACCAATCCGTATGTGGTTTCCTGCTCGATCCCTGACCTTCGTTGATCCAGATCGCTTTTCTGAAGCGCCGACACCCTGCAAACCCTAGCGTTCCCTGTTAGAGCGACTCGTCATCCCCGATCCCACTCGTTAACCCATATCTCAATGCTGTTGTCATGGATTCTTGCAATTATTTTAATTTAATTAATGATATTTTGAGAGTCGTAGAGGGGATTCTCTGGGAGGTAATGATTTAAAGTAATAGTTTAAGGACAAAAATTTAGCCAAATTGTTTGAAACAGAGCCAATATTTGTATAGAAAGATATGGAAATTGTTGGAGAAAGATTAAGAATTCCACTTGCGCCTCCTAATGAGGGGTCCTTGTGCGGCCTCATTGAAGAATACCAAGTTGTGTCTGTTTGTATATCAGTAATAGGAGGATGATGAGAATGTAAAACAGGTTTCCAGAACAATTTGTGCAATGGCCAGGCTTTGAATAGCAATCTTGGTTGTAGAAGGAGCCTTATTTTTGAAAATAGTGAGAATGTAAAATATGTTTCTCGAAAGAAATAATTTGTGCAATGGCTACTCTTTCAACAGCAATCTCTTGGTTGTAGAAGGAGCCTTATCTTTGAAGATGGTGAGAAGCAATCTCTTGGTTGTAGAAGGAGCCCTATCTTTGAAGATGGTGAGAATGTAAAACAGGTTTCTAGAAAAAAGTAATTTGTGCAATGGCTAGGATAGCAATCTTGGTTGTAGAAGGAGCATTATCTTTGAAGATGGCTTGGTTTCATTCAAACCATATTCCCCAAACCACAATTAGCAAAAGGGCCTTGTGGTGGGGTTTTGTCTGAGATGCAAACCATAAAGAAAGGCATTCATCAATACTTTTAATTTTGATTTATTAATTATTTAAAAAAATGTGTTTATTTAAAGGTTAAAGTAAGTTATAAAATTTTTGCCTTACAAAGTTTGATATTTCTGTACTTAGATAAATTTAAGATATAGTCTTAATAAGATGGAATATTAAAATTGTGTGTTTCTTATTTGAAGATTATGTACACCTTAATAAATAAGGTTTTTTTGTCTTGTAAAGGAAATGGCCTCATCTTTAAATTTGGTATTTTACTAAATTTTAACTTTGAAATTAAATTATTATTAATATTATTTACATGGACTAGGTACCTATGCATGCACTCAAAATGGTGGAGTAGTTCTAGAAATGAGTCCACCTCCTTGCAACTCAAAGGGAAGGTGGAGATCCAAGTTAATGATTATCCTTTGTAGTGGAAGGATGACAATAAATCATCCAAGGACATTCTATCTACATAGCAGCTCAATCCATTATTTGTATAGGTTGATGAGAGCCCCTATGATTACGCAAAATACAAGTATGCAACATTTTAAATCTAGGCTCATTTTTAGAAATGACAATGCTTTAGCTATGCATGGATACCATTGGGTTAGAGCACAAAATACTCAGTTTGACTAGAACTTAATTGGTTAGCATCTGAAACTCTTGTTCTTATCTTTATATTTATGTTTTTCTATGGGTTAACATGATTAGAATAGCTAGTTTTCAATGAAGTGAGGGTGATTCGACTTAGAATTGTGTTGTTGACAAGCCAAAGTTGTGGAGGTATCCCATTACCTTATTCATCTTATTTTCAATATCTTTGTATAACCTCCTTAATTTAATCACTCATAAGGCAATTTTATTTTTTCTATGTAATCATTAACTTGGCTCTCCGCCTTTCTGGCATTTAATGGTTACTTTAGTTTGTGGTGACATTTATTTTTATTAATGTTAGCCTCTACCCTTTAATTTCTTAGAGTTGCCCAGTGCATAGTCCTTGACTTACTCTTCAAATTGTAATTGACCTTTAACTTTTGCAATCCCTTTTGGCCATAGTGGAGATCCCCTTACACTCCCACTATGGTTGACAGGTTGATTGTTCCCTCATTTGTCAGGTAGTCCCAAACCTCTCTTGTCTAGTCCGAAGCCTAAAACCATGCCAAAGACTTTGCATTTGAAAATAGCGAACCTGGAGTTGTAAAAACAACACAACTATTGCTCTGAAAGCACATGTCAGAGTGGCATCACATACTCAAACTCATCAATGCATACCACATACACAGACATATGATGTGAATGAAACAAAGGAATTCCATAGTCAATTCTTAGCTAAAAGCAAAGACGAGATGTTAAAAATGGAAAAAAGTTATTGATAGAAAACAGACAACAAATGCCCCAATATCATGTGGAAGTAGATTTTGAAGGATAAATCCTTGACCAAGGGTATTTTAGAACATGTGTTAAAAGTATTTATGCTAACATATTTATAATGGTAGAATAAAGCCTTCATTGCTCAAATAATAAAGGAGAAGAGTAGTTAGCAGCAAAATATTCTACACAAGATGAATGCGATGGAAAGAAAATTTGACACCCTATGCAAAAAAATTTGAATTTTGATATTATCTACACAAGATGAATGCGATGGAAAGAAAATTTCATACCCTATGCAAAAAATTTTGAATTTTGATATTATAATGCATGTTCATTTAGAGAATCAAATTAAAAACGGAAAGGAAAATGACCAAGTTCTAATTCATAAAAGACCCTCATTGAACCCAATTTCATACATGAAGACGATGAAACCTACATGGATTACCAACGATGGCAAGCTCAAGGACATGAGTCATTAGATTAATTCCTACCATTTGTTGTGAGCTTGAAAGAAAAGAATCTGGAGTCCCTTTGATACCATGTTATATGGTTTTTTTCCTCTTGCTTTAAATAGCTTACAAAAACATACATATAAACTCCCACATTTTATGATTTATGGTTAGACCTGTGACGAGGCAAAGCCATGAGTTTCTTTAATTTTTAATGTTCCTCGTTTATTTATAAGGTGGTAGTTCCTATTATTTTTGTAAACTTGAAAGAAAAGTTGAAGTCCCTTTGATACCATATTATATGTTTTTTTTTTTTTTTTTTTCCTCTGGTTTTGAATAGCTTATAAAATCATAGATATAAACTCTCACATTTTATGATTTATTATTAGACTTGTGACAAGGCGAAGGCATGAGTTTCTTTAACTTATAATGGTCATACTTTATTTATAATGCGGTAGGTCATTAATAAAATTAAGGGTACGCATTTTTTTATATTATATTCATAAAAAGATATATTATCTTAAAAATATTATTACTATTTTAAAAATGAATTATATTTTTATTAATATTTTTATACTATTTTATAGCATACAGTTATCCCTAGATGGGGTGTTTAGCATGCGAGAGGGTGGGGTTATGTTTTTGCCATCCACTTCGTCATTCGACTCAGGACGTAATAGCACACCCTCTTAGCGATTCATTCAACCACACCAGCTTCAGCATGGGGAACGATATAATTCTGTGGTCCAATACTATGCAACTAAAACACCACCCTTTCCCTTTGAACCTCTATCAAATTTGCTTCACCTTGCAAATAAATTATTGCATGATTGCTTGATCTCCTTGCATTGTGCGACCGAGTAGACTTTGTTGCCACTAAGTATGGCATTCAATGTAATAGTCCACCGACAAACAATCTTCTTGTCTAATTGCTTGATCTCCTCACCTCGTGTGACCAAGCAGACTCTATCGCTGCCAAGTATGGAATTTTCTGTCACAGTCTTGATAATTCATAGCTCCACTATCACCAAAAACCTTGGACAAAAGGATATTAGGCAGGGAAAAATTTAAGGATGAAATTTTATCATAAAGTTTAGAAACCTTGGTGAATCTATAATAGCCCCTAATATGCAAATTGTAAAAATTTTGGTAATATTTTTGTAGAAATATTTAGATTTCCAATGATTTTATATTAGTCAATTTAATATTTTGGCGATTTTTAAGGTAAAATAATGTTGTACTATAAAATTTGGGCAAATCATTTCTGAAAAAAAAATGGAAATGGACGATTTTTTTTTGTTGGAAAAAGCATCGAAAATTAGCCCACCTATGAATATGAGCCCCTAAAATTTTCCCTAATATTAGGCAAGATGGGGCAATTCCAAAAGGATAATTCAGGTGCTTTGATAGTTCAGTTCTTTTCTAAACGAGGAAGCCTAGCTCTTGAGGGATAGATTATATTGGCTTAGTCCTCTGAGCCATGCTTGCAACGATCCCATGCTCATGTATTTCTAGAAAAAATTAAGGGAAGGGAAAGATAGCTCATTAGCAAGCTTTAGTCCATGAAGTTGGAATTTTCCCTCCTTAACTTCAGCTGGAAGCTCGACTCGCTCTGCAACAATATTTACTGCATAACAGTCTATCAAGCATCTCAGAACTAGCCTAAGCATTCTATAACAATGAAAATGTATTACAATAATCGGGTAGCTTTTCACTTGGGCATGTCAAACCTCCTCTTGGCTCTTTATTGCGTCCTCTTTCATTAGTGTTCTTGCATTGCCCTTCACTCCTAGCAACAACGTGGCCTCATATTCTTATCTGTTGATGGCTAATCCTCTGTACTTCCATGGAGACTTCTCCCTCTCATGGCTCTTGGCTCTTTGCGGAGCTCTTTCTTGTTGGTTGTTTCATTTGCTAGCACCCTCCCAGCGAATTTATCTCTTCTTTGATGACTTACCTTTGTTTGTGTCATGGACTTGGCTTTGCTTTATTGTTATTGCCTCTACAAATGTCAATATTCGTCTCTTCCTTGACACATAAGTATTGTTCCTTGGCCTTTCTCTACTCCCTGTGTAGCCGCCATGTTATGCAAGCAAGTTTGTGTCCATATGGCACAACATACTATCAAGAATGGGCTAGTTGAGGCAACATAGACACACGAATTCATCACAAGGTGGAGGAAGCATCAAATTGCTTTCAAGGACTTACCTTGTCTCCTATTAAGGAAGAACTCACTCATGTTGAACAAAAAGGAACCAACCTGAGGCACCTTCTCTCAAACATGGAGGTAATGATAGATTTGATTGATGGGGTGCTTGATATAGGGCACACATTTGGGTGCTTCACTCAATATATGTCAGGGGAAATTTTTAGGATGGAAAATTATCATGAAGTTTAAAAACATTGGCGAATCCACTAGTCGCTAATATGCAGACTATAAAATGTTTATTAATGTATTTGTAAAATTATTCAAATTTATAATGATTTTATATATACCCTCTGTATAATGTTGGCGATTTTTAAGGTAAAATAATTTTATATTGTAAAATTTTGGCGAATCATTTTTATAAAAAATGGAAATTGACGAATCTATTTTTTTGGAAAATCATGGAAAATTAGCCACCTGCGAATATTAGCCCCTACAATTTTCCATGATATATGTGCATGATGGACCTGTATTGGCACATGAAATTCCTATTTAGCAAGGTTCTCCTTGATCGACATGCCAAAATATAGGACCTCCACCTCTCCATGGAACATTTACATCGACACATGAAGAACTTGAATCAATGATTGGTGTGCATAGAGAAGCACCTTGGCATCCCTCCTACTACTGGGTACTCACCGAGAAGCAACAAGGAGCGATCCAGGTTGCAAAAACATGTTTAAACCCCTCTTCGTAGTCTCCTCACTCTTGTTATGTCTTTCGTTTTTCAATTTCTTGTTTACATGTCTTTCTTTTATGGCCCTGAGGGCCCCCATATTAGCGTATGTATGGTATATTTTGAATTTTTGGGAAATTTTTTGTCTATTGCCTCCCTTATGCATGTACATTTTTGGATATGGTTAAGTTTTCCTAGTGACCAGACAATATAAAACCGAGTGTATTGTTTAGAAGGCAATACACATATTTATTCCACAAAATAAAGTAATATACATTTAAACATTTATTTGAATTATAATCATTTATAAATTATAAGCTTTATAATAAAATATTTTTGCTAAAAAGATATCTATTGTAAAAATAATTTGTACATTTTTGGATATGGTTAAGTTTTCCTAGTGACCAGACAATATAAAACCGAGTGTATTGTTTAGAAGGCAATACACATATTTATTCCACAAAATAAAGTAATATACATTTAAACATTTATTTGAATTATAATCATTTATAAATTATAAGCTTTATAATAAAATATTTTTGCTAAAAGTTATTTATTTATTTAATATATTTATGTACATTTTTGGATATGGTTAAGTTTTCCTAGTGACCAGACAATATAAAACCGAGTGTATTGTTTAGAAGGCAATACACATATTTATTCCACAAAATAAAGTAATATACATTTAAACATTTATTTGAATTATAATCATTTATAAATTATAAGCTTTATAATAAAATATTTTTGCTAAAAAGATATCTATTGTAAAAATAATTTTTTTTTCAAGTAGAAAATATACTTTATTTTTTATAGAGAATATAATTTTTTGTCCTCAACAAAAACTTAAAGTCATTAGTCAAAGTTTGCTTCAACAAAAAACTCAACCATTAATCAAAACTTATCATTTTAACATTCTATCGCTATGGAATGACCATTAACATGGATGAAAAAATCCAATCATTCTTACACACCAACTAACTCAATTTATTATATATAGACTATAATTAAATTTTTTATATTACATTTTATAATAAAATTATTTTTATAAAAACAATTAAAATTATACCGAGTAAAATCATTTTTAACATTTGTAAATCTGAGATAGAGATTCATTTAATACCCACAACTTTAACTTTTTACAATGACACTTCGAAGGAGGTAGAACCGTCATCTTTTATCTTTAATCATTATCTTTTAACTTTATTCAATTATGATTCTAACTATGCCTTTGCTCAATCATATCTATGCAATAATCATTATCTTTTAACTTTATTCAATTATGATTCTAACTACGCCTTTGCTCAATCATATATATGCAATAGAGATTGGAGAAATTTAATACTACTAAATAATTTTTTCAAATATCATAAGTTATTGATATATTTTAATTAAAAAATCATTTTTGAGCTTTATGATTTTAAATAAATAATAACTTTCTTCATCACATCACAATGATTTAATAACCAACTTTTACTATTATGTTTTAGATCATATATTCAATTGTGTTTTTGGCAATAATGGAATGGAATAAATCTCCAAAACTTGGTCTTTTTTACTCGATCACTATCATTTTCAATATACGGAGGGATATAAACATGGGACAAATTAGGTTAATCCTTTTTCTTCATGGTTTACTAAACATTTTTAAAATAATTATTAATCAACTATTTTATTATCTAATTATTAATTAATAAATATTTAATTATAATTAAAATCCAAATAAATTTTGAAATCAAAGTTTTAAGTTAAAAATAAATATTTTTTATCATTAAAAATTAAGAAAAATATATTATTAAGGTTATAGATTTATTTTATCTAGATTTATCAAGTTGAAAATAAATCCAATTTTTTAAGGTATAAATTTCTTTAAAATATAAAAAAATATTTTATACTTTGAAGAACTTTTCTATGAAATTCATTTTCACATATAAACATGGACAAATAGATTAATCCTTTTCCTCTACATGGTTTACAAAACATTTTTAAAATAATTATTATCAACTATTATTTAATCGTATATTAATATCTAAATTAATATTTAATCATATTTTTAATAATATTATTAATATAATT
This sequence comes from Pinus taeda, assembly GCA_000404065.3. Taxonomy (NCBI): domain Eukaryota; kingdom Viridiplantae; phylum Streptophyta; class Pinopsida; order Pinales; family Pinaceae; genus Pinus; species Pinus taeda. The sequence goes on from APFE030175991.1 coordinate 64,208, forward strand.
AATAATTAATTAATATTTAATTATAAATTAAAATCCAATGAATTTTGAAAATTAAAGTTTTTAAAATAAGAAAAATAAATATTTAATGTTTATAGATTTATTTTTAAGGTCTAGATTATGAAGTGAAGATAAATCCAATCTTTTAAGGTGCAAATTTCTTTTAATATAAAATATAAAAAAAATGTTTACACTTGGAGAGCTTTGTTCTATCTTTACATTTAATAGATTAGACTTAAGATAGATGTATGTTGGCTCACCATTTGTTAACTCCTTGCTAAGCATAAAAAGAATTCAGCATCTCCTTAATTTTGACAATTACCCCAAAAAATGTGTTAGATCATAAGAATAAGAAATCTGTTTCTCTACACATAGATATCTTTGATATTGAAACACACACACATATATATACACATACATGATATTGAAATATTTTATTTAATGTGCATATTTAAATATATGCACCTCTAGCATATCGAGAAGTAAGAAATAATTAAAATTTTCAATAAAAGAACTACACATCTCAGTGATTCTAAAAATTAAAAAGTACTTATAGAGGAAATATCAATTACTTTATCTCTCTCTATATAAAGTTGACGTAAGATTATGTTATTTAAAGTAGATATAGATATTGAACTAATCACACATTGTTCATACTAGAAAGTAAAAAGCACATATGGAACAAATTACTTTTTTTAACTATCATTTACTTTATCCCTCTTTATATGTGAAAGTCATGTAAAACAATGTTACCTAAGGTGGACATTGAAGGTTTTATTTCTAGTGGATATTGATTTATTTATTTTTGTGGAGTTTTCAAGATTTTATTTTCATTAAACTTTTTTAATTTTTTAAACATAGGTATTTTTTTATTTCTTTTAATGTAATATTATTATAAAACGTCTATCTATCTCATACTATGTTGTATTCACATTTTTTTATGTAATATTTTTTTGTGAGTTAATTTTTGTATTACCTTCGAAATTCAAGATAGATTATTGATAAACATTTGTTCAAAAATAAATTGGCCTAGATCCACCAGAAAGGAAACCATATTTGTTGGTTGATAATAAGAGGGACATAGAATCAACATAAAGAAATGACAAACAACCAAAACGGTGCCATATCATAACATGATTATAATATAAAACAAAAAACTACAAAACAACATACTCAAGAATCTAGAGATTTCATAGGAGCAAGGTCCCATGCACTTGTACCAGTTGGCGTAAAGGGCTTGAGCTCACACTAGAGGTGACTCTCCAAGTGAGCCAAGCAAGCACCTAATCTCTCTAGACAATACCACTAATAATGTTGCACCATTTGTATCTTGTTTAGGGATGAAATGATATCATTCCTATTTTTATGTTTCTCCTTCATAACTCAGCTTAATACAATTTTTGGCTGCTAGAGTAGGGTGATAGAATGTAAGCATTGGTCCTTCTTCCTGTGGTATGACTAGGGTTAGGGAGAAAATTGGAGACCTCCTTGATAACTTTTGAAGCTAAATAGGCATAGCGATCACTAATGGCATAGGTCTCCAACTGATGAATCTCCTCCGAAATGTTGGGAGAAGTCGATGAGTAATAAATGGAAGCCACTTCCTAGGCCTGGGTCTAACCACGTGGTTGACATTGTTGGCTACTCCCACTAGCCCCGCTATGACTACCCATTATCTCACGAGGCATTTAGGTCAAATAAAAATGATACTAGACCTAGATCAAGGCCTTACTTGACTCCCGCAAAGAGAGAAAAATCTAACCAATGTCCCCTTGACTACGAACTAGTGACAGTAGAGACAATAGAGCCCCACGAGCCACCCCAAAGAAACAACAAACCAAATATAGAATTGACTCAGGAAACGATGCCTTGCATCAACTCCAAATAACCATGCAACTATAGGGTGCAAGGTATAGGACAGGGCGAGACCAAAGAGCAGGACACCAACAATATTAAGCCATAAAATCCCCAAAAGGAGAGGGAAAGGACCAAAAAATGAAGATATCACAGGAACCACCAAATACCTTGATATCCAAAAGAGAGGGAGACTTTAGGTGTACTGTAGGAGGACCATTGGAAAGGAATGACTCGCAAATATAAAAAGGAAGATAAAATTCATAAAGTATGAGGAAACCAGTACCCAAAAACTGCTACCTACGATTGTCGGGGTCGACAGAGTACTTAACGTTGGTGTTTGATTGATGGTGTCGAAAAAATATTCTTTAAGATGTTGTAGACTCCATGGAATTTCAGTTGAAAACTTCAAGATTTAGTATTGAGTTTCCACTCACTCCCTTGAATGGACAAAGTGAGCGCCCGAAATTCGAAAGAAGAAGAATTTGTATCCAGTTGTGGGTTACGACTATTGTTGTACCATAGGCATGCAACCCTCGCATTAAGAAAGATTGAACATTACTCCATGACTTAGCCACGTTGTCCTTGGCTTCAAACTCCACTGTGTTGAGCAGATGAAAATATAATCCCTACAGCGACAGGGGTGGAACCCAAACTAGACATGAATACCATAATATATGCAATAAGAAATCAATTCGTGGGCCATACAAAGAATGAACCATCACACCAAAGAAAATAAAGCCTCACATGCTTTGTGCATGGGAGGGGTTGGCCATGCAACACCCCACCCCCCCCGCAGTGGGAGGTGGTGGGGTGGCAAGCACCCTTGTCAACCTGTGCTAACACGTGTCCTTATGCCATATATTTTTAAGTAATATGAAATGATATATAAAATAATTTTTAATTATTGAAATAGGAAAAATGGGATTCCTCACATCTCAGTATATATATATTTTTTTGTAGGCCAAAATATTTTATTAATTCACAAAAAAAGTTACAACATATAGAAACGAAGCCCACTGCTCTCCCGACTTCACTCTAACTGGATTTGTTAGCTAGGAGAGTAGTACAAAAACTGAGTAGTAAGTGTCATTTTTTACATGATCCCCAGAGACAAAAAAGGTAGATTGCCTAAAATACATGATGAACTATAAAACAACCAGCATACAACATAAGCCAATGGTGAATGTTTGGTGCTTGAGCATCTCTTGAAGCTGCAACAGGGCCAAGATCCCTCTGAGCATGAAATTCAATGTAAGTTAGGCGCGCCTTCATCTCTTCCAATAGTTCACTGTTTCGGCGCTCGCACTGAGATAAATACACCAGATGGTCCAACATGTCCCACTGATTATACTAAATCTCATTGAGGAATGCAATCACTTCATTCTTGTCATCATAACTATAAAACAACCAACATACAACATAAGCCAATGGTGAATGTTTGGTGCTTGAGCAGCTCTCGAAGCTGTAACAGGGCCAGGATCCCTCTCAGCATGAAATTCAATGTAAGTTAGGCGCGCCTTCATCTCTTCCGATAGTTCACTATTTTGGCGCTGGCACTGAGACAAATACACCAGATGGTCCAACATGTCCCACTAATTATACTAAATCTCATTGAGGAATGCAATCACTTCATTCTTGTCATCATAACATTGTTTCCAAAGGTATTCTACAACAATTGAGATGTTGTGCACCTGCTCAACATAGATTCTATTGTGGGTGGCTACTACACTCGACTTGACGAGTCGGCTTGAACCTAGGCCACTTCCCCCACCATATCCATGCCACCAGTCACATTTGCATTCGCCACTCCCACCCGACTAGCAGGCTTGCTTGGTTGGCCTCGAGGTCTTGCTCCCTGCTAGGCTCGACCTCATTGGCACAACATGGACATTGTATCTCCAAGACACCAGGAAGGGGTATTCAAATTACAGGTAAGTAAACCACTTCTCTAGTTCCCATTGCTCCACACCTCCAAATAAGACAGCCACACTATGGTTCCAATGTCTCCTGACATGTCCAACACACCAAGATTGACACTAGCCCTTGCAGAATCCAATTAACACCAATGTCAAGAAGGGAATTCTCTGTGGAAACACTAAGACGACAATGCCCTTCAATTGTGTTCCTCGAATACCCTATTTCAAATCTTCGCGGCAAAAACTCACGCTCCCAGTGCAAAAACTGAACTAAGCATACCAACCACGTTCCAACCCCAGGACCAAAATGGGAATTGAAACAAACAGGAGGTACCAAACTTACCACTACACCACTGAGGGTTCGAAAGTCTATCCAAGAATTGAGCTTTGCATAATGAAGTTGCGCAATAGGAGCTCCCACCCACGATTCAAGAGGGTATTTCAAGCATCCACGAACCCGCTCTCCTAGATCCCACACCACCTTGAAATGCACTCAACCAAGCACATAGCCAGGATAAATACGCCAGCCACAATTACCAACCAAGACAAAGCTTCCAAAACCAATGAACATGCATAGGTTTTCCTGTGCATACTCAGCATTTGTAAAGCCTCCCTCCCTATCGCCCATACCAAGAGATAAAAAAACGTGTGCAATGTTCGACCATTTCAGCACCACTTGGCGTGGCTACCCTGCCACTTCGAAACATGCGTAATTCCCCATTAATCTGCCCACTGTGAACCATACATTGTCCCCTCCGTTCATCCACCCCGTGAGGGTCACACCCTTATAAATTTTAATATTTTTAATTTTCTATTTTTATTCAATTCAAATATTATTTAAAATGGTATATAAAATAGTCAAAGGATCTTTAGCTTAAGTGGTTTGTCAAGTTCCGAGTTCAAATCTCGAGAGATTATGTGATTTTTAGTTAGCATGTTTGTGAAATTTATGAAATAATTATATTTCGTGTAATAGTAAAGATCCATTTTTTCAAATTATAAATTCCCCCAAAATATTTTATAATACAAATTAAATATCTATAAATATTAAAAATTTAACAATCACAGTAAAAATTGTCCACATTATTAAAAAATTAATTAATGAAAAATAATAATTATAATATTTATTTATTTTTTTTTAATTATTTTAATTTATAATCAAATTATTTATTTAATAATATTAAAAAAGTAATAGGAACTGATATCATTAAAAGTTTATGGGAAACTATTTGAATTTTCAAATAGATAATTTTGAGATCTCAGCAGAGAAGTTAAGAAGAGAGCCATATTTGAAGTTCAAAGGTAAGCGAACTAATATCATTAGAAGTTTATGAGAAACTACTTTATTTTTTAAATAGATAAAAGAGAGAAGTTGAGGAGATAGCCATCTCTGAGGTTCAAAAAGTACTTAACATTGATAACGAATTATTTTAAATTTTGAGAAAAAGTAATATCATTGAAAGTTTACAAGAAAGAAATTATTTTTATTTTTAAATAAATATATTTGAAATTTTATGT
>APFE030175991.1:74042-86250 GCA_000404065.3 Pinus taeda
CTTAACTTAGTTGATTTTATGTATATATTCTAAACCAATATGGTAGAATCAATGGATTTCATTCTTTTCTCAATTCTTGCTTGCTTCCTTCCTTCTCTTGCAAGCTTGTTTATTGTTTTGCAAATCTAGATCATTGTTTCTCAAAATCTTACAATTTCACCACTCTAGTGAGTCTGGTGTCAATTCCATCGAGACTGAAGCAAAAATTCCTTAGTATCCTTTTGATGTTTTCCTATCCTACAAATAATCGATAATTATCTACCTTTTTCTCCCTTATATCCATGCCTAAAAAGATGTCAAGTTATTAGAGTGAAGAAAGTGTACGCGGCATTTTCTGAACTCCCCTTGGTCCGATACCCAATTGAATCTATGTCCAAAGACTTCAAGATCAGAAAAATAAGATTCCCTCCAAACTCTTTCAACTCTAATAATAGGATGTCGGTCAATAGATAAATTTGAGGTGTTATCTAGAAGCCCATTTTATAGAGCAATAAAGTGAACGATTTTTTTAATTATAGCCTACTTGGCCTGAGTTTTCCAGCTTCAAGTTTGGTGGCACGAATTTAGAGGTATAGTACAAGACAAGGAATATTTCTCTTCTTTAGTTTACCTGTTTACGTCATTGTTTCATGCTGAGTTAGATAAAGTTTTTATGTTTTCAGTATACGTGGCAAGAGATATTTTCTACGATTGCTTCTTTGGAAGAGTGGAATTAAGGAAGGATAATGTGCTAGTGGCAAGGGACATGAATTTTATCTCAAGAACAGAGGTAGTGGGTGAAGTTGATTGAATGGGTTGATTAGTAGATTTCCTCTCTGGAAGGTTGATCACATGGGTCTTTGTGATATTGAGCCTATAGCTTTGAACTTTAATTGGAGGAAAAATAAGACTAGGAATAGATCTGTCTCAAAGAGATTATACAAGCTCATAGTTTTAGAGAAAATAGTTGATATTTTGGGAAGCATGATATCGTAGATAAGTGACGTGAGGCACATTTGACCATGTTCCAATTCTTTTATAAGTGGGGTAGCATTTGATCATGTTCCAATTCTTTTATAAATGGGGTAGTTTCTACCAAAATAGTCAGTGCTGAAAATTCAATTTCGATGGCATAAGATGTGGAGTTCAGGGAAATGGCTCAAAATAAGTGGAGAAAACATAAAATGATCATTGTGATATTAGAATAGTGAAAATCTAAAGAGGATCAAAGGAATTATTATAGGGTGAGTAATAAGATAACTTTGTATTTCACATGAAATAAATATTTAATATAAAAAAAAAATTGAGTAGCAGCAAATGGAGAAGAAGAAATAGAATAATATTAATAGCTAAAAATAACGCACAACATAGTTATTTCCTAAGAAATTGAGTAAAAATATAAACATAATCTAGGCTAAAAAAATTTCGACAAGGTTCAATAGGAAATCAAGTCATATCTTCAAATATTTGCTATGGGTCAAACAATTATGTAGACATGATGGCACTTTGAACCCTAGTATGGGTCAAACAATTATGTAGACATGATGGCACTTTGAACCCTATTTAGAATACCTATAATGGGACTAAGATGCATGGTGATTCCACTTCGGTCATAAAATGGATGATTGGTGCGAACCAATTAGCTACCTGTCTTAGTAGAAGATCAAGCAAGGCAGTTTCAGAAGGCTTCATCTATGTTGGCATATATACATTTTTCTGTGAACATGACATGAAAGAAGATCCACTCTTTACAAATTGTTAACAGGCAACTGCTGGCTCAGCAATTATGGAAGAATCTAAAGGAGCAACCTTGACACTGTAAATGATCCCAGTTTATTAAGGTGATTTAGTAACATGATCTCTTTCTCACTCCCGTTAATTTCGTCAAGATTTTCTTATATCAACTAAGGACTGTTCAGAGACTTTGATATTTGTTGAGATCTTAATCTAGACGTATTGTCCTGGAAACGTAGTATGATGATGAATCATCTTTTTGACATGGTATTACTGATCCTTGGGTACTTGGCTCTATATATGTTAGAATTATTAATATCTATCTATTTGTTTTTTTATACAGATGCCAACAGGATATAAACATACATACAATTGAGAGCTTTAATGGCTTCACGGATTATACAATTGAGAATGAATTTCGATATGATTTACTCCTGACATTATGTTGTAATTAACTCGCTATGGCAGGGGATTAATTGCTAGTGTCTTTGTGGATTCTCTATTACGTTTCATATATGGAGTTCGCTGTGTAACATTAAGATAATTGACTTGTCATGCCAGGGGATTAATTGCTAGAGCCTTTGTGGATTCCCTGTGTGTTCAAATATGGAATTTGCTGTGCAACATCAAGATATTAACGACTCCAGCTATCTGTTGGGACGACCACTTTTAAAGAGGCGTATCAAGCACTACAGCAATTCTAATAAGATATTACTAGTTGGGGAGGGAGACTTTTCATTTTCTTTAGCTCTGGCCAGTGCGTTCGGGTCTGCGAAAAACATGTTTCCAACTTCTCTCGACAGTAGAGGTCTCAAATCTTTACTCCAAAAGCTCTCTGTTTTGTTTTGCTGCTGCTTGTTTCCTTGTATTCTGTTTATTTTTAAGTATGTGTACCCTCAATACATAGAAAGTCCTACAGTTGTATGAATCAGCCCATCAAACACTGTCAATTTTGGATAGGCTTGGAGCACTGATATTGCATGTTTTTTCAATGTATGTCTGTGCTCCCTATACAGAGAAGGTGCTACAGTTGTATGAATCAGCCGATCAAACACTGTCTGTTTTACATCGGCTTGGAGCAACGGTATTGCATGGGGTTGATGCAACGACAATGGAGAAACACCATATTATAAGAATGATGAGATTCGACAGAATTGTCTACAACTTCCCTCATGCAGGTTTCTTTGGAAAGGAAGACAATGGAAAAGTTATAAGGTACGGTTTTTTAAGGCTTGAAGACTTTTTCATACTAAATAATGGGCATTTTTCTTTTTCTTGATTGGGCCCATGTAGCCATACTTGCATAAAAAAGTGTTCTAATTGATGCACTGAGTTTTGGCATTCTAAGCAGAAAGCATCGTCACCTTTTGAAGATGTTCTTCAAGAATGCGAGAACTATGCTGGGTGAAATTGGAGAAATTCATGTTACGCACAAAGACTATGGTCCATATAAAAAGTGGGAGTTGGTGAAACAAGCAGAAGAATTTGGATTGCTTTTGAAAGGATCAGTTCGCTTTACAATAACGGATTACCCTGGCTATACTAATAGAAGAGGAGCTGGGCACAAAGCGGGTGAAACATTCTCCTTGGGAAAGTGTCAGACTTATAAGTTTGTCCTGGGGTAAAATATACCTAGAATAAGTTGTGTGTTTCATTGTTTCCTTTCTAGGTTTGCATTCTTAATAGGTTCCCTAGATTCTCGAACTATCATATATTGGGGTAAAAATTACCTGCAATAAAGCTGTGTGTTTGTTAATTTCCTTCGTAGTTCGCATTATTACATGGTTTTCTTATGTTCTGAAAATATCATTTTGCAGCCCAGACGTTCTTTACAAGTACGAATTAGTCGCCATTCCAGCTGTATTGCCAAATGTTTCTTCTGAAGCCTCGGCAGAAGGCTTTAATGAGGATATTTTGGAACCTGAATCTGAAAGGCAATCAAGGACACCAGGTGAAATCACAAAGCTAAATTCAGGAACTTCCTTTAACTACATTAAGATGACTGCAAATGATGAAATCATCCTCAGTGATCGATTTGCAAGGGAAAGGAGTGACACCCCACATTACAACGCACAAACATGGAGAGTAGAAACAAAGATTCCTGAACAATCAGATGAAGCTATAAACATGAAAGGTGATGCAATAATGAGAAAAAGGACACACCGTAATAGGGCTATTTCGAAGTTTGAATCACAAATACAACCAAGGAAGATTCCTGAACAATCAAATGAAGCTATAAACATGAAAGGTGATGCAATCAAGAGAAAAAGGACACGTCCTAAGAGGGCTACTTCTAAGCTTGAATCTCAATTACAAGCAAGCAACTCTGCTGAAGCAGAAAACATAGGTTTGGAGATGACATCGAATCAGTTAATGGCCATTCCAGACATTATTTGCAAGCAGGAATTAATGACAATACAATCCGTATTGCCAAATGTTTCTTCTGAAGCCTCTCTAGAAAATTTTGAGGTGGAAAATTTTGAGCCTGAATTTGGAAGTCATGCCATGGTAGCAGGTAAAATGGCAAAGGCAGATTCAAGGACAATCTTTAGAAGCAATCCAGACATTCTTAATGTGGGGGAGTTAACGGTCACATTGCCAAACATTTCCCCTGCAGCCTCTGCAGAAAACTTTAAGGTGGATATTTTGGAACCTGAATCTGAATGTCAAGAAAGGATGGCAGGTGAAATGGAAAAGGTGGATTTAGGGACTTCATTTAAATGCTTGAAGATGATTTCATATGAAGAAATCAATAAAAGTGGGGAATCTCCAAGGGAAATGAATGACATGTTCCATCCAAACAGACAAACATGGAGAGTAGAAACAAAATCCGCTGAACAATTATATGAAGCATTAAACTTAGGGGAACTTGCAATTATGAAATGGGAGACAATAATTAAGGAGCCTATTCTGGAGCTTGAGTCAGAAAGACAAGCAAAGAATGCTGCTGAAAGAGAAAAATATGGTTTAAAGAGGACATTAAATCGCATAATATCTATTCCAGACATTCACTATAGGAGGGGATTAATGGCCATTCAAGTCGTATCACCGAATGTTTCTGCTGAAGCCTGTGACAAAAAAATTGAGACAGATATTGTGGAATCTGAATCTGAAATGCAAGAAAGGGTAGTAGGTGAAATGGCAAAGTCAGATATAGAGACATTCTTTACAAAGACTCCATACGTTTTATACAAACAGGAACTAATGGTCATTCAAGTCATATTGCCAAACATTTCTTTTGGAACATCTGCAAAAATTTTTAAGGGAGATATTTTGGAACTTGAATGTGAAAGACAAGTGAGGATTGCAGGTGAAATTGGAAAGGCGTACTCAGATATTTCATTGAAGTACTTGAAGATGGTTGCACATAAAGAAATCAATCGAAGTGATGAAGTTGCAAAGGAACAAGAAGACACTCTCCAGCAAATCTCAGAGACCTGGAGGGCAGAAAAACAGATTGCAAAACAATTAGATGAATCCATAAGCTTGAAAGAAGACGCGATTAAGAGAAAACAGACACGACTTAAGGAGGCTATCTTGGAGGTTGAAGGTGAAAAGCAAGCAAGAAAGGCTGCTCAAACAGAAAAGGCAGGTTTGGAGACAACACTAAATCAGTTGAAGGCTGCTCAAACAGAAAAAGCAGGTTTGGAGACAACACTAAATCAGTTGAAGGTGATTTTAAGCAGAGAAGTCAAGAAAAGTGATGAATTCAAGAGGAAAAGGGATGAGGTTCTTTGTCAACTGGCAGAAGCTTGCAGAGAGAAAGCAAACATTGCCAAACAATTGGATGAAGTATCTAGGGAAAGGAATGATGCACTCCATCAAAATGAAGAAACTTGGCAAGAAAATAAAAGGATTGCCAAACAATTAGCTGAGGTTTTGAGATTGAATGAAAATGAAGTTAAGCAGAAAGATGCAAGACTTTTGGAGGCCCTATCAGAACTTGAATTTGAAAGGCAAGCACGGAAGTCTGCCGAAGCAGAGAAAACATATTTGGAGATGGCATTAAACCAAACGAGGGTATTCGCCCACAAGGAACTTGAAAAGAATCATGCACTAAAGAGGCAGAGAGATGAGGCCATTTGTGAAGCTTGCAGAGGAAAAACAGTAATTGCTAACCAATTAGGTGCAGCTTTAAGATTGGAGGATGATGTTGTTAATCAAAGAAACAAGATTGTATGGCAACAGAAAGGTCTTACCAACGAGAGGAAAATGTTTTATCATCCAACAGTACTGTCTTCTGGTCTCGCTTTCGTCTTATCTTTATTTCACAAAGGTAGAGCTAGACTAAAAGGAGCTTTCAACAATGAGCAAGACAATAGCAAGGCCGAAGTTATGGTTTAGTCTGTCTCGTAACCCTGCAAGTTGTTAATGTGAATTTTAAATATTGATACCCTTTTCTAGGACATCACTCTTGCAATTAAAACGATAAACTATATTAATGAGTTATTTTTAAGCAGAGTATGATTTTGGTAACTGAGTTCCTGAGCTCCTCTCTTTTGCTTTAGTGACATGTTATTTATATGTTCCTTTATGATAGTTGATTTGATGTCTTGTTAATTGACTTTGTTTTCATGATTGATGGGCATGGTGAAGGGTGACATGTTGTTTCTATGTTTCTTTTCTATAATGGATTTGATGCCTTGTTAATTTGCCGTTATTTTTTGTTTTGGTGGATGAGCCTGGTAAAGAGTTCTAAAGTCAAAAATCAGTTTCCATAAAATAATTATTAATAAAATTAGAAGAACCTAATATTTTTGACTTCAAAGTTTAGTTCTTAAATAGGATAATGAAGATTTATAGGTTAGTTTGATACAATAAAAAAACTTTTACTAGATGGTATTTGAGGAATAAGAAGAGAAACGCGATTTTTAAAATAATATGTGGATTAAGATGTTTTGAAAGTTTCTTTTCGAAATTATCTCACAAACAATTTTCTAAATGATGTAGTTAACCAGAGAGATTATATTTTAACGCATTTTTTTAATTTCAATCATTACATTCATGAGCATCGATAATACCTAGGTGTTGCTTCTAAACTCAAAACAGATTTTCTAGATGACTTGCTGAAGATATTGCTAGTTGATCACTATATCCACAAAATTGAATAGATATGTCAACGTTATTGATGTTTGTGAACAAAGTGATAGAAAGTGTTAATGTTATTGATTTTGTTGTCAAACATATGGTTGTTTGACAATGCAACTGTTAAATTATTGTCACAAAAATAAAAGTCAGCTTCTCTACATGTGCAAGATTTTTCAGAAGTATTCTTAGCCATGCTACAAGGAATGCTGTGTTTTTTAACATTTTGTTCTTCGCGAGTAAAAAATTGTAACTTTTTATTTTCTCCCATTGACTAGAAAAATAAAAAAGAATCGGTCTTAAAACACATTAACCATGAGAGATTGATATATCGTCAAAAAATAGATCTTATCCATACCAATAATATCATAATATAAATAAATATGTGTTGAATAGCCGTAACAGAAACTGAAGTCATATATGATATCCGCCACTGACATATATGAAGTCAATGATAAAAGTACTTAATCCCAAGAAGACTACAACAAGAAAGCAACATTTATCCTTTAGTGAATGGTTGATGTTGGAATTCTTAGATCACTCCATCTAAATGTTGTAAGATTTTCCAAATTCCCGAAGGTTCTCTGTTACCCACTTTAGATAGAAAGTTTTCTTCATGGTTTTGTTCCATATAAATGTGTGAACAAGATATATAAACAAATGCTTGTTCTTGCTGTAAGATCTCCTCCACAATTGGTAGCAATGTGTGATTGCAACATCTTTGGGTAGCATTAAACCAATTGATAACATTTAAGGAGTCCCCAAAGATTTCAAGAGAATTATAGTTTTTCTCAAGAGCCTAGCAAAGAAGAATTTCAAGAGAGAAGCTTTGCATAATTTTCGGTACCTTAACACACCAATCTTTGACTTTAGGAAATGTTGATCATTGAAGAAAAGAAGTAGACCACCCCCACACATACCGTCTTCATTGGATGCACCATCAAAATAAGGCCATGGAATGTGATGGTCGATCAACGGTTCTAAAATAGAACGAGGCACATGGTGTGACTCCCTAGAAAGCAATAGAGCCTAAATTGCACAAATTTGTGTGGATATAAGATTAGATGTAGATGAGGTATCTTTGAAGGTAACTTTGTTCGTGGATAGCCACATGGCCGAACAGAGAAGGGGTGGTATATTTTTGTGAACTTCATCATTTGAAGAATCCCACCAAGAGCTTGAGGCTTCAAGGGAAGAGTCACTGCTCCATTCCAAATTACATCCTAGAATCTATTATATTTTTATCCATATGCTTAAAGTAAATTGATAATACAAGAACATATAAGAGATAGAGTCTCTGACATCTTTACATAAGATGCATAGTTTGGACCTTTTTTATTATGATTTTGTAAATTGTTTGAGGTTGGGACCTTATCGCTGATAATGCACCAAAGAAAAGGTCTTAATTTAACTAGGCAACTAAATTTGCATATATGCTTCCACCACGAGTGTGGATTGATGCTCACCCTTGTAGAAATCTATAACACATAACCTATATTTCGAGTATATATCCTAGAGGGATTGTACCCAACATAGGGAATCATCTCTACCTCTAATTTTGATATGCAACAATTTAATGGAATTTATATAGTTTGTTTGTAATTCTGCAAATTCACCATGTAAGTTTAGTTTCTCAACAAATTTCCATCCTTGAACCCAAAAGGTTGATCTATCCTCATCTATAATCTAATTCATGAATGTGACTCCCTAATCATTCAAATTAGTTTCACACTCTTGCAGAAGTTTGAAATTTCTAGAGCAACACATCCAAGGGTCTAAGCCTACTTTGGATCTTTCTCCATTGCTAGCTTTCCATGTGAGTCCACAACTGATCATAGCAAGGGATGAAATGACCACATTCCATATAACGAATGGATTAATCATCCTTTTAATTGGATTTCTTATCCAATCATCCATAGAAAGAGGAAAGATTATTTTTTCATAGATAACAACATTTCACAAGCTATCTATTGCAAGAAGTATCCACCCCACCTTTCCAACCAAATATTTTGCAAACATGGGGGGACAAACCTCATCCCCCCATGCTTTTGGAAGGGTAATCATATTGCAACAAACCCATGGGAGAACGAATTCATCCTTGGATCCCACCCATAAAACTAGCCACATATTTTTATGATTGAGTTTATGATTCATATGCGGGCCCATGTAAGGACCATCAAATATACCATGATGGATTCAAATATTGGTTTAATCAACATCAATATCCCTACCTTTGAGAGCCACTTGTAACTCTAGTGTTTTAACCGCTTTTCCACCTTAGCAAAAAACCAAAACCAATAAACATTCTTGTAAGTATTTGGTTTTAAATGAAAACCAATGTATTTCAAATTTTCTTAAAGTGTTTTTATAGTGAAAGGAAAGTGAGCTACATGGAATGATGTTGTAGTAATTGCTAAAAAAAAATAAAATAATGTTGAAGATAGTGATTTAATGAGTTGTTCTTTAAAACATCGTGAAATCAAATTTGTGCCCAAATTAAAAGCATATTGCAAGGTTCTTTTCTTATCACCATTGCCACCATCGGTTACTATTTGGGTATCCTATAAGATCTTTGCCTTCAAAACTTCTGTGCCACAATCCAATCAAGTGTACTTGCAATTTACCTTACAATTCTTTTTCCAACTTTCAATTGAGATTCCAAAGGAGATTGTGTAAATATGGAAATCAAGATAACTACATACATAACATTAGGTCTAGTTGTTTGTAAGGTACATAAGATTGTCTACAAACATCTTATAGAATTTTGAATCGACAATGAGTTCATCATCTTGCTTGCTCCATTTTGTTCTTGTTGAAATAGGTGTCTCTATTGGTTTGCATTTGTCCATCTTAAATATTTTCAAGTTATGTATAGAATGATTTTGTTTACATGAAAATCCCTTGAGTAGATTTCTTTACTTCAATTCCCAAAAGGTACTTCATGATACCTAGTTTCATCATCTTAAATTCTCTTTTGATAGTAGCTTTGAATTGATGTAACATCATTTTTTATGTTGTCAACGTAAACAAAAATTTTGAGGATTTTTGGTTGATCTAATTTGGTATAGATATTTAACTCATTACTTCACTTTATAAACCCATTATTAAGTAATTATGACTCAATCTAACTAAACCAAGCCCTTGGAGCTTGTTTCAGGGCATATAATGTTATCTGCTTGTAAACGAAGTATACTTGGCCTTCTATTCAAATCTTGGTGTCTTGTCAACATAAACCACACATTTTAGTTTTCCATTAAGGAATGTTGGCTTCATGTCCATTTCGTACACTCACCATTTTTTCTAGACTAAAATGGCTAACACAACTCTAATACATTTCAATCTTGCAATTGGAGCAAAAGTTTCAACATAATTGATACTTGGTTGCTTAGAAAATCCTTTAGCAAGTAGCATTGCCTTATATTTCTCTACCTTGCATTACCTATCCATTTTTTTTGTACACCCACCTAATGACAATGCTACAATTATGAGCTAGAAGAAAAACAAGATCTCATGTCATAGTTCAATTTCTTCGTTCATGGCTTCTAACAGTTCTCTTCAAACCAAGTAGGATGATAAGATAACAAGGAAAAAAGACTTTGTTGATCCGTATCAAAACAATGCTCATGTATTTTCCTTAAGCTATTTGTTCCCTAATTTCTCATTGAATCTTCTAACTCACTGTTAAAAGGAGGACTATTTCTCTGATTTCTTACTAAATCTACTAACTCTCTACTAGAATGAAAAATATCATATTCCCTTTGCACCTATAACCTTGTTTATCTTGGTGGAGGGACATTATATTGTGAACTTTCTAATTTTTCATTTATTGAATGAGATGGATTTCCATTGTACATCGCTTCATCATTTTTATCATTTCAATATTTTTCCTTCTAGAATTTTACATTCCTATTCACTAAAATTTCTTCAGGATTGGAATATACAATATGTAGGGTTTGGATTGTTCACTATATCCAATGAAAATGAATTTTTCTCTCATCTTATCAATTTTATTTCTTATCTCCTTTGACCAAAACTCTTAAATGAGAAAAACTTGACTTTGTGCCTCTCATGCTTCTTGGGGAAATTTAACCCTTTCACACTATTTTCTAGATATTATTTCAATAAATAAAGTAAACAAAAAAAGGGTCTTGGCCCAAAAACTATTGGGAAATTTTATTTCTTTGAGCACGCTTCCTTCCATGTTCATAATGGTTTATGTTTTCTATTCAACCACCCCATTCTACTTTGAAGTATATATCATTGTGAAATTATGTCTTTTAATTACCTACTGTCTACAAAAATTTGTGAATTCCTTTGAATCATGCTCTCTTCTTCCATCGTATCTAAGAAATTTAACATATTTTCCACTTTGTTTTTCTACCATAGCCTTAAATTCTTTGAACTTTCAGAATGTCTCTAAGTTAATTTTGAGAAAATACACCCAAAATTTCCTACTAAAATCATTAATAGATGTTAGAAAATAAATGATGCTATCAATGGATTGAGTTTTCATGGGTCCACAGATCTGTGTGGACAAGCTCTAGATGTTATTTTTCCCTATAGGAGGTGCTGAGATTGCAACAAGATGATGGAGCTTAGTGAAAAGAGTCGCCTTCACTAAGCGGGCCCGCACGCTATTTTTGGCGCAAGTCTATTTTTAGACTATGTCTATTTTTAGACATATGGATCTTGTCTATGGATTGCAGGTTGTTGTTTATGGATGATTGATCAAGTTGGAAAAAATAGATGGACTTCTATTTTTAGACCACAGCGGAGTGACACCACAGCGGAGTGACTGCTCAGTCTAAATATAGAACAGTCAAATATTATTAGCTCATAATAATATTTAGACTATAAACTTTGTCTTATTCTCTTGGAGCACTTCAGGATGAGCTACGGATGTGGTACATGCAGATCCCAGAAGGAAATACTTGGTTACCTATGGGATGACTAATATTTGCATGCAGGACTTCAGTTAGAACTCAAGTGAGTTGAGTTTAGTGGACTGGAGGTGCAGTTGATGGAGTTGTGTTCAGTTTAGCTTTGTTAAACTGGTTGTATTTAGTCTAACTGGAAAATAGACTAGAGATGAGTTGGGTGAATTAGTTATTAATTAATTCACAAGTTATTAACTCATAATACAACTAATGAATACATCAGTTAACTCAGTTGCATGTCAGTGCATGTTCAGTTCAGCAGGGACAGGTGTTAGAGAATCAGATTGCTATCAGTTGTGACTATAATTATGCATCAGATCTTGCACAATCAAGGGATTGAGTATGCAAATGAGTTTGCCCACGTATTTTCCCACATTGTAGCTTGTTCTCACGTGATTTTGCCAAGTAAATACGTGGTTGCCTTGGAATTATCATTAGTTCTTGAGCAGGTATTGAGCAGCGGAGGCAGGCAA
>APFE030175996.1:0-11807 GCA_000404065.3 Pinus taeda
GAGACGTTTGACACAAAATTTTTAAATTCAAGAGGAAAACAGAGTTTACTGTGTATGTAATTCACCTCCTACAGTTGCTAACTCCACTAGATTTTAAGGCATTTCTAGTTCATTTGCTTGTAAATGGGGATGGATTTTTAGATCCTACCTCCTTAGAATAGTGGCAGTGGACAATTCCTGTGATATCCCCTCTTGAAATCTTCTCTGCCTATCTTGTAGATTGCCTCTATGTATCCTGTAGACTGTATCCTATAGACTGTTCCTGTAGGAATTCCTATGCATGCTCCTGTAGAAATTCTCTTGCAGAACAATGGATCCTTGCTTTCGGTGGGTGGCCAGAGTTATGAGAGCGACTTGAATGAGGGAGTTTCAAGGAGGTGGAATTCATGAATGCATGCAAACGATGTTTTATTTCCCTTTATGGTGTTTCGGGGTGAGGTGGTGTGTTGGCAGCAGAGGTACGCTGCCATTTTTGGATCATTGGTCCCCACTACCACCTCATCATTTCCTCTCCTCGTAATCAACTCCCACCTCATAGATCTATAGTTAACCACCTCTTGTCCTACTCCTCTATCTTTGAGTTGGCTGCGATCATGTGTGAGAGGACACCCGATTTTGCATGTGATGACTGAATGAAGGTGGCTAAGTTAACTAGCCACCTTTTCACTTATAAACCAACTATCTCGTAACCCTTACAATGTTTGATCAAATGATGCATATGAGTGAGTGAGCGGGATACTTACCTGTGGTCTCAATGCCATGCTGCAGTTGTCGAAAATCAGAGGTGGTGTGTTGTTTATTTGTTGCATGGTCATTTTTATTTCTCCTCTTGCCGTCTGCTAATGGTTTCTTGGCTTTTGCAGGTGTCTGTGACTAAAGATCTAATGTTGCTGATGTTGTGGAGCTCCTGTTTCATCCTAGTGAAGACCTGTAGTTGATGATTGACATTTTGTGGGATACGCTGCTACAAGATTTCTTATAGGATTTCCTGTAGCTACTTCTCCCTTAGAATTTCTTAATCATGTTGATGGCTAGGGCTGTGGGGATGGTGCAATGAATGGACAGAGGGAGTAGGAGTGTGTGTGGAGCAAGGGACATTCAGGTAATGCTCTTACTCTCCTCTATTTTTCCTTTTTTTTCATAACTGGCAGAAACTGATCTCTTTTTGTTTTGGATGGTGATTGCATGGATGATGATAATAGATGAGGTGAGGTGTTAGATCATGTCTAGGATGAATTTTAGGGACCTACCAACCCTACCATTCACCCTCAGATTGCTTCCTGTAGGTTTTTCAGGCCGTTGTAATTCCTATAGGATCATCCTGTAGGTTTCCAGGGGATCTTGTAGGAATACAGGGGATCATGTAGAAAACACAATCTTGGCCTAAATTGAAGCAATGGAGTGAAAAAACAATGAAATTGATGGAGGGATGCTTGGTAAGGAGTAGAGGAGATGAAGATGCATGAGGCAGGGTTTCCTTTGGATCCTCTTTTTGCTCCTTGACTATCTTTCTCGTCGACCTGCAAATAACAATTATATCTTTTTATCTCTTTTTTTTTTTTTGAAAAACACCTAGGATGCCTCAGAGAGGTTTTCACCATAGATGTTTGCCCTAGCCACCTCAAGGAAGGTTTTCACCCAGGGATCTTCTTATTCTTATTTCTATTTTTTTCTCATCCTTGGGCCGCCTCACGAGGTTTTCAACCCAAATATGGGACTCAGGTGCCTCATGGAGGTTTTCACCTGAGTCCTTATTCTTTTTTTTTCTTTTTCAGTGACCTGATGAGGGAGGAGCTAGAACTTGCTCCACCATCATCACTGTTTTATTGATATTGTCAATGAACTCTTGCTTTGATAAAGGCCTCTTCTACATTTTCAATCAGTTTCCATTAACAAGCAATGGAATGGCTTCTTCATCTATAGTTTTGATTTGCACTGAACCATTAGCATGGCATCTCTCCACCATATAAGGTCTGAGCCATCTTGTCCTTAGCTTGCCCTTGAAGTCTTTATACCTATAATCATATAACAATGCCCAATTGCCTTCTTAAAATTGCTTCTCCTTAACATGTTTATCATGCCAGATCGTCCTCTGAAGCTAAACTATCTCTGTATGTAGGAGGTCCTACATTCTGAATTCATCCAAGCCATTCAATTAAAACAATCTTTCTTCCTGTGCATGACTGAGATCCAAATCTAGTTGGGCTTCCATCCCTAATGTGTTATATTCAAACTCAATGGACAACAAAGCCTTTTTTCGTTGGACCATCTCATAAGGTGTAAATTCAGTGGTGGTCTTCCATGTTGTATTATAGGCCCAGGTGGCCTCAACTAGTCTCTCTACCCAATCCTTTTTGCTGTTGCTTGCTACCTTGGTTAAGATGCTTTCCAGTGCCTTGTTGGTCACCTCCACTTGCCCATTAGCTTGTGGATGATAGAGAGTGGAGGTCCTATGCTTGATTTTGTGATGGCTGAGAAGTTCTTCAATCATGTTGGAGGTAAACTGGTTGCCTTAGTCTGTGACTAGCTCTCTAGGGTACCCAAATTTGTAAAATACATTCTCCCTTAGGAACTCAACCACCTTCTCTTTTGTTGTTGCCTTAATTGCCTTCGTTTCATCCCACTTAGTCAAATAATCAATGCACACAATAATGTACTATTTTTTCTTTTAAGGAGGGTTGATAGGCCCAATGAAATCCACGACCCACTTGTCAAATGGCTCGAAAGTCACTTGTGGTTGTAGGGGTGTTTCATCTCTTAGAGTAGGCTTTCCCATCCTCTAGCACCGATCACACTAACTAATGTACTTTTTCACATCCTAATGACGAGTTGGCCAATAATAGCCTGCTTGTAACACTTTGAATGTTGTCCTCTTTGCTGCAAAGTGACCTCCACAATGCCCATCATGACAGGCCAGGAGGATGTCAAAAACTTCCTCTTCCCTTACACACCTTCTCAATATTTGATCTAGGCCAAGTTTGAAAAGATTGCCCCTAATCCAGGTGAAGGGGGCGCTTTTCATGACTATCCTGCTCTTTTCTTTGGAGGGCAAGTTTGGTGGGAACTGCGCTGATACAAAATAGTTTTCTATATTAGCAAACCATGGAGAGAGAACTGAAATAGCAAACAAGTGCTCATCTAGTTACTAGTCATCCACCATTCCTTCTTCACCTGCAGGTAGATTCATCCTTGATAGAAATTCTGCAACAACATTTTCCTTACCAGGCTTATCAACAATGGTTAGATCAAACTGCTGTAATAAAAGCAACCATATTATAATTCTAGCATTCACATCTGGTTTGCTCATTAAATATTTTATTGCAGCATGGTCAATATGCACAAATGTTTGATAGCCTGTAATGTAATGCCTAAATTTGTTTAATGAATGCACAATAGTCAGGAGTTCCTTTTTGGTCATAGTATAATTTAGCTCAGCCTTTGATAGGTTCTTACTGATAAAATAGATGGCATAGGGAAATTTCTCCTCTACCTGACCTAAGGCTACTCCTATGGCTTTGTGTGAGGCATCAGCAAGAATATGAAAGGGGAGGGCCCAGTTTTGGCCTTGGATAATTGGTGCCATGGTTAACTTACCCTTTGAAATGTCTAAGGCCTCTTGACAGCTCTTTGACCATATAAACTTAGAATCTTTGGCCAACAACCCAAATAAAGGAGAGGCCAACTTGCTAAATTCCTTTATGAATCTTCGGTAGTATCCAGCTAACCCTAAGAAACTCCTGACATCTCTCTGCTTTTGTGGTGGTGGGACCCTTTGGATGATTTCTATTTTGTTCGAGTCCACCTAAAGTCCTTGCTGAGATATTGAATGACCTAGGACGGTTCCTTCAGTCATTAAGAATTCACATTTTTCTGGACTAAGAGACAACTTCATTTCAATGCATTTGTGAAATACTTTGCCTGGGTTTGTCAGGTCTTCTTGAAAATCACAGCCATAAGGTGTAAAATCATCTATATAAATTTCCACCGCATCATGTACTAATTCGGCGAAAATACTCAAGTCTGCTCTCTGGAAAGTGGTAGGAACATTGCATAGGCCAAAAGGAAGGACCCTATAGGAAAAATTACCCAAAGGACAGGTGAATGTGATCTTATCTTGGTCTTCTGGGCAGATTTGGATTTGGTTGTACCCACTGAATCCATCTAGGAAAGAAAAAAACTTCTTCCCTGCTAGGCCATCCATCATTTGGTCAATGAAGGGTAGGGGAAAATGATCCTTCTTTGTCGCTTTGTTCAACACCCTGTAATCGACACAAATTATCCACTTACCATTTTTCTTGGGAACTAGCACTAAAGGAGAGACCCACTCATTGTCAGAGATAGGGTAAATGAATCCTGCATCTAGCAGTTTTTGCAGTTCTTCTTTAACTATATCTTTAAGAGCTGGATTCATCCTCCTTTGTGGTTTCCAAACCGGCTTGCAACCTTATTTGATGTATATGTGGTGAGTACACATTGAGGGGTGTACTCCCTTCATTTCCTTGTAACTCCAAGTGAAGGATTCTAGGTTTTCTCTCAACATGTTGCATAGCTCTTCCTCTCTTTCTTCCTCAACCTCCCTATGTGTAGAGGGAGGTTGGTTATCTGGGATAATTCTCCCAGATCTTAGTTTGATCTCTTGGATTTCTACAACATAAGTTGGGTATGATGTCTCTCTATTGTATACTTGTTGAGCCTGCCTATTGTTTGGGTTTGGATTTGGCTGGGCATGCATTTGGGGTTGCTTGGGTGGAGCAGAGTGTAGGAGTTGTGGTTGGGTAGGTGGTGGAGGCAATAGCGCTGGAGAATTGTTGTATTGGGGCCTCCACCCCTGGAGTGGTGGAATCCACTGAGGTTGTGGCGGAGCGTAAGGTTGAAATGACTGGCTGGCTGGCTGAGACTGATACTGAGATGCATAGGAACAAGGAGGGGGTGTAGACCAAGAAGGATGAGCAGGGGGTCCCCAAGAAGCTACAGTTGTGGTTTGGTTTGGGTTTTAATATGCATGGGATGACCCTTGCATACCCTACTAGTATGGTCTAGGCCCAGGAAGTCTCCTCTGGTTGGTGTAACAAAGTTGCTCAGTGACCCCTTCAACTCCTTAATATACAGCTTTGAGTCCGAGTAAAGAAGGGCACTTGTTTGTGGTGTGGTTTTCTTCATAGACCGAACAAATTTCAATACAGTTCAATGGAAATTCGTTCCTGGGATGCCTCCTGGTGCATCTAGGACAAAGGATGGCCAAGGCTCTCTCTGCTTCCTCTTGCTTCCTTTTAATTTTCATGGTGTCCAATGACAAGGCAAGGGTTTGCAGCATCTCACTTTTGAAATCTTCCAACATATTTCCAATTTCACCCTACTGGCCATAGGTTGACTACTCCTACCCTTTTTCCTGGCTTCCCTAGAATGGTTTCTAAAGATAGTATTGATATCCTCATAGGGTAATTGGTAGATATCTCCTCCTGCTAACAGATGTAAGGTATCCAGAAGATCTTCCCTTACTCCTCTAAGCAGGACCAGTTTTAGTGACTCGGGGACAAGTGTGCACTTGGCCCTTTTGTAACTGAGCTGGAATATTTCTTCGTAGTCTTCTAAGGATTCATCCTAGCCTATGGTCATCCTAAAAATTTCTTATTTAGTATCCTTTGACCTACAGTAGTCTCGATATTTGTTGTTAAAAGCCTGCTGCATCTGAGCCCAAGTTGTGATGCTATCTCCAGGTAAACCCATCAACCATCGTAATGTTGCATCCTTGAGGGTAGATGGAAACTGTTTTAACTTTTTCTCATCATCTGTATAGTCATAGGTTCGACATATAGCAACAAAATCAAATAGGAAAGTGTCGAGATCCTCTGTGGTCAGGCCATGGAAATGAGGAAGGGTAGAGGTGCTTATATTCTTCATCTTGGTGTCCCCATTGGTTTCCCTGATGGGGAAGGCACCCTCAACTCTCTCTCTATTCCCTCTATCATTTCAATTTTCAGCCATTGGTTTAGTAGGAATGGGTTCCTCTTCTTCTTCTTCCCCTGCAGGCTCTTCAAATATGTTAGGTTGCTCACCTAAAGGTTCCTCCAGTTCACAGCCACCGAAGGAGAGCGAAGGTTGGTTGTTGGATGCAGTGGGGGTATTTGGCAAGAATTCCCCTAAATTGTCCCTATTCCTACTAGGCATGAAAGGAAATATTTTAAGTTGGCTTTTATAAGATTTTTTTAAGCTAGAAAGTACTTTGTAGAAATGAAATTATTGATCGAATGAAAACTACTGACAGAAAAAAACTACTTACTGAATTGAAATTCTACTTGCAGAATGGAAAGAAAAGTAGATAATGACAAATGAAAGAAAGGAAGCTACTAGATTACTTTTGTAGAAATAAGCTAATGGCAGAAAATTGGAGACTAGAAATAGAAGAAAAGAAAGCAGTGATCACATTCTACTTAGGAACCTCCCCGACAAGAGTGCCAAAAAGTGATGAGCGCTAGTATTGCAGCAAGGATGTTGCAACTCCTGGGCTACCATCTTTACTTATCAACTTGGGGTTTGTACAAACTTGGAGGTGACAGTGCTATATGCACAAGTAAAAGTGAAGGTCCTACCTGTTGTCACTATTCATTTGGCAAGAGACCCCAAGGGTTCCAAGCCAGACTTCTATAGAGTCAGAAGAAGCTTGATCCTTTGATGGAAGAAGAGAAAATCTACTCTAAGAGAGCTACTCTACTGCAGTAATGAAAACAACAACATGTAATGCTAAATCACACCATATCCTAATTAACCATTTAAATAGCTATGATAAGAAAATTTTTTGAATCAACACTAAACTAATGCTGCTATCTAAGTTACAGAAGTAAAGAGCATCAAACCATCCCAATTTGTAAGCAAGAAAACTAAACTAAATTTGTTTTCACTTTTTTGGTTTTCTTTGGTAAAATCAAGCATGCAATTTAATTGTTCTTGTGGATGTGACAGGTGGATGGAAGGTGGTTGAGGATGGATAGAAGGTCTATGGAGTGTTTGGATGGTGTGGGAGGGTCCTAGGAGGCTTTTTGTGACTTCCTAGAGGTTCCCCATCAATTTGGCCTCAAAACAGTTCTTTTCAAGAAAACCTACAGGATGTACTAGAAACCTACAGGATGATCCTGTTGGAATTACAGGAAACCTACAGGATGCAACTGAGAGCTAATTGTGAGGTGTTGCGAAGCTTGTAAAAGGTGTGTGATGAGTGGGATAGGGTGTTAGAAGGTCTAGGAACACTCAAGAGTCAATATCCAAGAGAAGAGATGGCTAGATTCACTCAATGTGTATAAGGGAATTTCAATAAAAAAAGGACAAAAAAACTAGTGAGGGTGATGGTCAACCAAGAGATGGTTGAGTTAGATGAGGTGGAAGATGGATGTTAGTGATGAAGTCTAGACCTCCTCCTGAAGTACCTGAAATGCTTAAAACATGTGTGTATTCCAAGAACTATGCAACAAGATACATTCTCATAAACTAGAAAAGCATGAATCAATTGCCCATATTATGCATGAAGAAAGTGCTGAAGGAAATGAGAACATGAGTGAGATATTATTGCAGAAAGAGAGTGATGGAAAAATATGACAATGAAATGAACCAAGTATTGAACCAAGACAACAAACTCCAAAGCTCATGCAAGAACTAGAAACCTATGTTTTTGGGGTTACTGAAGGGTCTCTTCCTCAAGTCATGGTCCTAGAGGGAGGAGGTGAGGCCGAGACACCTGCTGACAACCTTATCGTGATCTTTTTCTCCTTGATAACCTGCTAATTGAAATAAGGCACCAATGGAAGAAAACTAAAATACAACCAATCTACTCTACATTGTTGTAATGGAAATGTAGATACTTAAGAAAATGAACAATTAAACCATGAACCTATGCTAGCATACATGTGCAATAAAGAAGAGCCTTAGCTGCTAGGGTTGGTCCCTAACCCAAGAGCTTCAGCCCTCTCAGTTAACTCAGTGCTGGTTCAAAACAAAACTCATTCTTATTATCAAAACAATGGATTACATCAAAACCTGTCACAAGTCTTGCAGCTCGAAAATAGAGTAGAGTTTTACAATAAAAAATCTAAATCCTACTCAGGTCTTAGGCCTCTCTACTTATACATCTGAAGTCTCTAATGACTTCCTTAAAATTAGGGAGGCTTGACTCCCAAACTCGAGGTAAATTGGTGATTTGTCTTTCACTTGCTCGGCTGCCTTCTAGCCCTCATGATTTGGCTATTTGCACTCCGAGCCGATGGAGGAATATTCGAATGGAGGGGTAGTAAATGAGGAGGATTTACCTCCTATAATTCCTCTCCCTTGTCCCATTCGAGTTTTGACCAAGGTATTTGCCAAGATTCCTTGCTTTTATCCATTAATCCTGCATTAAATGCACATTAGACCACAAAGCAAAATATCCAACTCTAACTCATCTCATAAACAAAATATAATCAAAAGTATGCAATAAGTTGTGAGAATAGTTGGTTTGACTAAGCAGGAGGTGAATTAAGGCCCATATAATTACCAATGGATGAGGCTTCATCACTGCATCAACAGGCGCTGGCACTTGCATCGATTTGCAGTGAAACAACGAAGGTCACGCATAGTTGTGGAGCAATTGTTTATGTTGTAGTTTGAACGCTTAGCGTGGGCATACGTTTTGCAAACAGAAGCATAGGGCATGCACTTATTGCGTGAGGTTGAAACTATATTATACTATATATATATAATATATATATATATATATATATATATATATATATATATATAATATATTATATATATTATAAGAATATCATCTTACTGTAGAAGGTCGTAGATCAATCCTGACTAAATCTTGGCATAACGAAGTTGATATCCCTCTTTTGACAGGGCATTGATCACTGAATTCCTCCCGGAGTGAAGAATCTAGTCTCAACATCTAATGTGAGAGTATTTGTGTGGGGGAATCATTGATGACCTATCATGTAAATATTGGGAGGTCATGAGGCCAAATTTATGAA
This sequence comes from Pinus taeda, assembly GCA_000404065.3. Taxonomy (NCBI): domain Eukaryota; kingdom Viridiplantae; phylum Streptophyta; class Pinopsida; order Pinales; family Pinaceae; genus Pinus; species Pinus taeda. The sequence goes on from APFE030175996.1 coordinate 9,000, forward strand.
CAACTGTGAAGATCAATATTAATTAACGTACAAGGTTACGATGAAAAGGAGCAGAGACCACAAACACCACATTACAGATCTGTAGATTTTTATCTGTAGTCAAGAAGTCTTTGTGTGTGGAGAGTTACTTGGTTGACAAGCCCACTTGGCATGCTCCATTAGAGAAAGTCGAGTTTTATTTCCCTTAGATATTACAGTGGTATATTTAGATCATGCTTGGTAGTTTATGGGTTGGACTGCCACACCACTACGCACAAGCCATTAACTGTGTGCAGACATTTGAGGTCGATTCCTTATTTTTCATCGTTGAATTGAATTCAAAGACCATATTCCCACACATCATAGAGCCATGTACTGTCAAGGAGCCATTCGAATACCAGATCTCGAAGGCCAATGAGTCATTCTCATGTGCACTAGGTTGGCAGGCTTTATGCAACCATTCACCAAATTTCAAGGGAACCGAGGATCCATCATCGATGATGAAGTCAAGTCAATAGGTCGAGGATGTTCCTGGCAATAGAAAGGTTTGAAGGTCGTAGCATAATTGCATATCTATTCCAATGGAAGAAAAGTGTGGGTTCTACAAGTAATCTGGAGAGTGTCGAACAACCTGCTGATTAGTTGACATAACGTGAGCATTAACTACATTGCCAAACACTATCACAACAACCCTCTGAGTGCAAAAGGGAGCCGAGCATCAGTTTGGTTAAAGCCACCTGCCTCATCGCCAAACCTACCACGATCACAAAAGCCACTTGTTCGTTACTTGAAACTGTCAATTACCATAACCACAAGAGCTACCAAAGCCGTTTTCAACATGCACAACGACCATCGTTAACCGACATAGGAAATTAAATATTGGTAAATTCTTGGGCACTCACATAATTTTTATTTTTAACTTAGGTCAATTTTATGCTGGAATGGATATAACATATTGTTTGATTTGGGTTTGGTGTTGGGTATTGGCATAATATCTTTAATGGTGTATGGTGTTGGAAAGATTTATTAAAAGTAAAGTGAGGTGAATATTTATTGAGGTAAAAATAAAAGTTAATTGTAAAATGGCTTGAAAGGTCTTTGCCATATTTTTTGTCCAATTTCTTCGTACTATAGCATACTTATGCAATATATCATCCTCAAATTAACAAGAGCAAATTCAAAGGATCAAATTGTTGTTGAAGATTTATCTATTGTTTCCTTTCAAGCCTAGTAGAGATCAGTGTCTCAAACGGCTGAAAATTGATTTTTTTTGAAAGAGAAGGAATGCTAAACATTGAGATCCATTGATGTGAAGCCATAATGCCATCACTTTGTCTTTGGAAATGCCTCAGGAATCAATATAGTAGTAAATCTTCTAGTCCTCTGGGTTGCGATACTTCGATCGATAAAAATTGGCAATAACTTCTAGATCAGAACAAAGAGAAGAAAAATAGGCCTTTCTCTTGTAAGATCCATGTTATCCTTCAACAGTCAAAGGATATCCAGAAGGAAGATGTAAAAAGAAAGTGTCTATTTGAACTTGGATCCAAAATGCAGAGAACAAATTCAGAAGATGTCCTCCTATTGTGAGACACATTATACATAGCTTTATGTCTTATACAACAATCAGACTAGAAAGGGTCAAGTTGGGCCTTGAAGTCATCCATGCTTACTTTGATACAACCTAGGTTCTTGGAGCATTCTTGCGAAATCATTAAACTCACAGTCACCACTTGTCTCAGTAGAATCTTAGCCTTAATATCTTCGCTACCACCCTACAATGATGACATCATGAGGAGGCTTTCCCACTATTATGGTCCTCAAGATATTCATCTCTGAACTCACAAACAAGAATCCTGGAACAAGCTCGCCCGTTGGTTATGTGGAAAAATATGACATACTTCAAATAATTGTCCACAAGGTGAAGAATCAAAACTACACAAAGGGAAAATGTCCCAAGAAAATTTTAGAAAATACCAAGAAGATAGGAAAAAAGAGAAGAAAGAAAATTGTTATTCCATATTTAGTGCTATAAATGTGGTTCCAAACTACATAAAACTTAAAATTGTCCCAATATTCATATCAAATAAGAAATACATATTAAGGGACAAAATTGTTGTGATTCTACAAAAAAATTCCAGTTTCAGTAATTCTGACACAAAATATGAAGATGATCACGAAACAATTTTCGTTGCTAATCACTGTGAATGCACAGAAGAATGTCATTGGAAAGGCTCAAAGTTGGAATCAAAATATAACATTGAAGATGAATTTTCCTTGCAGAAGAAATTAAAAATATACATGGCACATAGTTCATATGATGAAGAAGCGAAAGTCCTGGTAGGCATTAAGATGCTCCCTGAAGGTGATATGAAAGAAAAGTTGAAGGGGACGTTTCTACAGACTATGATAAAAAATCAAAGGTCTACTTCAACTCCTTCAAGCAAACGTACTATCCCAAAGACCCTCTTTGTTGAGGCTTCATATGGGAAAAACATAAAATCATTCCAAAGAAACCATCAACAAGATAAGCAGAGAATACTCACATTAAATCAAGTTAGCCATGAAATAAAAAATTTGAAGAAAAATATTAGTGAACTCATAACTGAGCTTTCTAGAATAGAAAAGGGAAAAGAAAAGCAGGAAAATTATATCTCATAACAACAACCTCTTTTTAAAAATAATACCAATGTGGAAATGTATGAGATCAAGAGAGATGATTTCTTAGGACTAAGCAACGTGAAAATCATGGCGGTTCAACACCAACCATACCATGTACACTCAAGTTCAAAATACAGGGGGAAGTCTTTATTCTAAAGACTCTGTTAG
>APFE030176000.1:4624-36903 GCA_000404065.3 Pinus taeda
TCTACAATCAACTTGAAAGCAATTTATGTACAACTAATATACATAAGCATAACAAAATTAAATGCAAAATTAAATGACAACTATACAAGGCAGGGGCCCTCTACCACCTATGAAATCAAAGCAAAATTGAACACACTTGCATGAATTAAAATTGCATGAATGAAAAATCTAATCTATCAAACTGGAAAGTAATCAAATCAAATCAAAGCAATATTTACAAAATGAAATCTATTCTACCTTACATTTTACAAAGCAATATTTACAAAATGAAATCTACTCTACCTTACATTCTAATGTGCTCCATGACATCTACTTCACATCTCCTTCCATGTTGAGAACACCAAAGCTTTATTCAAATTCTTCAAAAGTACAAAGTACAACAAAGTTCTCCAAAGCTTTGCCATCAAGGAAGAACTACAATCTTAAGAACTAAAGACTAAAAGACTAATTAATGAAGGAGAGAGATCTCCTATTTATACAAAAAGATGAGAGCCATCTCATTAATGATAATCCATGAATCTCTCCCTCTACCTCTAGAGTCCTAATCAAAATAGGAACTGATAAGACACATGCCTTTTTAGAGTTACAATACAATTAGGAGATGTGACACATATCCTCATGATCCCATGATTCTTTCCACTCAAATTCGAATTTGGCCTTAGAGTGCCACATAAGGGTCTTCTAGAAGCTTCCTTTCAACCTACATATGTCAACAATCTCAACCCATTTGTTAGGTATAAGCATATGCACATTATTTCCTAATTTTTAACTACAAATTCACTTAAAAGGCTTAGAATTAATAAAGTTTGGAAAAACATAAATGTGGCCCAATGATAATGAAAGCGGGATGAATGTGGTGACATAGTAGTGAAATGGAAGTGAAATGGAGGTGATATAATGGACATAATAGTGAAAGTGTAATGGAAATGAATGACATTTTCAAGACTCAACAGGAGCCATCTTGTTTTTATGCCTTCTTTTGTAGATGAAATCCAAGGGATCATATCTCCATATGAAGCTTTGTTTTAATTTTAATCTCTGAAGGATCAAGTCTTCCTCCTTTCCAACTTCTTTGCTATTACAAATAAAAGGACCCAATTTGTCTTTGATCTTGAGCTAGGCTTTCTTTTTGGCTTTAACAAAGTTTACCTCATCTGAATTTATTATCTACTTATAGTACTCCAGGGAAAATAACCTCATTGGGAGGTATTTAGGTAGTTTGTATGGGGCCATATGGCACCCATAAATCTTGATTTCAATGTGGTTTTGGTACAAGTACCAATCTCCCACCTAATGATTGATGTTTAGATGAAGGACTCTCATAATCTCAGGATTGATTCTTGGTGGAGGGGTGCCACTGAACATGGTCATAATAGGGTGGACAAAGGAATCTATAAATTCATTGTATGAATAGGGGGAGGAATATTGATGAATCAATGGGGTCCAGAAGATGATTGATCTTGGTTGGCCCTTGGTGTCCAACTTTTGCAAGGTAAGTTTGAATTTATCTGCTTGGAAGTATAAGAAAAGGTGATACAAGATGGAGGAGTATTTGAAGACTCTCTCATTACTCATTCTGAGGAACTGTTCATGCATCCTGTCAGCTATGAATGTGGCAAAGTCATAAATGGTTGCAGAAGGTCGTCCTGGGGTATAGATGGACATGAAAGCTAGGGTTATTTCATCAATGTATTTACTTTTGGAGTAACCCAAAACACAAGATATCATGGATACAATATTTCTGCCCCAAAGAGAAAATATAGTTGCTACATATGGAGGGGGATCTTTAGAGGTATAGTTCTCTTCTATGATGAAGGTTTGGATTAATTGGGCCAATCTTGTAGGGTTGAGTTTGGGATATAAGTCCAACAAGTCTCCAATTGACAAGGGAGTCAAGTTTTGGCCAGACTGGATTTGTAGCATCTCATTTATAGATTCAGTGGTGATAGTGAAAAGTATGGCCTGGTTAGGGGACATTACTGCTCTTTGACTAGGGACATAGATGGCATGGCACATATGTCTAATTTCAAGGAAAATGTGGACAAGGGGGAACTGGTATATGGGAAAATTTGACTCCCAAAGGCCAATTTCTTCAGCATGGTTCAGGAACTTATCCCTACTTTGGCAGTGAATTTTGAGCAGGAGCTCTATGACAAAGGTATCTTTTATCTGGAAATCTTTATCGGCTAAGGGAAGGTGGTCCAGGTCTAAGTGGGGTGTAGAGATGGGTCTCACATCCATGGAAATTGGGGCATCCATTCCAAGTTCTTGTGGATTTGAGTATGGGGGAGGTGGTTTACAGTATTTTAGGGCAATGGTGGTTTATCACGAAGTAGGTTTGAGTCCTTGAGCTTCTTTGATTAATTTGTAGCTTAATAAGAATACTTAATCACTAGTTTCTTTGAAATTGATAGGGTGTTGGATGAATACTGGTTTAAATACCTGGAAATGAGGTAAAATGGCTCTGAACAGGGCGATTGGCAACCGTAAATGGTTGAAGGGGTTTTGTATAGGTTGCAAGGTTGTATGGGCGGTTTGCGGCGTCTTTGGAGTGTAATTGGACATGAGTTGATGAATTTGACATTCACAGGTGGCATGCATGCATATAGAGGTTTAAAGTTAAAATTCTAGTGAAAAAAATGATTTGGGGCTTTTTGGATTTATGCGTGAAAAGTCAGTTTTGACAGATACGGGGTGAACAATGGTCATTTTGTCGTGCAGTAGGTGGGCAGTAAACGGTTTCTATCGCACCGATTTTGGGCGCTCAGTGGTATTTGGGAGGGGCTGCCCGATTCCATTCATCGGCTGACACGTAGCATCGGGGGCTGGTGGAAAAAGCACTTTTCCGGGCGGGTAAGAGATGAACGTCGGGTTGGCCCGATATGGATGAGGGTTGTTGTATGAGGAGGGAGACGATCGCACGGTTATCAAGTAGGGAAGCTGCACAAAGGCTAGTGGGGGGCCCTGTGGGCACATAATTACAACCACATATTAACATTAATACTTTGGGTAAAGTGTTTTGGTGGTTTTTTTATATGAAAATGCTTTATGTGGGGGGGAAATGTTTTTCCTAGGCAAAAGTGTTTTATCCTTAGGAAAGGAACATTATTGAGGAAAATGAATGAACTAAAGGGGGGGATGAATTTTTATGAGGGGAATTTAGTACTTGATATCCATAAACCATTGAGCCGAGGGTCCAGTCCCTCCAAAAGTCAGAGAAATGCTCTGAGCCTCTTTGACTTAAAGGTTTTAAGTACTTTGAACTTTATTTATGGGAAATTAGTTAAGTAAAAAGTGAAATGAATGGAGGAAGTTAATCAATTGACTTTGAAATCCATTTGCATGCTTGATTGTTCATTCATATCTGGAACTTTCATGATGAGGATGATAAATATGCTTTTGTTTAATCAATCATTATACTTCTGCAACCTTTTTCCTACTTACCCATCTACTTTTCCTACCATTTTTTATTTACTTTAGTAGGGTGCATTTAGACTAAAAAACCCTTATTAAAACATTTTCTTATCTTTTCACAAAGTAAACTATTGAATTCTATCACTATATCATCCAAGAACTTAGATTAAACTGAGGATCTCCTTTTATTTTACTCTACCTAATATAATGATCTGCCAAGATTAAATAGTTTGGTCAAATTTTATTCTCTAACTATCAACATGAAATTTAAAACATGGTATAATCAAGATTAAATAGTTTGATTACCCTAGATTGTGGCATGAATCACAAGCTGCACACAATCATTATTTCACATAAAATAAATAGTAGTGGAATTTAGACTTTGCACACTTTCATGGTCTCTTTTTGTTTTTTTTTTGTTCATATTGTTCACTTTTATTTGGACCTTTTTTATTATTTTTGTCTTTTGATTATTATTTTAGGACATACCCTCTTTACATTTTTTAATTTTTTGAATATGGAAAACAATTGTAGAAAGCAAAGGTATGTACATATTACAAGGCTTAACCTTAGCCATTCCAAATTATGAGTCCTATTAATATAGGAACCTAACACAATGAAGGCATACCTATGCGAAGTAATGATAATTATCACCAATGGAAAGAAAATATGAAGTATAATCTAATGAACTATGATGTTTGTTATTTAGTATGCACTGGCTTCACCAAAATTCCTCCATCATACGAGGAAGTGCAAAAGAACAGTAAGGCATTAAGTGACATCATTAATAGCATACCTAATTCAACATTAAACAGGGTTATGGATTATGCAACTTCAAAGCAAGTGTGGGATAAGTTAAAAGAAATCCATGAAGAAAACCCAAAGGAAGGTCTCTCATCCGGGGATCTACCAGGTAATCATATCCCTAACAATGTCTCAAAAAATGAACATGATAACAAAACAACCTTTGCTATGGCATATGGAGTTGTTGATTCAGAAGAAGACAGGTTAGAAGAAATTTTTTATCTTAGAACAAAACTTGATCATGCTTTTAAAAAGATTGTCAATCTTAAAGATAAGTTGCAGGCATATGAAAACAAGGATCATATTAAATTATTAAATGTTGTTGTGGAATATAAACAATATTGTGAAGGTCTTGAAGCTGATATCGTCTCTCTAAGAGAAGATCTTTAAAAATCATATAAGTGGAATGAAGAACTACTTCAAGAATTTGAAGAACAAGAAAATGGGTTGAAAGAAGAGATTCTCAAATTAAAGGAGAAAGTGGAAGAAGGAAAAAAGGTTGAAGAAGATATGAAGAAGCAATATGTAGAAAAGGAAAATCAATATTAAAGAATGGAGGTTGAGGTAAACATTCTAAAAGGTAAATAAGAATAAAATGATAAACATTTGAGATTTCAAGATAGTATTAATATTTTAGATAATATTCTTAGTAGTCAAAGTTCTCCCACCATCAAATTTGGTCTTGGTTTTCATGAAACTGTTGAAAGAGAATCTAGTTCACAAGTTGATGCAAGGAATTTAAATGTAACAATGCAAAAACTGAGATGCTCAAGAAAGAGATAAGAAGTCAACCTAATAAACAACCAAGGAAAGTGAATATTGAAAGAAAATTGTTCACTCCTAACTACAGAAATGTTAATCGATTCTCTCCTCTGAGTAATAATGTTGAATGTTCTATATGTCATAATTATGGACACATTGCAACTAATTGCAGAATTAGATTGTTTCAATCACAAGAAAATAACTACTTCACAGAAATATCGTCAGCTTCCACGTACTCATGTTAGCTTGGGGGGCTACATTCAAGTTCAGAGTTAGTTTTGCTAACCAACAAAACCCTACACTACCAGCCCTTTCGGAAACAACCTATGTAGCGCAGGCTACAGCCTCACCTAAGGCAATATTGGGGGATGCCAAAACCAGGCTTCTGCATCCAAAGGACTATGTGATGTGTTTTTGTTAAACTTATTTATCCGACGTTCATGAACCCTAACCCTTAAAACCCAAAAACTACAACAACTAATAGTTAACAGCTTTGAACCCTTCTCCGATTGTGCTAAACATCCATAACATTACGTAAATAAATAGATCTACTTCTTTGCACATCTATTAAGTTCTTTTCATGATTAATTACATTCAACAGATCACAAAAAATAGTAAATTTAGAGATAAGCAAACATACACAAATACACAGGTAATTCTTCAAAACAACCTTTATTATGCTTAGATATTTTATTACATACTCTTCCAACCCTGTGCAGAAAACTACAGGGGCACGCGCACTTAGTTGTAGACTTACCACGGTCTCCACGCACACAACTGTAGGATCCTTCCCCTTCTTCTAGGTACAAAATAGACAATACAAACCTAAAACTTGCCTATATATGCTCTTCGTTATCTCCTTATGACTCTTGTATGACTTCTTCTTATATAATACTTCATTACAATACCATGGTCCGCGAACCATGGGCAGGTGACAAAACAGCTTAACTCTTAACAAACTAAGGGGCTTTGACCTTCCTAGATACCCTTTGACTCCTATCTATCTATGTGCTCTGCTCCTCAAAATGCAGAGACTTTACAATATTACAAAACTTCTACAAATTTTAACCCCAGGGGACCTTGTCCCAACAAGCCCATAACACAAAGTTGTGACTCGTCCCGATTCACTTTGCTATTGTTGCCTCAATATTTTCCTATAGATTGCTAAATTATGTCTTCAATGCTTGAAGATCTGTTGGTCCCTACACAGCAGCCTGATGAACCTCTTCAACTAGTTTCTCGATAATTGGACCTTCAACTGCAAGGCCCATGGTTCTTTGTGTCTGTTGCGTAACCTTCAGCTTGCTCTGCAATATTTGTGTCAATTGGATGGCCTCATTATCTGAGGGTTGTGTCCTTGAGGATATGATGGGTGCCTTCTAACACAGCTCATCAATTTAGGTCTGGATGAACTTTCCCTCCTGCAGTCTGGTGAACCTTTTCACTAGTGCTAAGGTCTGCGCTATAGTTCTGGTCTCATCGAACTACACTTATTTTTCCCGGATATCTACTTCGATTTTCTACAAATGTCGATCCTCCTGCAACGAGGTCCACATCTCCATGTTATGTTCAAAAAACTGGTTGTAATCCTTGACTTTAGCTTCCAAAGTAGTCAAATTCTATTTAATAGCATCCTTACGCTGCTCTCTAACTTTTGAAGGAGTAGTTCGTTGCAGCTTAAGTTGAAGCTCGGATATCTACAGCTGTAGCTCAAAGCAGACCTTACCAATTTCCTCCTTTGACTCCTTCAAGCGACACCTAACTTCTGGATATTCTCTGCAGGGGCTACTTCTGCTGGAATCTGTAGGGGAAACTCACTGCAAACATGTGCAACGACCTCTTCCCATTCTTTGAGTGTCTGCGCATTTTCCTTGAACATTTGTTGGTTGTTGGTTTTGACTTTGCTAATAACTAGTAATGATCATTGTTCTTGAACCTTGAGCTCATATGATACGCCTTGATACATCTCATGCAATGTTTGAATGGGGAGTGCCACAAGGTTAAGGCTCAAATTCTTCAGATGCAATAGGCACGCCCTATCCTCCAAAGTCTCAATGTGCAAGGACCCCTCTAGTAACTGTATTGCATGGGGGTGTGTGGTGATCTTTTTTGTTGAGGCTGTTGCGCTCACTTGCTTCAGGCTCGCTTGTCCTACGCTCACTTGAATTACCCTTGTCTAGACCTGTAACTCCCTTAGGCCCTATTGTACCTTGTGCAATGCCTGATGGTATTGGTCCTTAATGTGGCCCCAAATAGTCTCTGTTTCATTGCAAACCACATCACCAATCTCTTCCAAGTCCCCCTCCATGAGGACCAATGGTGTTGCGCTCGGAGACTTGTCAAACTTATGCTTCTTACGAGGTCCCATGGAACTCCGCTTATACCTCCTCTTGAGTATGAAGTGAGACCCCAAGTCTGCACCCTCTTCCTCTTCATCCTGAGTCTCGACCTTCACATTTGTGCTCTCTTATTCTTCTAGGTCAATAGTGGCCTACGAAGTTGCTGCTTTTTTCTTTGGCACATCCATCTCTTTTATAGATACCTTTCCTTTCGGTTCTTCTCTCTCCTTTGTAGAGACCTCTTTCTACTGCATGGTCTTTTCTTTCGCCGTGGCCTTTTCTTTTGCAGGATCTTCTTTGCTTCTTTCTTCTTATCTTTCTCTGTTGTTGTTGTAGTTGTGCCTTCAACAGCCTTACTAGTTCCTGCGCCTATGTTAGATGGGGTGAGCCAATCGCTGCACCATTTACTGACGACCCCCATAATATCATCTTCAGCGACCAAGTAGGGAAATTTATGCCATGTGCCCATGGCATCCTTCTTTGCACAGATAAACAAATTATGAAAATCTACCTTGAAATCAACAATGTTGGAATACTATGCATGAAAGCTTGGTGATAACCACGGGTGTTGGTTGATCACCATCCTCAACTCAGACTCGAACAAGACCCAGAATATCTTTTTCTCCATGATGAGCTCAGGGTCCTTCATCGCCCACAGCGAGGTGAATTTTGTGGCCTTGCATTCACGATCATGCTGTGGGAACTGGCTCTCCTCATGCGTCCTCCATGCCACTAGCACGATCAACAACAGTAGCCATGCGTAGTGGAACAATTTACCGTCATCTTGGGCTTTGCTACAATCCTCCAAGAACTCATGGCATATATACTGAGCCCAATTATATTGGACTCCTTTAGCACACTGCACAGCCAGATATACTACTGGCGCTAGCACTTCATCAACACGACACTTCCTCATGATCTTCTTGGCCAATATTTGTGTAGCAAACTACACAACACCATCTGATACAGAGCTAATCGCATAGTCATGCAAATTATTCACCAACCCAAAGTCGCTCTTCATTTGGTCTACCAGCTTCTTCTCCTGCGATTTCCCCACAAAAGCATCAATAGGGTCTACTCCTTGATAAGGTAGAAATGTTATTCGGTGAATTAGAATATCAATAATTGGAATGGGCCCTCCCAACCAAAGGCACCCATCATGAACCAACATCAATAATTGATGCACACAGACAGTGTTAATGGTGTTGCGGCTAAAATGTGGCACCCACAACATATTGAGCAACCTCGCGCACTCAACTCTGCCCGACCACTTCATTGGCTCAAGTCGAGTAACATTTGACTCCTCATAGTAAACTTTCTTCAGTTGTTTGCTCGGTTCCAACTGCAAAAACTTTGCATGATCCCCCAGGTCCTAGTCCTCCATCTCCAATTAGGGTAGCCAACAAATTTGCCTCAAAAGGTACCACCCCCCAGCAATGGAGTGGAGACCTAGAATTTCGCCGAATCTGGGTATTTAGTAACCTTAGTTATGGATTTCCTAGGGGGTACATAAGGTGGTAGCCGAGTAATCAGCACGGCTTCATCTGCATCAATCTCTTCAATCCCCATAGTTATCTCTTCCTCATCTAAGTCCAAGGGTTTCATCGGTTGCCTGGTTCTATCAATCTTACCTTTATGTCTGATCTCTATTGGATTCTTGCACAGTGATTTCCACACCGGCGCTTGCTAGAGCTTCTTTTGCTTCTTTTTTCCTCCCGCGGAGGTAGTGGGTTTAGGCTTCGCTAACCTAAGCATTGTGGTAGGTACGGGTTGGGTTGCAATTATTCTCTCCCATAATATTTTGTGCTTCCACTCAGGTAAATTCGCCTCCCACCCAAATACTTGTTGTGAAAACTTCTCTTGAATTTCTTTCCAATCCCCTCCAGACATGCAGCAATTATATTGGCACAAACTAAAGCGCAAAAGCTCAAGGCAATTTCTTAGGAAGAAAAGTGTTCAAATGTAGAGTGGGATGTTGTATTTATAGCGCATTTTAAATTCAAATACATCCATTCTCTCTAGATTTTCATCATTAATGCGCTTTTGGCAACATATTTCCAAAGACATGCTCCTTAAATTCTCTCCCCCCAATCCCTTTAACAGAAAAATCGTCATCCAATCATCTACAGTGCTTCCAATGGTCACTTTTTGGCCAGGCTGCATAGGGCCCACCATGCTAGCACAACTCCTTCATCGCAGCTCTCCTCTGTGCCTTTCTTCCAATCATTGTACAGCCCCTTTACTTCACCAAACTGTCCTTCTGGCATTGTAGTTTCTAGTCTCATACTTCCTTGCAACTGCCTGGAGTACTAAGATTCGCCTGCTTCCATATAGTCATTGCGTAGGGGTGGGATCACCCCTATACAACTTCAGTCAGCTCCCATTAATTTTCCTTGGAAACAGCTCACCATTGAGCTTCGCGAGTTAAAGTGCACCTTCATCCGTAATCTCCTTGACGATGTATGGCCCCAGCCAATGCATCTGAAATTTTTCGGGAAACCTCATAAACTTAATACTAAATCTCCACTTTTAAAGGTGTGTTGCTTAATGTGGTGATCATGCCATGCCTTTTCACGAGCCTTCTACACCTATTGATGAAAACCTGCCATGAAATGATCTTCTTCTAACTCAACTATCTGCATGAGGCGTTCCTCCATGGTATCCCAATCTGCCATCTTTGTGACTGCAGGAATCCACAAACTAGGCACAATATACTCCATCAACGTTACTCCCTCTTGTACATAAACCAACTTAAATGGTGTTTGTACAGTCAAGTTCTTAGAGGTAGTTCTATATGCCTAAAGAACAGTTGGTATGTGCACATCCCAATCGTTCCTGTTTGCATTGCAAATCGTCGTCAAAGCACATTCTAGGATTTTATTAAAGGCTTCCAACGTACCGTTTGCTTAAGGATGATATGGCATACTTTTCTAATGATACATATGGAATTCTTCAAGTAGAGTAGCCATTGTTTCATTTAGGAAGTGCGAACCCCTATTGTTCATCAAAATCTTAGTTCAACCAAACCGAGACAAAATATATTCAAATATGAACTTCGCAGTTGTAGTCACAATGCAATCCTTCATAGGTTGCACCTCAACCCATATGTTCAAGTATTTGGTTGTTGTGATGATATATCATGCTCCTGTCTTCTTTCCTGGTGGCTAAATCGGTCCCACAAAGTCTATTTCCAATTTATTGAATGCTTGTAACGATACTTGCGAGTTCAAAGGCAATTCATCCCTTCGGGATGGCCTCCCCATCCTCTAATAGACATTGCATGCCCTACAACATTCCTTGGAATCCTTATGCACAGTGGGCCACCATAACCCAGCTCATAGGATCTTCTGCACAGTTTCTCTCCCAACATAATGTCCTCCAACAACTCCTCCATGTGCTTCAACAAGGATACTTTGTCTTTCATAATCCGGTACATATCTGCGCAGAACTTAGTTTGATCCCATTTTATACAAGTGCCCTACAATAATAGAAAAATATGCAACCCTGACCACCAATTATTTCTTCTGCTGCTTCGTATACTTGTCAGGAGTTGTAGTTGTAGACAAAAATTGAATTATATCTGCAAAGTGTCCATCTGCAACGCACACAACAAAGAGTTGTGCATCAAGGAATCCTTCATCAAAATTGGTGGGTTATTTTCCATTCTCAATTCGTGAAAGGTGATCAGATCCATCATTTAATATCCCTGGATTCACAACTACTTCAAAGTCGTATTCCTAAAAGAGCATCAACCATCTGCAAATTTCCCCCCCAACACAGGCTTGTTGACTAGGTACTTCAAAGTGGAATGATTTGTGTACATTTTGAAGTGTGCACCCAATAAATAATGCCTGAACTTTTGGAGCACATACACCATCGCTAATCCTTCACACTCCATGGTCGAATAATTTTTCTCTACTTTAGACAACTTCATAATCGCAAATGAAATTGGATGGTCAATATCACCTACTCCTAGTTGGGTTAACATGGCTCCTAATGTTATGAAGGATGCATCTACACGTACATGGAACTCTTTCTTCCAATCAGGGAACACCAGAATGGGTGTTGTAACCATATTTTCCTTCAATATATCCAATATTTTTCCATGGGCACAGTGATTTGCGCATATGCCTTGATGAATTTCCTATAGTATCATGTATGGCCCAATGTTGCACTTAGATTATTTACATTCCTTGGAGGCTCCAGATTGATAATCACTGCAATTTTGGCAAGGTCCACCATGAACCCCTACTTACAAACAACATGGCTAAAGAGTATCCCATAAGGTACGTAGAATATGTACTTCTTTAGGTTAAGGGATATCTGATACTTCCATCAAGTATCCAACATTAAGCGTAGACTGGAAACATGCTTCTTTAATAACCCAAACATTGTTAAGTAATTAAAGTAAACCTCCAAAAACTTATGAATAAATTCTTTAAAAGTGGTGACTACCACTCTAGAAAATATCGCACGGGAATTATTAAGTTCAAAGGGCATAACTGTATAATTTAAACATCCCCATTATGTGGCGAAGGTAGTCTTACTTCGATCTTTTGGTGTGATCTTGTTCTGGTGATGCCCTAAGAATCCATCCATAAATGAGTAGGCTTCTTGACCACTAACGTTCTCCAATACTTCATATGTGAATGGCGTAGCAAATGGATCATGTACACAAGCATAACTCAATTTCCTTAGATCTGCGCAAATTTGAATTTCACCTTTCATCTTCTTCTCCTGGACCACCATAGGACTCACCCAGCCTGATACTTTTACAGGCTCAATAATCCCTGTTACAAGCATCTTATCTAGTTCTTTGGGCACGTTTTCTTTGTACTAGGATTCAATGGTATGGGCATTGCTTTACCGGCTTCACATATGGCTTCATATTGATCTTCATAACACCCAAATCACCTTTCATCCCCTTAAGATCAGAGAACTTTGTCGGAAATAAGTCATGATATTCTCGTAATAGCTCTACGACTTTATCAAATGTTTCCTCATCCAAGTAATCTCCTATATTTGCGAACTTCAGCTGCGTGTCCGACCCAATGTTTACTTGCTTAGTTTTCAATGGTTTTGAGATGTCAGGAACTTCCACTTTAGACCCTGCGACTTCATGTTGTCCCTCTGACTCAAGGATACTGATATTTTTGGGATCCTCCTTACCTTCTTCAGTGGTCACGTTGTAGCATTCCAATTCATGGCACAACTACATACTCTATTCTGGTTGTACCCATGTGACAGGTTCTTCCAGCATCCTGAATATTGCAGCCTTAATTTCCTGTAACGCTTCATCAATACATGTGAATCCATCCTCAAAATTGAAAGTTAGCAGAAAAATTTCCTTCAAAACATCCCATTCTACAGTTCCATGTCACAACTCTGTTCTAAATACTAGTTCATCGGGATAGTATCCAAAGTGTGGAAGAATATGTGAACCCATTCAAGCTATGGTTCCTCTCCCCATGCTCTCATCCAACGAGCTAGATGCTCATGCGGATCATCCTTCCCTATATATTTTTCAGTCATGCGGCTATTGGCATACCCAAATCATATCTTCATCATCCTATAGTATTCCTTCGAGTATGCATAGTTGTTCTTATGTGTACTCCACCATCTAGCAGACATATCTCTCAACACGATGTCTAGTTCTTGGAACCGATGTTCCTCTGGTACATCCCTTTCAAATTTATCCAGAAATAAATTTACATCATCTAAGCCATCATAATGAGGTAAATTGTGCACCTCAGTAGATATACACTGGAGTCACTTAGTAAGCCTGTTGCACAACAGCATTGATACTTCATGCAATTGATTATGCCAATGCTCGAGCTCCTCATCTAAATCTGAGTTGCAAGAGCTGTCCTTTTCCCAAGTATGACGCCCATTCATCGTAGGGTTGATCCAATCCTCATCTCACACAGTAAGCTTATAGATCTGTTCAATGTCATCCTCCTCATAGTAATCTTGGACTGGTTCAGTATACCATGCACCCTCAGTTGCATCAAATGGAACAATCACTCTTAGTTCCTTCTACTCAAATGTCATGTTGCGTTTCTTCAAGTTGATGGTTGCATTGACATCCAATGCCTAATCAATTCCAAGCAATGTCAAGTAGGGAATACCGTCATCCACTATTTCGATCATTTCAAAATCATCTATAGTGAGTGCTCCTTCAATATCCACAGTCACTCTGTGTAAGCACCCCATTGGAATAATCTTCTCTTGGTTCGCCATTCGTCGCTGAATTGGGGACCATTGTAGTGTCGGATTTCCCATTATTTCCCAAGTTGATTTAGGCAAGACATTCATGTCAAATCCCAAATCTAGGATCACCTGGTTCATTTCGAATTCTTCGATCTATGCCGTCCATATCATCTCTTGCCCAGTTCTTTTCTTACCCTTATCCACTTTGTGCACTATGCGTTGCTCAAGGAGTGGCTTACCCTTGCCAACACAGTTGTCTATCAACTCTTGTAGTCTTTCTACTACTTTTTGGTCCTTTAATAGCTTCATGCAGGTCTATAAGAAAGATGTTAACAATGAAGGACATGTTTCCTACGCAGAATTTACTTCTTTGGGCATTTCCATCCTTGCACCCTCAGTTTTTGATGTGGATGCCCCTAAATCCACAAAGCTCTTATTTGCCTCCATAAATTTTTCATTTACCTTATACATATCAAATCCAACATCCTTGTCAGTGGCCTTGTGCACCCATATATTTTCTTCTGGTTGTTTCCCTTTATCCTTCCTGGTAGCTATACTGCTTCGAGTAACGATATTAACACTAGGCCCATCCTCACACAGTTCTGATCTCATCATCTGGATGTTCTGGGTAGGTTTTTGGTTCTTCTTCTCTTGCATTTTTGCGATGAGCATGGGACAATCTTCTATAACATGGTCAAACTGTTGGCAATATTGACAAGAGGGCTGTGTTGGGTTCTGACAATCTCACGCAAAGTGGCTTGGTTTTCCACAATTGTAACAAATGATCTGTCCACGACCTCTTCCATCTCCTCCTCCTCATCCTCTTCCTCGTCCTTGGAACCCTCCGCACATTGCAAGGGCACCTTGATCCTATTGAGGACGTGTCTCAACCTATACTCTATATGTTAGATTTTTTTCCATCATTAACTCGTGACTTCGGCAATTGTGCTCATCATGTCCTACAGATTTACAAAAGTTGCAAAACATTTGTTGAGGAGTCTAGACAAACTTCTGTAACAAGTGGAAATTATATGTCATGTGTTTTCCTATGATCTGGAAGATAGCGCACCATGGAACTACATTGGTGCTTGTCCTAGCGGTATTTTCCAACTTCAGGAGGACAAGACCTCCCCCAATTAGATAATTATGATACACCAGCCCATGATCCTTGTCATGATCATGGCCGTTGCACTTTAAGCACCATACTTCCGCACGGGTCTCACTTTGGACCTCTTTCCCCATTTTAAGATCTTGCAGCTCCATATGCAGGCTAGCCAACTGCGACTGAATCTACTACACTCCTAGATTTGTATCCAGAATAGGCAACACCTCCAACTTCATAGTAATCTCTAGAGCTTCCACCTATGTTTCAAGCTTTTTTTGTGACAATGATAATCTTAAGTGAGGTAACAATGAGGAAATATACCAATCCTTATGTTTCTCATCCAAGATCTCCAGATTAGCCTGTTGTAGAAGACATTTCAACTTTTGATCGAAATGCCATGCAGATTCATTTACCCTTTGCTTAATTTCTTTGACCTCAGCTACAGACAGAGCTTATGACTTAGGCTTATTGAATTCATTATTTAGTGCACATTTTGTGTCTTTCAACTTCGCAGCTGGATGAGTCGTATTATACTTAATATACCAGCTCAGTGCCCTATTTTGTAATGTTGTGACCAGCTACACTTTCTTCATATCATCATCTGTTATCTTCTATGACTTCCACATAGAATCTACTATAAACCAGAATTTTTCAGGATCTTTAGTCCCAGACCTTTGAATATAGGCATCTTCATAGTGTTCGCCATACCGAATAACAGAGGTGGAGGTGGAGGTGGTGGCAAGGGTGGAGTGGATGGATGTGGTATTCCTGCAATACCCTAATTTACCATCTATGGCACACCTTGAGGCATCTTCAGACTACTAATTTCTTCATCGATGTTAGGCGCTCCCAACAAAGGACTGTACTCAGCACCTGAATCTAGATCTCTTCTTAATGGTTTCCCACTTTGCATATCCCATCAAGTCTCATTTAAACATAAATTCAATGGCATAACTCATTTATCACACAATAGCATTTTAATCCAAGTTTTCAGGGACTTCATATACTTACCTCTTGGTCCTTTGAAAAATTGGCATTCAACTTCGCTATAACTTAGAGACGTATCTATCATAAACTTAGTGATGAATCCACCCAAAATACTATCGATCCAATAATCGACAACCCTCACTATCTTATTTTTTGAACCTTCCAGGTGCCTTACTAACTCTGGAGTCCACATGATAGGGTTATCCAAATTCCAAGTACCTTGACCATCCGCCAATTTATACAACCATTCGTACAATTTTTATGGAAAAGAGCAGAAGAAAATGTTGTGTTCTTCTGTATACAAGTATCTATTCAACCACTGTTCTTTCAACAGGTGTGGACTTGTTTTCTTGGGTTGCAAACTCATGCAACTTCTGATCTATCCACTTTTCAGTCGTTTTTTTAGTCAGTATCCACTTATGCCACATCACACATTCCTCATATAGATCCCGGTCCCAGCAATGGAACCATTTTTTGGTTTGAAGGGGCTAGATCCAGGTTCAGAGTTAGATGTGCTAACCAAGAAAACCCTACACTACCGGCCCTTTCGATAACAACCCACATAACGTAGGCTTCAATCTCACCTAAGGCAGTATTGGGGGATGCCAGAACTAGTATTTTGCATCCAAAGGACTATTTGATGTGTTTCTGTTAAACTTAGGGCTTTATCCAACCTTCGCAAACCCTAACCCTTAAAACCCGGAAACTACAGCAACTAACAGTTAACAACATTAGTCCCTTTCCTATTGCACTAAATATTCATAACATTATGTTAATAAATAGATCTACTTCTTTGCACATCTATTAAGTACTTTTCATGATTAATTGCATTCAACAGATCACAACATACAGTAAATTCAGAGATAAGCAAAGATACACAGGTACACAGGTAATTCTTTAGAACATCCTCTATTATTCTTAGATCTTCTATTATAGACTCTTCCAACCCTGTGCCCACAGCTACAGGGCGAGCACTCAACTGCGTACTTACCAAGGCCTCCACGCACATAGCTGTAGGAGACTTCCCCTCTGCCCAAGTACAAAATAGACAATACAAACCCAAAAATTTCCCATCTTTGCTCTTCAATATCTCCTTATGACTCTTCTATGGCTTTTTTTTATATGATACTTCATTAAAATACCATGGTTTGCGAACCATGGGCGAGTCACAAAACAGCATAACTCTTAACAAACTAAGGGGCTTTGACCTTCCTAAAGCCACTTTGACTCCTATCGACTTGCATGCTCCGCTCGTCAAAATGCAGAGACTTTACAATATTACAAAAAATTTACAAAAATTTAACCCGAGGGGACCCTGTACCAACAACTCAGGCTTCTTTAAAGGATATTGCTTTTCTTGCAATATATTTGGTCACAAATCCATTGATTTCAATAGAAGGAATATGAAACAAAAATATTATGATTCCTTTACTCATATAATATGTTATGCTTGTAACAAGTTTGGGCATGTATCAAAAGAATGCAAGAACAAATCTATGGATAGCTTGAGACAACATGACAAACAACTAGATAAGAATATTGATGTCAAAGCACCTAAAAAAGATGGATCCGCCAACATTTCTCATAATAAGTAGAAAGAAGAAGAAAAGACAAGGTTTAGTATTTCTCTCTATTCATTTGAAGAAGAAGATGAATGGGACGTAGATAGTGGATGATCTCATCACATGACTGGAGATAAGAGTAATATGGAGTCTCTAAAAAAAAACCAATATGGTAATGTTATTCTTGGAAATAATTCTCCAGCTAAAGTTCTGGGAAAGGGTAGAGCCATAATTAACAAACATAGAGGAGCAGTTGATACTTTATTAGTTCAAGGACTAAAGAAGAATATTATAAGTGAAGGTCAAATGGCAAATAAATGAAATGTAATTGTGTTTACGTCAAGCAAATGCAAATTTATAGATGAAGAATCTGGAAATGTCATAGCAAGAGGATATAGAAACCCATAAAAATTATATGTGCTTAAAGAACTGAATTCTCGCGTATATGAGGAGGATTCAGACTCGGAGTAAAAGAAGATGGTGCCCATCACAACCCATTATTCTTAAAACAATACTTCTAATAGAGACTATAGAAGTGATGTGAGTTACATGACCTTATGAGAATAGAAGATGATTATTAGGTCCTCGGGATCAGTGATGTGTAATCTCAAGAGGAGTAATACATATGTTATCTTGATGATGACTCCCATGGTTTTTATTATATTCGTATTGCTTACATTACTGACAATGCATCTGATGTAGTAACAGTGAATAGGTACATACAATACAACCTCAAGGGGAGTTGTGGTTATGAAATTTCAGCATTTTACTTTCTTTACATTAAGTATGGAGCATGATTGTTTAGAGGTCTTTGTTTTAGCCGGATGTATACCCCAGGAGGATCCGAGGGGGTCGATCGCCCCCAGCTGGGGGGTCCGGGGGCCAGCAGTCCCCCGACGAGGGTTTGAGGGCAATGCCCCCGAAGCTAAAAACATATGTAAAATTGCCTTGTAAAAGTATAGTAATTTCTAGTTAATCTAGGCCATTCATTAGGCGAATGATCTGATAGTAGAACTTATGTTTAGTTTAGGGTTTTTTTCCCTAGAAGGAAACCCCTCCCTTTGTATGAGGGCATTGTATTGAGTCTGTGTAATATATGTGTATTCTCCGAGCGATAAGCAGAGAGGTGAGACTGTGAGAGAAAATAGAGGATATTACAACGGATCTGCCGTAGGTTGTGTCTCTTCATTTTGCTAGATAATAGAAAGGAAGGACTGGCTGTTCGGGGTGGACGTAGCCCAAACTGGGTGAACCGTGTATATCTATGTCTCTCTTGTTTTATGCATTTTCTGTGTTTATATTTCTGCAATCCGTAATATATACAATTTTCTAACACTTTACGCAGATATTATGAAGGACATGCGCATATATGCAGGAGTTCTGATATAGATAGACACATATGTTTTCCTATAGTGAAGAAACAGTAAGACAAACTTAGGGAAAGGCTATGATATGCTTCAGACGGTTATTATTTGGCTTTATTGTTCTGATGTTGATGGATACAATCTGAGGATGCTACATAGAAGTGGTATTGGCTAATGATGGTTTATGAATTGTTGCAATATACATTGTTGACACGGATTTACTGATAGATAAATTTTCTTTGATGACCTTACTAATGGATGAATTGATGTGATCAAACCTGATAGTGAAAAGTTGGCACAGGTTCAGGGGGAGTCATTGTTATGCTTCTAATAATGCATGGTCGACATTATGATTGCTTGAGAAGTTCTTGTTACATAATGATGCTTTTGTTGCTAAAGTTTTTGAATGATGCATCATGCTATGTTGTGGTCATGGGTTTCCTATGATGAAATCATGGACGATACTTATATATTTCTTGAGCCACATAGTTTTATGATGCTATTAATCATATTTATGATTATAGAAGATTATTTTGATGATGTATATGGTACATTCTTACATGTTGATCTTCATCAGTTCAAGGAGATAAACAGAGCTTGACTATAAAACCTCATTATTTGATGATGATGAGTGTCACTCATTACTTTTATGTTGTTATCATTATTCCTTCAAAGATGCATAATTTTCATATCATGCAGTTATGGATGATGATGCCTATTGTGCTTGGCTTTAACATTTACATGATATGCTGCACATGGTATATTGTTTGAGGATTGTTTCTCTTGATGGTATCAAGGAGATGAGTTACTAACAAAGGTTGATAAATGATGGTGAGCTCATGGTTTTCTATTCATGAATTTTCTCATTGATGAGAATCTATATACATACTACTATCTCTATGTCATGGGATATCATTGATGGGTGAATTACAGATAAGGATCTTATGGATGATTACTTAGTTTCATATTAATGAAGTGGTGTTGGTGTGATAGTTCTTATTGCATGAAGAAAAGGGGTCAAGAGAATGATGGTGTTGCATGTTTCATGAAGACATCTGCTAAATGATACTTGGAGACATGGCATACTTAGTCACATATTGATGATGTTAAGGAATGATGCTACTTTTCCCTATCTTACTTTATGATGATATGCTTGGTTCTCACATATGTTGATTGATGCATAAAATTATATGTTGATATGCTTTCATGAACATGGATTGAGGCTCTTCCTACTAAGGGAGTAAGAAATTTGACCTTGATGAGGTCAAGACAATGAGTTGATAGTAGATATTTATGGAAAATATTATGTTGCATACTTGGTCACAGGTTCATGATGTAAAAGCTACATTGCCTTATCTTGCAAATTGATGATGAAAATGTGCAGGTTGTGGTTCATGTTACTGTTGACAGATGCTTATGGTGTAGATCCTATATGGTGTATGATAGTTGATGATGACTATCATGGTCTTATTGAGATCTTTTTTTTTGGTTACAAATTCCATATTTGTCTCTTGATGTAAAGGTCATGTAAAGACCTATGTTATAAATCATTGTAAAATTTATTCATGTATGAACTATTGTGGTCAAGTCATGTAATTCAATATTTTTGGTAATGTGATGTAGTTTGTAAACCCATTGTGTTGGGTGATCAATGTAATCATGAGTCATTGGTGATAGGAAAGGTCATGTATGGTTTAGTTATAGAGGCATGTGCTTCTTTGTATATCTTCAAAAAATTCAGCATGTGCTCAGGAGGAGCATTGTCAGTATTCAGTATTCATACACATCAGATCAGATCTATAGCTGTCATGTCAACAAAGTGAAAGAAGTCTTCATTCAACATTGGTCAACCATTTTCCCTTGATGTCAAAGGGGGAGAGAAGCTTGGTGTTTGGAGAATGCTTAGTATATCTACAGATGTGTTCACATGTATCTACAGGTGGTGATGACCAAAAACAAAAGTGACTACCATGAAGTCCAAAGGGGGAGATTGTTGGAATTATGACAAATGTGTTGGCCTAGATGGAAACCTACTTAATAAACATGTCAACATGATGGTAGGAGGATCAATATTCAGGCGAATATAGATGTGACAGAAAGATTGGACAAGGGAATATTAGTTTAGAGGTAGAGGAATGATAAAGATGAAGTTTGAAGAAGCATATACAGGTTCTATGAATCAAAGTCACGTACATACATAGGTATGGTAAATAAAAGTCGCGTATACATAGGTTCTATGAAGCAAAGTAGTGTACATGCGCAGGTTTGGTGAAAAAAAGTCACATATACACAGATTATATGAAGCAAAGCCGCATATATACATAGGTTTGGTGAGGAAAAGTCATGTATAGTTTCAACACCATGGTATTCTAAATACCAGGGGTCTTTACCATGGTATTGGCCCATAGTAATGAGTGCAACAACGGATATTTTATCCCATCTAAGAATACCATCAGCATTAATAACGATTTGACCTGTGGTATTGGATAAGGCCTAATCTATATAATGAGATCAAGATCAAAGTGTTTGGGTGTGTAAGTGATGAAGATTTCATAGTTACATCTGAAGCAAGTATGCATGTAATGGGATATTAATGAATTGTTTGATCTAAAACTAATTATGCACCCGAGAATTTGATGATGGTTCAGATCCAATAGATATGAAATGGCTATATTGATAATGGATTGATTTGATATGTATTTATGTATGACACATGTTTTATTATGTATGCCAAGAGATGGGTTTGTTCTGAAGTTCTGATGTGCGGCGAAGCTATAAGTCAATAGTTACAAATCTGTACGTGGGTTTGATAACCTGAAAGTTGAGTACATATGCAGGTTTAATGTTGGTAAGTCACATGTCAATTCTACACTTTGGACATATCTGTACATGGGTTTTATTCCTGAAGAGTGCATATACACGTGAAAGTGTTTTGTGGAAAGTGCGTATATAATCTAGGGTTTTTCCAAATAATATGTTTTATCAGTCTAATCGGTCTTGTTGTGTTTTTGTTCTCTATAAATGAAGTCTTACTTGAAAATTTGGGTTTAACTGTGACAATTGAAGTTGAATTTATTGATTGAAGAGTGACGATGTTGCTAGTTGTATGTGACTGAATATCTGAGATGGTTATGTGATTATTTCAAAGTATTTTAGTGGTTCAGGGTGTAACTTAGTGTTTGTTTTAGAATGAAAGTGATTCAGTTCCAGGGTTCAATGTTTTGAGATGTGTATGCAGGTATGCTTCAAGGAAGTTGTGTATTCGCATGGATTTGCTAAAGTAAAGTAGTGTATATATTCGGACATTTTATTGATCCTGGTTTTCAATTGGTTCAGTGAGTTGATGCAGTATTTGGGTTCAGTATTGGTATTCTAGTTACTGTGATCTAACTGCTTTGTTGTCTGAGAATAATTTGATTGATTTGGGTCTCAGTTGGTTGAGTGATTGGTTGAATTAGTTGGTTCAATTATTGAGTGATTTCTTGTAATGATCAGTTTCGGTTTTTTGGTATTGGGCTTCAATGATGGTAGTGGGTCTAGTTTGAAATTTTGATGAAGCGTGGCCTACATGTTTGATATTTTTGTTCAAGTGTATCTAGTATGAAAATTATGAAACATGGTCCAAAAAGGTGTTGAGGGTTGGAGGCTTCAGTGAGGAATTTGAAGCTTCCTTCCAATGGTAGCTAGTAAATCTAGTCAATGGGTTGGATCTCCCTTCTAATGGGTGCTATAGAATGAGATAAGGTTGTAGCCTTCTGTGGGTGGGTGCCTACGTGCTGGTATGAGTCTGTGCCAGTAAAATATTGTAAGATTTTTTTCTTTATAATAAAATATAAAGACAAAGACGACAACAAAGATGATTTTTCCCACATTGGGTTTCCACCTAAAAATATTGGTGTTCATGTGTGTTGATGTATCGATTATGTGTGATGGTTTACTCTATTCTTACTACACATGGTTACTATTTAATTAGAGAGCTCCCCCAACCTATGTCTGGAGAGCTTGGTTCCTCACCCACACTGGGAGGGTCCTCCTTGCATTAGTGAAAAGAGGATATATAAATAAGTATTGATGGATTGGTTCAAGTTAAACATATGATGAATTAGTTGAAAATTTAGTTAACTAGATATATGCAATTTTTCCTCATCACAGTCGCATACATAAATTGGTTCACTAAATTAAAGTCATGTACAAAAATATGAATAAGAAATTGAAATTTTTTAGTGAGTTTTAAAATATTGATTCACCCCCCCCCCCCCACCCGGGTGTTTTTCCCAACACGACCCTATTGCTATTTTTGCACCAGCGCATCAATTCTTGGATTTTTTGCATCGCAAAATCTATAGGAAATCTCAAATTAGCATAATAATCAATCTATTTGTTAAGATTAGTATTATGTAGAAGATTGAGCTTAAGAAATTCTACAAGAAATTCCTTTTTTCCTTGAAGCCCATTTCTGTCAAATTGTTTAACCACAACTAGTCAAAACACTTCCAAACTAATGAGATAATAGATATTGCAGTAGGTAAAAGTTTAGATGAAAATTGAATAACAAGAGCGTGACCCCTTTTCTATGTCCCAAAATCATACCATGATAATTCAAGTTCCCCCAAGTGAAAGTTTTACACGTAAGGAAACAATGATACACAAATTTCCCTTCATGAATGAAGACCAAATAGCCAAAATGGTAGGTGTAATTCCAATGGAAGGTTCCACACTATGTGTGTGCATGTGATTGTCTCCATAACAAGTGGTTAGAATTTCTTCCACAGTACTAAAATCTACTACAATAAATTATCTCGCCACTACTCTCTAAGCACCCCTTGTAAACTCGTACAAAGCCTCCTTCACCAAGGAGACATTAAAGTCTAAACTTCTTGGTAGTTGCCGCAAACTCCATAAATGTAATATTCTGAGCAACAATATTAGCACAAGGGTCATTCTTGATAAATATGGATCCCCTCCTTTTTTATAGACATAACATTATCCTATGTGCTTTTAGTTGATTGGTTCTTCAACCATGTTTTCTGGTTCGTTCCTTTCTAATTCTAATATGATGCTTATCCAACTTCAATCCAGTCTTGTTTTGATTCTTGGTCCATTGTGGTGTCTATTTTGGTCTTAATAACTTTGTTCTCAATATGGCATGTTATAGGTTCTAGCTTTATGCTTCCCAAACCCCAATTCAACCCATTGGTCATGCAATTCTTTTTCCTAGTATTCATATCAAGAATATTCCTACAAGCCCGAATCAACTCCATTTGCATAATTATCAAATCATGTTAGCTCTAGCAAGCCAACAAAGCATTGAAACAAGATTATTATTGTGAGTTTGACAAACAATAAAATCTATTTTGATTTATTTTGTGTAATTAGTAGTTTCTAAATTTGTTGATCCTAAATCCAAGTCAACCTCTTTCCATGCTTAACTCAATTTAATTTCATGCAAAGTTGGGTTCCTATTTCAGTAGATATACTTAGATGTTTGTTTTGTTAAATTTTACCAAGTTAAAAACTTCTTATGTAAGCATATTAGGTTATCCCAAAACCTTACCTTTAGGATTGATGGTAGACCATTTTATTGAACTTTTCCTGCTAGTATAACTCATTTATCTAGATTATCTATGCAGTTGTTAGGTTACTATAAACATCCTTAGAAAAGAGGATGGTAATGGAAATCATATTATACAGACATATTTTGACATGATTTTGGTAGCATGTTTTGTCACAACAAAAAATGCCCAGATCAATTTTCACCCACGCAGTTTGCATCGTATTGTTATTATATAGCAAAAAATGGAAGAGGGGAATATTGTAAAATTTACCTTCAGTGAATTTATGTAGGATAGAGTTGAAAACCTTAAATTTCAATGACTTGTGGCAATATTGTCAAGGAATCCAAAAGAAATGACAAATATATATAAGAAAGATTTTCATTCTTCTACAAGGTATTCAAAGTTATGATGTGTAATGATAAGAACTTCCCTGCATAGGTTCATCAAAATTTAATGATCTCAAACAAGTATGATGGAAAACATTGAAAAACTATAAATATAAACCTCATCATAGATACAAGTGACAAGGTTATGGTAATGGAACAAATTTGGTTTTTGGAGACAGAGGAAGTTTGAGACCATGTCCTGAGAAACAAAAAAAAAACAGGAGATGCACTCCAGGTTATGCTAGCCTACAGGTTATTAAGAAATGGCAACAAGAAATTCCAGTTTAAATTTATCCTTCAATTTAAATTGTGAATTAAAATTGAATTATATTCTCATAGAAACTTGTAAATAGTTAATTAAGTTTAATTAACCTAATTAGCCTAGGAATTTCAAGTTGGAATTCTTTCTAAAGTCATGTATATGTTCTCCCTAAATTTTAGGGGTCCAATATGAGTTTAAATTGAGTTGTAAATTACATAACTCAATTTACTGAGTTATGTTCAGTTAAATTAGCTCCAAACTGTTTGAGGAACTAATAGAGAGTTAACAGTCAGTTGGTGCACTAGTGCATCCACAAGTGTCACTCTAGTTAACTAAATATTCCCTCATCAGAAACTCATGCATGTCCATTCTAAAGAAGACCCAGTTGAGACTAGAGTACAATGACAATGTACTATCAGTTGTGTGATTTACTGAGTTGTAAATATCATGCATGCAATCAGAGAGGGACCCATGTTTGGATTGCGCAGTTTTGGAATAATGAATTCCCTTTCAATATGGCCTAATCATCCTAAGAATTACACAAGAGATTAAGGGCTTGGAGAGATACAGAATTGGCTGAGTGTTGGCCAAGAACTTGCTTGTGAGCTAAGAGAGTTGAGAATACTTGTGTGGAATTGTTCTAGTGAGAACAAGCTTTGTATCTTCACTCATATTTCTAGTTTAATGCAATACAAATAGGTGGGGTTTTAAGCAGTGACTTTCCCCAAGAAAACTTATTTTGTTATGTGCCATTGATTTATCTTCTTCTTGTTCATATTGTTTTCATCGATCTATTAGCTTCCATTGGTTTAAAGTATAAGTAGATTCTTGCCATGTGCTTTAGTACATTGCATGAGCTTGTGAATCTACAAGATTTTCTACATGGTATCAGTGCTAGATTTGTAGAAATTTTCTACATGGTATCAGAGCTAGATTTGTAGAAATTTTCTACATGGTATCAGAGCTAGATTTGTAGAAATTTTCTACATGGTATTGGAGCCAAGAACAATATACTAGAGGAGATTTCTAAGTTTTTAAATTTGGGTTACAGGTGAAATTCGAATTTGCAATACATACATTAGGATCTTCAGATGGCGTTCTACAGTTTGCGATTCGAGTATGCCTTGGAAGGAAACTTGAATTTTATAGCCCGGAGGGACAGAATAGAGGTTGTGCTAGAGGATAATGGCTTGAAGGAATTCATTGATCAAGAAATTCCTAAGCCAGCAACATCAGATGCATAGAATTTGATCGAATGGAAGAAGTGTGTGGCGAAGACGAGGCAGGTAATCCTTGAGGGAGTTTGAGACCACATTGTCTCGATTCTCCATGGAAAGGAAACTCTGTATCCTATGTGGAAATCATTGATAGACTTGTATCAGAACAGCAGTGACCAAATGAAATTGGCACTGAAGGAAAAAATTTGAAAAATCAAAATGGAGAAAGGCAAGACGATTCCAAAATACTTGACCAAGTTCACTCAATGTCATGATAAACTTGAAAGTGTTGGAATCACAGTTGCCGAGGATGATATGATGAGTCTTTCTCTTCTAGGACTCCCAAAGAGTTGGCATAGTTATTAGGACTCTCTCAATGGTCAGGAAAACCTACTAGATTGGAAACAACTATGTGCAGATTTGATGTAGGAGGAGATCAAGAGGAACACCAGGGATGGCTCTTCATTAAAGACTGATGATGAAGAGAATTTTTCCTTACAAATTAAGGTGAAGAAGGAGAAAGGGAAAGCTTCCCATTCCAAAATAGATTCTTATCATGGAGGTAAGAAGAAAGACATGATGAAAGTTAAGTGCTTTCATTGTCATGAGCTAGGCCATTTTTCTACAAATTGTCCACTCAAGAAGTCCAAGAAGAAGGTTTTAGGAGCGGCGGGTGAGTCTTTGGCCTCTCAATTAGAATTGGACCTTTCCCTCATTGCATGCATAGTGTCATCAATGATGGGAAGTGTATGGTACTTAGACAGTGGAGCTTTATTCCATATGACTGACGACAAATATTATTCAGTGACCTAGAGGAGAAAGATCTCTAGATGCATATTGAGATGGGTAATGATAGGAATTATAGTGTTACTAAATTGGGCACGATTACTTTTTAGAGGGAGCATGGTGCTCCACCCACCTTGAAGAATGTTATGTATGTGCCTAGGTTGCAGAAGAACTTTGTATTTGTTGACATGCTTGAGGATAGAGGCTATGATGTGATCTTCTCGAAAGGAAAGGCGTTCCTTCGACACATAGCCATGGGTCAAGTAAAGGAGATAGGGATTTAGGTGAAGAATCTCTGTAAGCTAGAGGTAGAGGAGTGTGACGCTTTGAGAACAAAAGTAGAAAGGGAGTCGAGATGTTGGCAAGTTGTGACAGAGGCGATTGGGCCACTTGCATCATGGGGCTTTGAAGATATTGCAACAGATCTCTACCGGTCTTCCCAAAGATATGCTTCAGAAAGTTGATGCATGCAAGGGGTGTACTTTGGGAAAATACACCAAGCCTTCCTTTCACGACAAAGACAGTCAAGCAGTGGCTATTCTAGAGTGAGTCCATTCAGATGTGCATGGACCATTATCGAAAATGTTGGATTTTTTTCATGCAGAAAAAGAATTAAACATTCACAAAGTTTTATGAGTTTAAAGCATTGGTGGATAAAGAGTTGGGCAAGAAGGTTAAAGCTCTATGGAGTGATAACGGTGGTGAGTATGTCTCAAATGAGTTTAAGAACTATTGTGCAGCAGAAGGGATTAAATGGGAGTTGATGGCACCCAATAACCCTCAGCAAAATGGGGTGGTCGAGAGGAAGAACAGAAGCATAGTAGCGGCAGTGAGGGCGATGTTGCATGATCAGGCCCTGCCACTACACTTGTGGGATGATGCATGCAACATAGCAGTTTATGTTCAAAAATGTAGCCCACATCAGATATTTGAGATGAAGACACTAGAGGAGGCTTATTCCGGTAAGAGACTAGATATTGGTCACTTCAAGATTTTTGGGTCATAAGTGTTGGGTTGTGTTATATTCTTTCTGTTTGTTACCTATATCAATAGGTTTCATATTTCATGATTAGTTATAAAAGGTCCAAATATGCTCTGCTTTGATGATGCAAAGATCCCATATTTCCATAAGGAGACAAGGTGTGTCTATATCTTGATAAGGACTCAATTTTGATGGATGGTCCAACAGCCTAATCTGGATCATGCCATGTTTAAATTTCCTGTTGTAGAATAGAGAAAGAAGTCTGTCCAAACTGTCTAATCTTGGTAGACAAGTAGTTCAGGTAGAGAAGAAAGGTTCCCAACAGTTTAATCTGGGACCTTGGAAGAAATAAGGGTAGAATTTGATAGAAAATCAAAGGAAAAAAGCTAGAAAAAGAAAAGGCACACAAAGGGTCTGCAAGTCCAAGTGCACCCTCCAAGAAGAAACAAAAAAAAAATGCTAGGCAAAGTAGCTGGGTAGGTAGATGGGGTTGCAGAAGTGATATTCAGTTCAAAATTTGACTTTGATGGTCAAAATGAGAGAAGAAAAAACAAAGAAGCATGTCTAACCTCCCTTCCTTCCCTTTTTCCCATTTGTTACTAACATCCCCTCATGAGTTAAAATGCAGGGAAAGATTTATGGTTTCATGGAGGTTCTTCATCTTTTAAAGGCCACATTTCCTATGTAAAAATCTTTTCATTTTGATCTACTCCCTAAACTAAGTGTGTTTCAAACAAACTCCAGTGACATTCCCCCTCACTTACCCCCTTCATCCATATTAGCCTCTAATTCTACTATGTAACTCCCCTATCTTGCCTTTCCCCTACTAGTATTAACACCATGGTGTATAAACCCCAAAGTTTGTATAAATATCCCTCCCCTTGGCATTATAGCCATATGGTCTTTTAAAAAGGAATCAAAATGATACCTGGTCACTTTGATGAACCTCCATTTCATCTCTCTCCCTATTCCAAGTCATTTCACTCATTAAACCTTCATCTGCAAAGAAAGACCCTATAAAAACCCCTTCCTACCCATAACCCCTTTTGAAATTATGGAAAAACCCAAGAAATCCTGAAAAACCCATAAAAACCCACTATTCCAAGGTTGCCCGCCCGAAGTATTTAAGCGAATATTTTAATCGGCCGGCGGGTCCCTCCCCAACCTGCACGACCCATCGAAGGACCCGCCAGCCGTCCGATCTCCGCCGCCCAGATCTTACGGTGGGCGGTCAATTTCGCTCCCCAACCTGCCGACCTTTAGCGTCCGGGGAAAGCAGTTTTTCGCCCCGTAGAGGGACGCGTGGCAGGCGGTGGGATTGTTCGGAGCCCCCCTCCCCGATACCGCCTTTGCCCAAAGGTGGTGCGGGGAACCCGCTTACTGCCATCCCTGTTACCACCCTCCCTCCTACGTCATGCGAACGTCATCCTGACGTCACCTCACCTATGCCCGCCCCCGTGTCGCATGGCCCTCCACGCAACCCTGCCACCGCATCTACCCGCCACCGTGTCCTGCCACCCTGGCTCACACCTCAGCGCCACGTCACTTCCGTACCCGGGCCCCACCATGACGTCATCCTGACGTCATCGGCGGAAAAGCACCAAATGCACACTTTTTCCAAATTTAACGTTATAAACGACCAAATGAGCCATTTTCAGTCATTTTCACGCGCAAAAGAAGGAGCCGTTGTCGACCAGCTGCTGCGAAATTTGTCCTCTAGCCATCAAATTCAATATTTCAACCGCTACAAGTCCAGAATTCGACGGCATTAAGCCTCCACAGCCCGGCCCGCAAGCTTCCAAGCCAGTTTTCCAGGTATTTCGCCAGTTTTCCCACTTTGCTCATGCATTCCAATTCTCTGTAAAAATTCACCATCAAAAGACTGGTAAAACTCCTGAATTCAGCTCTGCCTGTTACCTGAAGTAAACCCAAGCGACCTGCATCACCCCTGAACCATAATTTGACATTGGAGTGCTCATTCCACGGGCTGAAACCGTAAAATTGCCCCCGAGGTGCTCGGCATTGTTCCCTTTTGCCAAGTACAGGCCACCTGCATTCTTACCAAAGAAACATCACTATCTCTGCAACTTGCCATTAGCAATTCACATCCCTGTGAAATTTGCAACAAACCACAAAAGCCAGCTTGCATTTTTCACTGAAAGAAGGACACCAGACTGTGTTTACAGTTGACCTGCTGCTAAAAGTCTTTAAGGACTTGTCAAACCATTACCTCTACCTATACAGATTTAGATTATACCATGGCATCTTCTGCATCCTCATCCCTCAGTGTGGCCCCACTAAATCAAACAAATAAGGAGCTGGAGGCCTTGCCATTCGTTGACAAGGATTGTCTCATTGAAGACTTTGAGGGAAACAGGGACTTCTTGCAGACCTTCTCTCAACTGAGGGAAGACTATAAGGATGGGCATGGTACACATGGGATTTGAGAGTCAAACCTGCCCTATTACTGTCTCCCAGCTGTGAATGTTTTCCCTGAAATCATTCACCTATGTGCTGAACACTATGATGTGCAGCACAGAGCTGTCATTACTCCATCAGGGAGGATCCTCTTCTACATAAAAGCTGAGTCCATCAACAAGATGTTACAGTTTGATCAGACATAGTTGTTGATCCCATTCTCCATGAGTTATTTGCTGGAAGCTGGTGACAAGATGACCAGTGAAGAGCTGCAAAAGGTCACCAGGACCTTCATGAGACTTGAGTGCCAGCCTACAGGGCCACCTCCTTATCTGAATGTACATTTCAATGATGTAGGCAGGCCGTTACTAGACATGATAGCCTATGTGTTGGGATACCAAAACAGTGAGCATGTGGATAAAGCCATGCTAGTGTTGCTGTCTGTTTACAGCCCACGCCAACCCCCTGCTCGAAAGTATAACTTTGCTAAGTTCATAGCCAATAAAATTCATGATCAGTTGAGAAAAGTGGATAGACAGGGGGTCTTCAGATACTCAACTTACATCTACCATCTATTCATGTTTCATCATTCTGAAGCCTTCCCATGCTACATCAGAAGGCTGGATCATAGAGGGGAGAGAAGATCTGTCATCTTCTGGACCTCAGTTTATCACAAGGTCACAAATTCACCCTATACCTACTGTGAAGTTGTTGACCAGTTTGTATACCCAATCTCTTGCATGCTCATGAAGTCCCCTCCTCCCAGGATATCTAATGAGATAAAGAAAGCTCTGCAGCTTTCTAAGAATAATAAAATAGGTGACTAGTACCTATATGAACACCATATTGTGTTCAGGGTCTATGGATGTGAGCTTTGTCCATACAGGCTCCCCAAATATGTACCTATGAGGTTGTTTGCCTTGGAGTATTACAGGCAATTAATTCAGTCAGACCTCACCCACTTCCACAGCTCCAAGAAAAATGCCCACCTTAATTTCAAAAATGAGTTGGGCCCCTTCATCATGAACAAGAAGGAAGGATGGGAAGCTGCAGACTTGATCCTTAAAGACAAATACAAGCTGTCCTATAGTTTTCGATGGGTCCATTATGACCCTCAAGGTTTCATCACTGCTAGGAGAAATAAGTATAGGCTCCTGGGTATTAAGCATTGCCACTACCCACACATAGAAAAATATGCCAACTTACAAGAATGGCAGCTGAACACTCTAGTTGAGAGCTTAACTGAAGAAGAAAGAGTGCTTAAAAATATGAAAGAGCTTGAAAAGACAATTGACCTGGATTATGTGCAGCAGGTACCTTTCAGACCGCCTTACTCAGTAGGAGAAGGGACCTCGGTTACAAGGACTGCACCACAGGCACCTTCTACAACAACAGTAGCAATAGACAAAGGCAAAGGCATAATGGGTGCAGAGGATGAAGCAGGAAAGGAACAGTCAGCCCCTCAAACAGAGCAGCTGAAAGAGCAGCAAACAGAGCAGCTGAAAGAGCAACAAACAGGGCAGCAACAAGGACAAACTGTTCTGCCACAGACTGGGCTGCCAGAAACCCCCATAATGCAAACACCACCACCTCAAACTGAGCCATTGACTGCCCCAGTTTTGTAGACCCCAGCACATGAAGAAAGGGGAATAAACAGAGAAAGAGAAGAGTCCACTCCTCTCAGTGGATCCTCCCACTAGCCAGAAGCCAAAAGGCAAAGGGCAGACTTCCCAGAGGTGGAAGACATTACTGAAGATATCTTGAACAGTACGGCAAAGGACAGGGAGGGCAACCAGCACACAGGGACAAGCTCCTTTCAACAAGAGCAAACTTTACAGATTGGCTTGGAGGTGTCCTCTCCATCACAACAAAGCAAGAAGCCCAAGAGCACCAAGGCTTCTTTTAAGCAAATAAAGGCTCAGAATGAGCTATTGAGGGCTGAGGTATACAAACAATTCAAAGATGCTACACCATCCCTGCAAGAGAGATTGATGTCTGTTTATGACATCCAAGAAGAAAAAATGATATTCAAGTCATTTAAGCCCAAAGGGCCCGCAGCCTAAGACACTGCAGATTTCATAAAGACAAGGTGGAGGTCCTAGCTAAAGACTACACCATGGACCAGA
>APFE030176020.1:0-10047 GCA_000404065.3 Pinus taeda
GAAAATGGAGTCTACCAACCAAGGATTTCCCCGCAAAGGAAATCCTAGTCCCTTCCTATCTTGGGGAGATGTTGGTCCACTCCATATGGCCACTTTGTCACTTCCAGGATTGACAATTGGCTTGCCATTCTGGCTCTTCTCTACCTCTGTCGTTCAAAATCCCACAATTCCTGAACAGTCTAACCAGCAACTAGACAACACTAGAGTTGCTTTCCAACCTTCTACTTCATCTAATTCTCCTTCTCCTCCTTCCTCTTCACTTGGAAAAGCCGATAAAGCTAAAAGTCAAGTAAGTGAGAAGAAGAAGAAGCAGAAAGAGAAAAAAGAAGAGAAGAAAAAGGAACCAAAATCGAAAGGGAACAACCAAGTATCGTCTTGCAAAAATCCACACACCGCACAGTGTAAACCTAACTAAATCTCCTTGTGTCATTTGCAATGGAGACCACTATCACTGAGATTGTCCCTACATCCCTCGGATCTTAAGGGACTGGTCTCCTCATTTTCACCACCCGGTAGCACCAACCTCTGGCGATCATGTTGAATGCTCACCGTCAACCAGTGAAAGTGAAGCACATGGACTAAAAAGGAATCCTAAACTTCCTTGTAAGTTGTGTGAAGGCGATCACATCATCCACCGCTATCCCTTCCTTGAAGAGGCTAAAAGAGTTTTAGATAGTCGTCCGGTTTCACCGTTACGACTTCCTCCTGGATATCAAAAACTCTTGCCGAGTCCTCCACTGGCTGAAAATCCAGCTGGCCCATATTTGTGGTCAGCCGAAGCACCTATCGTTGAAAATGAACCTTCGGAATCCATACCAGATGAAAGTCAAAGGGTCGATACTGCAGTTGACCTGGTATTGCCTTCAGAGTGTTCATCTTCGAACGATACCATCACTGAAGAGAAAGAGAACGACACCATTCAAATTATTTTCATCAACATCGACTCAGATGAGCTTGGCGGCAGTCCTCCCATTCCTTTACCGCAGGAAGGAAGTTCATCAGAGTCCTACGCGGCTGTTTATTCGGTCCCACCACCAAGCAATCTAGTGGTTTCCTTCGACTAGAACCTACTAGGAAGACCCTGTTTACTAGCCAGTGTACCATTCAGAATTATTGTACAAGCTTACAGAATGGTCATGGTTGATACCATCATTGATGAAGGGGCTTCTGTGAGTATCCTTTCCTTAACTGCTTGGTAAGCACTTGGTTCGCCCTCGCTTTTGCCTGAAATGAGAAATCTAACAAGCTTCGACAAAGGAACCAGTCAACCTTCAGGGATCCTTCCAAATGTGCCCATTACTTTGAGAACGAAAACTATTCACATGAACGTTATGGTAGTTCAAGGACCTTTAGATTACAATCTACTCCTTAGACGCAACTGTATTTATTGCATGGGAGCCATCGTATCCTCACTCTTTAGAGTAATGTGTTTTCCGCATGAAGGCAAAGTGGTCAAGCTCATAGACCAAATGTCATTCCCCGGTTCACACATCGCAAATAGTCAAATGCCATCCCTGAATGGTCTTTTCACACAAGAAATGTCTCATCGATCTCCAGTCTGTCCACCTGATGAGCGTGAGTGATTCAGGAAGGTGTGACTGAAACCCAGGGAGCATGCACCCTGGTCTACTTTGGCAGGAAAACTCTGGGTATAGGGTAGGTTTTGGCGAAGGATATATGACTAGTATGATACCCATCCGTATAGGAAAAGGGATTAGACTAGATAAGATACCTCCATTACAAGGTAGGCCTTTCTTGATAAAACAAATGTTTTGTCTGCAAATTGAGGGGTAACCTGGAAACTCTACTCCGCTATACCTCGGGGCATGCAAACCTTTCCGCATGCAAGTGAAGAGCAACTATTTATTTTTTAAATTTGTAGGATCTCTAACCCTTTAAACCCGTAAGGCTAGTCGTTTCCTAGCTTGCGTAAAGAGAGGATCCGTGGCAAAGCTTTAGAGATGTAAGCCACTTCAAAATAGCATCTCAAATGAGACATTTTCATCGTACGACTGGCAAGAAATGTTGTCGCAAAGTTCAAGCTCATTAAAAAATAAACTCTCCACGAGCAGTTTTAACGCATATTTCATGCTCGTTAAAAAATAAACATGAGTAATGACATGAGAAAGTGTTTCTCCCCGCATTTAAGCTCGTTAAAAAATGAATGGGTAAATAACCATTGTGAATGCCTTATCACCAGCTTTTGAGCCTTGGTCGTGTGTTTCTCCGCCATCGACCTCACTTCTATTTTTAGCCGATCATGTCACCCCACATGATTGTTTACCCCTTTCGAGGAACATCCTGTGCGAATAGAGTGATTCTACTAGCCATCCTTGTAACACTGCCGTGATTGGAAAATTCCAAACCTTACCTGGAATCAGCTGCTACCCGAAACCATCACTCGTTCCTTGAAGATGAGTCTTATTTAAGATCTTTTCACCTGAATCGTAGAATATGAAAAGATTTCCGAGTGATTGGCCTCTCTGGCTCATTAAAAGGCATCGGAAGTGCTATCCCTCCTCTAGATTTTAATCTTTTTGGACCTGTTACACAAAACGATCGAGCGCTTGTCTTGTTCGGCTCGTTAAAACTATCGAAAATTCATCCCTTTTGTATTATTTTACGCTTTTTCGGACTTAAGGGATTATACAACGAAAAAGAATCTTCAAAGTCTTATTTCTGTTTCTTTCAGACTCTCTAAAATTGAAAGATGTCGAGTTATCTTTGTCGTTAAACTCATTAAACTAAATAGCGACAAACTCATCCAACAAGATGAGAACGAGTTTCATTGTCACTAGGCTCACTAAAATATAGCGACAGGTTCGCCCGAAGGGCAGATTATAGAATAAGCATATGTTATCCTCCTCAAACTTGACAAAAATAAAGAGGTACTGGTCAGCAATGACTGGGGAAAATTGGGAAGAAAACAAGAAAACTTTATTGGTAGCAAGTCGCTCTTGAACATGACACTTTCCTTCCACATCCATGCCGGGTTGGGTTGTTCCGTTCACTGGTCCTCACCATTGGTCCATCACACCATCCATCTCTTGGGTTAATGCTACCAATACATCGTCAATGTCACCGATATGTTCAAGAGAAGTCATTTAGACAATTCACCTAAGCCTCACCCACTGCAATTCATTCATGCTTCATTCCTTGATGACCGCCACCCTGAACCCCCATATCGTCAATTTGTTTCACCTCCAAAATCATTTGCTTCATTCCATGTCGTTGATGTGCGATTCATTAAGGCCCTCCTGCGACAAGTTGCTTCTTGTCAACATCAGCTCATTATCCAAGAAGTTGACCTAGGAACAACCTTTTCAGTACTTTGAAGCATGCATGTCTCAATGGCAAGTTTCTCACTTTCAGCGACAAGTTTACATCAATGACCTTCGACCGAGAGATTTGGCATGGTGTTCGATGCCAAGTCCCTTTTTCACACCACGTAGATTGTACTGTAGTACCTTGAGGGTCATTGTCATTATTGGTGATTCCTCTCGCACATGTTAACAACTTACATCATTGGCTGGTAATCAAGCGATGTCTTTCCATGTTCGATTCCAAAACATTTTTCACATGGATCGACTTGTAGTCCGAGTGAAGATTGGCCGAGTTTGAAGACCCTGGATCTAGTTTCATCCACCCGGGCTGTGATATATTCAGGAATATAAAAACATCCAGTGTACATCATTTCCAAACAGATGATCATCCAAATCAAAGGAATGAATGGTTGGTCCATATCATCAGTCTGTCACACAGTCGATCGTCTGTCCTATGTACAATGGAAAATGAGTTTAATCAAAGTTGAGCAATGGGAAATGCCTACCTCAGCGAGATCATGAAAAAATGTTTGTCATATAAATGTATGTTGTATTGTATCTTATTACAGGTCACCTCCCAGGTCAAAAAAAATTCAGATCCTCATAGTAAAGCATTTCACCCAACATAAAAAACGATTAACAACCTCATGCTTTAGGGGGCAACTGTTATAGACCTTTTTGGGCACTTCAAACCCAATCACAAATGTCCATAAACTGAGGGCTCTTAAGTCCCTAAAAGGGTTGCTTCACTGCCTAAAGGAACAAGGTCAACTGATTACATCATCTCACAAAATTTCTCCACTGAAAACTACTGATAAATGGTCAAAACTAGACCATACTGAAAGCTCCATGCAGAGGGTACGATGCATATCACCTTCCCAATGTACAGGGTGCAATGCATACTGTTTGTCTCCTCTGTAGGGTGCGATGGTCGGGAATGGACAAATGGCAGGAACAAAATGCGAGGTGGAAGATCATGGAATCTTCCAGAAGCTTCCCCTCTGACACTTGCCACTCCATTTTCGACCAAGGATGAGTAAGAGATAATCATTCTCCAAGTGGAATCAGGAACTATCAAAGAGAAGACACTAATCAAGATCCCAAAAGATGACTCACCTCTCTGTAATCATCTATATATGGATCCCTCATCACAGAGATCCGAGAGGCTGGAATTTTGTAATCTATCGAGAAGTGCTATCAGTATTCTTGTGTACATTCACAGTGTTGGGTGATTTTGCTTTGCTTGAGGTGAAAGAAGGGCTTCTTAGCTAGAGGATGATGCTGGGTTAGAACTACTCATGGTTTTAATCCTCTTGCTACTTTTATCTGAATAAATCTATTCTTGTTTCCTTCCATATCCTGGCGTACTTGTTTACATATGCTTGTATATGGTTAATGTACATCTGATCCTACATTATTTGTGAATTTAGATCCTTGTTTCTTGCATAGTAGTATGTTGTTGTGATTCTACAGGTCCCTTTTGAAGCTGAGTGGACAAAAAGCAAGCAGCAAAACTCTATCAAGAAGGAGAGGGAATCGACGCAAGATGCAGGTTGGCCCTCTTGGTTCTCCTCTCATCTATTTTCATAAAAGGAATCAACAGTAGACTTTGATTATTTGTTTCTAAGATAGCCACA
Organism: Pinus taeda; assembly: GCA_000404065.3. Classification (NCBI taxonomy): domain Eukaryota; kingdom Viridiplantae; phylum Streptophyta; class Pinopsida; order Pinales; family Pinaceae; genus Pinus; species Pinus taeda. Next base: position 4,961 of record APFE030176020.1, read on the forward strand.
CATCTTAGTGGGAATAGCAGCATCCATTTGGACACTATTCCCGTATAACAATATGTAAAATATTTTTAATGAGTTATACGGTACTCTTGAACAATAGCTTACACTTACTTTGATGCAAATTGTGCTACATTATCTATTACAATCTATCTTGGAACACCAAAATGGGTAAAAATATCTTAAAAATAAAATCAACTATTGATTTTTCATTATCTTAATAAAAGGATTTCTCTTCTACCGATTTCATAACATAATTTGTAAATCCTAAAATATAGCTATTTTCCGATGACATTTGAGTGATTTTCACCACAAATTCTAAGTCCCATCTTTTAAAAGGTTCAACAAGCACTTGGGGTCATAAGGAAATTTTGTCAGCTTGTACAAGTTTTCCCATCCTTTGGAAAATGTTGCAACTACGAACGTAGTCCCTTGCATCTTTAAAATATGTTGGCCAATAATATCCTTGTTGGGGAACTTTATAAGAATTTTTGGTATCTGTGGAGTGACCTCAAGAAGTTCCATCATGGAAAGCTCACAAAATATTGAATATCTCATCTTCCTGGACACATCTCCAAATAATAAGATCTGGTCTAGTTTGGTAAAGATCTCCCCCTACCCATGAGTAAGTGGCACTGAGTTTTACAATATATTTTATTTCTCATGGGGAGAGGTGCTATAGAAACTTAACTATGCCCAGCTAATAAGTGATATCTATGAACCATGGCACATCAGTAGTAATAAAAAATAAATTCCAATAAGGAAAACTATCATCCATGGCATTAACTTCATAATTAATGTAAATCTAGGAAAGGAAATTTTCTACCAAATTTTGTTTTGTGGGTCTATATAATAGTAACATTAAATTCTTGTAGCAATAGCAATCATCTAGTTATTGTACCATTAGTGATAGATTTTCTCATAAAAATTTAATGGTAGAATCATTAGCATGCATGAAAACTTGAAAACCAATTAGATAGTGCCTAAACTTACCTATAGCATGTATAATGGTTGAAAAAACATTTTTAGTGACTATATAATTCAATTCTACTAGTGTTTAAGTTTTTTCTTATAAATTAAATAGAATAAGATCAATGATTTTCTTTCTAGCCCAAAAAACCTTTGGTTTGTGTCTGAAGCATTTATAAAAATGTGGAATGAGAGGGACTAATTTGACCCTCTAAGTATTAGTGTCATAGACAACTTCTGCTTGAGGGATTCAAAGTAAATTTTTATAATATCCCCAATTTCTTCATTACCTTGTTATGGGATTAGGAGAGATTTCCATATCTTATATCATCCAAGTCTCGAGAGTTAAATTTCATTATTTGTGGGCCTAGAGGCTTTTGAAGACTTTTATGGGGTATGACTAGGATGGCTTGCCATTTTTCATCATCATGATCAATTATGCACAATTGAATATTGGTTTTGTTGCATTCTGATGGTTTCTATAAAAGAAAGTTATTAACGAGCATATATAGATTAATTATTCTTAAGGTGTTGTTTTAGTAAAATTACTTGAAGAAACATCTTAGTGTAATAGCTCGTTGGAATCAGGATGAAAAGATCTACCAGATAGAATGATGAAAAGTGGTTTTGGTGGCATGGTGTGATCATGATGGTAGTTTAAACATTTTTTGGAGATATAAGTTAATTTAATTAGTAATAAATGGTCACTAATTAGGTGTTTATTAGATAAAAGGAGAAAACATATTTTTATCTAAGGGGTGAATATAAAGGGGCAAAATTCACATGGAAAATAGGAGCGAAATGCACTAAGTGGCTTATTAATAAAATAATAAAAGGGGATTTCTATAATATTAGAGAAGATCCGACAAAATATTATAAAATGTGGGGTGATGGCCATTTCTCAATCATGATGGTTTATGATTATTTCTCGGTTTTTTGTTTGAAAGGTTTCGTGAGTTTCTGTTAAGGGTTTTAAACAACACTCTCAAACTAGTTTCGGTGGATATCCATTGCCATTGTAGCTAGATTTTAGTCAATTTTGGTGGTCCTCCATAACCACCATATTCTCATTAATGAATTCATTCTAAATTTCCTATTGAGTTTCATTATAGGTGATTCTTTAGTGGATCTCCAAAGTGTTGAAGAAAAATATATTTGTTGGAGTATTGTTCATTTGTTGGTGTTGAATCTTGCCAAAATTCGAATTTCTTTCACAAGGGTTGAGTTTCTTCAATAATAATATCTATTTTAGAGGGAATAGTTACTATCGTTTCCAAATACTAAGTTCAAATTAACCCTCATTGAGGCCACGTTTGTTCAACGCCAAATGGAAAAGTTACACAAGAAAATATATATAAATCTCAGAAGGGCGAGTTGGATTGTTATGAGCCATTTGATCAGTTTGAAGAATAATTTATTGAAGATTATCTTTGGTATATTTCTACTAGATAGATGTTGAAGAGAGATATTTATTTCCAAAGCATTTATTCATTAACTGAGTCTGAGATCCTCATCTTTGGAAGGGCCAAAATTAATTTTCATTGAGGGTTGATTTTAGAGGTTCATCATTATTTTATTGAACGTTAAATTCCATAGTTTATTTGAGTCATATCTACTAGAAATTGAATGCCAGATTAAATTTTTATCTGATGGTTGTGAGTCTCATTATAGGAGGAATGAGTTTCTATTTCCCTGAGGCCAAATTATTATCTAAAGAGCTAAGCTACAGAGATAGAGTTACACTGATCACAGGCATAAAATTCCTTTGCTAACTTCGGGAGTGGTTGTGAGAAATATCTTTGAAAATTATTGGAGGACCAAACCATTATTTGAGAAGGTTGATTTCTAAAGGTGGAAAAAGAACCAGTACCTAAAAATAAGAATTTAAGTCGAGATATCATTGCCAAGGATTGTTGTAAATATCTACCAGATTAAGTCTCTCCTTGAGGCTGAGTGTTATAGACATTTTTGGGCACTTTAACCCCGATCATAAATGTCCATAAACTGAGGGCTCCTAAGTCCCTAAAAGTGTTACTTCATTTCCTAAAGGAACAAGGTCAGCTGATTACATCATCTCCTAGAAGTTCTCCACTAAACACTGCTCATAAATGGTCAAAACTGGACCATACTAAAACCCGAGTGCAGAGGGTGCGATGCATATCACCTTCCCAGTGTATAGGGTATGATGCATACTGAATGGCTCCTCTGTAGGGTGTGATGGTCGGGAATGGAAAAATGGCAGGGACAAAATGCGAGATGGAAGATCATGGAATCTTCCAGAAGCTTCCCCTCTGACACTTGCCTCTCTGTTTTCGACTAGGGATGAGTAAGAGATCATCATTCTCCAAGTGGAAGCAGGAACTATCAGAGAGAGGACACTAATCAAGACCTGAAAAGATGACTCACCTCCCTATAATAATCTATAGATGGATCCCTCATCACAGAGATCCAGAGACTGGAATTTTGTATCTTATAGAGAAGTGCTGTTGGTTTTCTGGTATACATTCATAGTCTTGGGTGATCTAAGCTTTGCTTGAGGTGAAGAAGGGCTTTCTGGTTGGAGGATGATGCTGGGTCAGAACATATGGTTGTAATCGTCTTGCTACTTTTCATCTTAATAAAGGTATTCAAGTTTTCCTCCATATTCTTGTGTACTTGTTTATATATGCATTTGTATGGTTAACACACATCTGGTCCTGTGTTATTTATGAAAATAGATCTTGGTTCTTTGATAGTAGTATGTCACTGTGATTACGTAGGTGCTCTTTGAAGCTGGGAAGACGAAGAAGAAGCAGTGAAGCTCTATCAAGAAGGAGAGGAAATCAAGTGCAAGACTAAGGTTGGTCTCCTTGGTTCTCCTCTTGTCTATTTTCATAAAGGAAAACGAAAGTAGACTTTACTTGTTTGTTTCTAGGATAGCCACTAGTCTTAGTGGGAATAGCAGCATCCGAGTGGACATTATTCCCAGTAACAAAATGGCGACTCCACTGGGGACCAACTAGATTGTTTGTTAGCCTATCTATCTTTGTTTCTTTTATAAACCTACAGATGGAGCCTGAAGCCAAGCCAGCTAGCCTTCGAACTGCATTTGTTATACAAATGCAAAGTAGCTCAATGATGCTTTAGTCTCTCTCCGAGTTTTGTTTATGAATTAAACAATTGACCTGCAAACAATCTAATTTCCCTAAGTGGTGGTTCTAGTAACCTCTTTAGATAACCCCAGTGTTTTACATATACTGAAAATTACTTACTCAGCCTAAATCCCTGAACTGAATTGAAAACTGTGGGTGAAAACTTGTTTAAAGTCTCATACTGGTACCATCACACCCTGCCTTCAGGGAAATCTATATGCATCGCACTTCCCGAGTGCAGTAGGTGCGCTGCATACTGGTTTCACAATGTAATAGGTGCAATGGTCAGGGAAGGTTAACTTTACCTTCAGACTATGGTTCTTTTCTCACTGTTTTCAATCCTATTCAGGAGTTTTGTTGTCTGTAGTCAGTGTATCTCTGTGAAAACCCCCTTCTCTTGCATTATTCCACCTCCTTAGTGCAAAAAACTGTAAGTGTTTTTATGTATTATGCGCTATTTTCAGTTCTCTTTTGCAAAAAAGTAGCATAGTCGAACTGTCGTTTCTGGATTTGAAAGTGTCGTGGCTGTCGTTTTCAGTTTTAGAAGACAATCCCATTGTTCTTGATAGTCGATTATACAGTTACTATTGCATATGATTTGAATTAGTAGTTTTTAAAGTGTCGAAAAGCAATTTTCATTTCAAAATCGCAAAGTGTCTCTCTTACCTTCACTCCATTTTGAAAAGAAATTTGTTGAGTATTGTCTCTTTAAAAGTAATTCGGATTTGCACATAGCTTTCTTATCATAATTCATACATTAAGAAGTCTGAAAACAAATACATGCATGTGCATTTGCATTTTGACTGCTTGGTTTGATTTAGGACAGTGCATTTAGCATGTGCTATGTGCTCTTTGGAGAAAGATTCTTAACTTTCTTTCCTTAGTAGCTAGGATTTTCTTTGCCAAAAGAAGATTTAACGTTTTTTTATCATCTTAGACTACATTTTAGGAATTGTATACACATCACGCGGTGAACCTGAAAGGCAAATTTTT
>APFE030176024.1:0-28597 GCA_000404065.3 Pinus taeda
GAGTAGCCTTTCCATGGAGGCTGGACACAATGTGATCCCTCACGCCCTCCAACAGAATCCTTCGACACTTTGCTATCCTCTTTTTCCAAGCCTCAGCTTCAGCAACATCAGTAGGTTTTGGGACATCCGCATCCACGAACTCCTTCAGCCCATTATCATCTAACACTGCCTCCATCCTGTCCTTCCATGCAATATAGTTTGAGCTACCCTCAAGAGCATACTCCAATCGCAATCCGTTGAAAGACATTGCCTCGTTGACACCAAGAAAACACTACTGCAAATTCGAATTCCACTAGCTCCAAACTCAACCGCTTTAGATCTAAGATTCATGAGAACAAAATATTTCTCGTATAGAGATTGACTGTATGAGCATTCACCGGATATCTCACCTTCCAAAGGAAGGATGAATCCAGATACTACCTGGCCCGGTTACAGACTCTACCTAAAGAAATAGAATGTAAACACTTCCTTAATAGTAGATCTGATGATCAACAGCTCTAATACCATGTAGAAATTTTGAATAATAAACACATATTCAATGGAGATTATCCTGATCATGTTCTATTGCAGAATACATACACAATACATAAGCTCCTCTACGTTGATCATCAATATAGCAGCATCAATAACAATAAAACATCAAGAGCATGCACACATTAACATAGTATGTAACCTGGGGAAAGCTTACAGCTGAAAACCCCACATTATCTGTATATTAATGATTGAGAACATGTAACATTACAATAGTCAATACTCCTCACAAGTACTCAGTTACTATCTCCACCTGTATACACACAATACAACTCAGATTGATCTCCAAATCTATTACACTGCCTTGCCTGCCTCCCACTGCTCAATACCTGCTCAAGAATGGATGAGAATGGTTAAACCAAACTCGTATTTTACCTCCAAAAATAACTCACACTGGGGAATTTCACGTGAGCAGAGGCTATAATCACTGGTATTGGCCAATTCTCATTGGCATAACTCAATCTCATTGATTGTGCAAATCCTCATGCACAACTATAGTCAAAACTGATAGCAATCTGATCCTCCAACACCTGTCCCCGCTGAACTGAACATGCACTGACATGCAACTGAGTTAACTGATGTATTCTTTAGTTGAATTATGAGTTAATAATTAGTTTAACAACTCATAATTAGTCTATTTGCAATTAGACTAATTACAACTAGTTTAACCAAGTCGAACTGAACACAACTCCATCAACTCCACAATCAACTCCACCAAACTCAACTGATTGAGTTCTAACTGAATTCATGCATGCAACAACTCAACTGACCCCCAAAGAAAACATATTTCCTTCTGACAGCTACATGTGCCACATCTGTAGCTCAAACTGAATTACTCCAATAGAATAAGATAAAGTTTATAGTCTAAATATTATTATAGGCTAATAATATTTGACTGCTCTATAATTAGACTTGACAGTGTCACCGTTGTTGTCTAAAAATAGAAGTCCATCTATTTTTTCCAAATTGACCAATCATCCATAAACAACATCCTGCAACTCATAGACATGATCCATATGTCTAAAAATAGACATAGTCTAAAAATAGACTTTGCGCCATAATTTTCCTGTAGGTCCACTTAGTGAAGGCGACTCTTTTCACTAAGCTCCATCATCTTGTTGCAATCTCAACATAACGTCCATTTATTTCCATGAGCATGCTATGATCAGTATGATGGTTTTGAGGTAGGGATATGCCTTTCTTTTTTTGCGCCTTCCAACATGAGGCAACCTTGCAAAAGGGATGAATTTATCGAGGGAGTGTGTAGCAGAGAAGGGGATGTCGAGGAACATGGAAGGTGAGTGACTATAGCGAAGGGGGTGACCGAATTTCTTGAGGGACTATGTAGCGGAGAAGGGAAGGTTGGGGAATGATTTTTTTTTGTCATTATCATTGCAATATGGGATCAAAAGCACATTGGCAGTGTGCCCTAGAATAATGAGCTGGTAATTGCTCACTAAGAGAATAGGTAGCGCAAGGATCGTAGTGTTGGATATTGGATGCGGATTTTGACTTTTGTAGTGGATTCTAGACTTCCTAGGAAGGAGGTGAATCTTCGTATTACTTTGATGGTGGAGGTGTGAGCCTCTAGATTCTCTTGTTGCAGATGTAGGCATCGTATCCTTTTATTTTCTAGTTAGAAAAAATGTGCATATGCATATATGTATATTTTATTTTGGATACGATATCGAGATGGATTTATAAAGCTCCATGGCTAGTATGTTTTGTTTTAAGCAGTTTTTTGGTCATAGGTGTCATAAAACAATGAGGACGGTGTTCCCCAAGTGGGATGGGTTTGCAAAAACCTCGGAATAACAGTTCATGTAATAAAGTATATAAAACACAAAATAAAACCAAGGTCATGGAACACATATTCCAAGTTGAATAGTGGGAAAAACATCCTAGTGGGTCTCACTTTCGGTTTATTCATGGATAATGAAATTGGCAAAGGCATTGGAAAAGATGAAGAAGTGTTAATTGGAATTTTATTTATAAAATAAAGGAAATATCATAATAAAGGAAAATATAATAAAATGAAGGTGAAGAAACACATATTTGCATGAGAGTGAGACTGAAGGAAAATCAAGAAAATAGAGGCCTCAATCATAAAAAGGCTTTTGAAGATTACTTCATGGCTTTTGTCAGTTTACCTTTGCTCTCTCATACTCTTGCACACTTATATCATTCTTGGAGCACTTTGAAATACATAAAATTTGGACAAAGAAGGAAAAGGAAAGCAGGAAAGAATAAGGGGATAGGTGGATCATCATCTACAACTATATTGCTTTACAAGTAACAGATTACATGTGTTGTTTCCTTACTAATTTATGGATGCATGGCATATGCACGTTATTTTATAGTTATATGTTATCATTGGTATGGAGAGTTGATTGTATTGATAGTGGTTTTACGCTTACCTTGTCATTTCCTGGATAGCCATGGTGTTGTGGTTTTTCCCACTTTATTGTTTTTTTATTACTGCTCATAATTCATTACTACTATGGGTCGAACAAATGCTCTGGAAGCCCTGGAACAACTTGGGTTGAGTTACTAGTTCTAGAGCCTAGGTTGGGACAAACGTTGTGGAGCCCTTGATGAATTGAGTTACTAGTCCCTGGAGCCAAGTTGGATAAATGCTCCGGATCCCTAGAATTTTGTGGGTTGAGTTTCTAGTTCCTTGAGCCCTAGACAACTTTGGTAGAGACCGATTTGGTTGTTATTAGTGATGTCTGACTATGGAGTTTGAGGTGGATTTGCCTCTGGAAACCCTGGTTTGGCTTTGTCTTGGTTTATTCCATGAGATCCCATATTCATGCTTGGAATATGGCATAGGGGTGTTACCTTAAAGAGATATTTTGTTCAACCCAATATATGGTCGAGTGGTATGGGGAAGTCCTTGACTTGGTTGGTATTTTGATATGTTAATATGAGGTATTTTCCCATGGTGATTCATGTAAATTTTTTGCAATTATGTTGGTGATATTATGGTTCAATTTCCATGGTTCCTATGATGGTTATTTATTTCTTATTTTTTGGTTACATGATATATGTTATTTATTGATTTTATCATGAATGATTTATTTATTATAGATTTGTTAATGAATGTAAGGACTAATAGAATTGTTACAACTATGTGGAGAGGGAATAGGTCCTTCTTGGTGATTCTCAAGTGAATCTCATAATATTATGATCATATATGCATTCATGACTTGTCACTTACATGTTACCATATGTTTGATGAAATTCCTAGTATGTTTTGGTCAATCTTGGTCAAGTTTCTGATTCAAGTTTGAATGTTTAGCTTTGTCTTCATGAGAAATATGATTTTGAGAAGCTATAAGTAGTTCTAGGTAGTGGTCTGGAGGTTGACCTAGAAAGGTGGCTCAGATATTAGGACCGCAAGCACTAAACTAAACAATTTAGGTCATAACCACATGGAGCTAGGCTTGTGAGTGTAGTTGGATGCTCACAACCACATGCATGCCTTGTTGTGGTTTTGGTTGGGGTTATTGAAAAATCAGATCTAGCTCAAGATTTTGTCATTAGAGGTCGTGGACTGCCTTCTGGGTGTCCTGTTTCCTGAGGGATATCTATAAGTTGTTATTTTGTATGCCCCACTTCCTTAACTGGATCTTGGAGATCAATTCATGTCATTGTAACTCTTCGTCTCATGTTTACCCTATTAGGTTGTTGATATTAGGTAAATGTGGGGGGGGGGCATTACAGATCTATTGCAAAGCAGTAGTGATGCTAAGAATTTTGCATTGAGAGATAAGATCAGGAACATTCAAATGGGAAAAAATGAAATTGTTGTTCAATACCTATCCAGATTCACTGAGGTCAAGATGAATTTGGAGCAGTAGGATAGAATGTGCCATCATCTGAACTTGTGAGCTTAACACTCCTTGGTCTATCAAAGTCCTAACACAACTATCTATATTCACTTAATAGAAGAGACAAGCTCCCAAATTGGAAGAGACATTGGTCTAACCTAGTGAAAGAGGAGATAAGAAGAAACACTAGAGATGGTGTCACATCTAGAAGTAATGAGGAAGAAAAATTTTCTTTGGCAGGAAAAAGGAAATAAAGCCAAGGGAAAGAAGACACAAGGTAAGGCAAAATATAGCTAGAACCATGGAAAGAAGAAATACCCCAACAAAATTAAATGCTTTCACTACCATGAGTATGGGCATTATGCAACAAAGTGTCCACACAAGAAATCCAGTAAGATGTTCATAGGAGCGGGAGGAGGAGATTCTCTCATATCACAATTCGAGTTGTATTTCACCCTCATTGAATGCATGGAATGTATTGTACAAGGAAATGTATGGTACATATAATCTGGTGCTTCATTTCATATGACAATAAATAAGGAGTTATTTAGTAGCCTAGAGGAGAAGGGCCTCTAATTACACATAGAGCTTGGAGATGATGGCAGGTATAGTACCAAAGGGATTGGTAGTGTCACTTTTAAGAGGGAGTTAGGCTCCCATATTCACCTACATAATGTAATGTATGTTCTTGGTACTTGAATATAGAGGATATGGTGTGGTGTTCAATAGATGGAAGGCATATTTGAAGCATGTTGCTACTAGAAGAGTAAAACAAATTGGAATTTGGGTTAAAAATCTCTATAAGATACAGGTGGATGCATGAATTGCATTAAGTAGCAAAGTAGAACATGTTTAGGGTCAGGATGTTGAAGAGATTTTACATAGACATATGGGACACTTACACCATGGATATTTGAAAATAATGTAGCAGATCACCACTGGACTTCCAAAATGCACCCTTGATTAGCATGATGTGTGTAAGGAATGTACTCTTGTAAAATATGTTAAATCCTCCTTCAAGGGTCGAGATAACAGAGATGAAGCCATCTTGGAGTGAGTTCACTCATATGTGTGTGGACCATTTTCTATAGTCTTAGTTGCAAATCATAGGTATTATGTGATATTCATAGATGGTTTTTCTAGCAAATGTTGGAGCTATTTCATGAAGAATAAACACGAGGTTTATTTAAAATTTTTTGAATTTTAAGCCTTAGTTGAAATTGTAAAGAAAATTAATCCCTGAGAAGTGATAATGGAGGAGATTATGTGTCTGATTCCTTCAAATATTTATGTTCCAAGGAGGGTATTAAAAATGAGTTTACTACACCCCACAACCCACAACAAAATGGGGTTGCAAAGAGGAAAATTATAAGTATTGTTGGAGCTTCTAGAGAAATGTTGCATGACCAGGGATTTCTAATAAGCCTATGTGCAGAAGCATGCAATACATTGTTTAGTTGCAAAATAGGAGCCCTCACAAAATTGTTGGAATGATTACACCTAAAGAGGCTTCCTCTAGGAGGCAACTAGATGTCTCCCACTTTCACATTTTTTTATCCATGGTTTATTGTCATGTCTCCAAAGATAGCAGGAAAAATTTGGAGCCCACTGTAAAGAGGGGGATGTTTACATGATACAAAGAGACACCCCATATTTATTGGTTGTATATTCCCTCACTTAGGATGACTATTATGAGGAGGGATGTGATGTTTAATGAGGAGAAGGCCATGATGAACTCTCTAGAGCAAGATCTGATCATTCCATGAGAAGAGGAGCTTCTAGATCAAAAGTAGGAGCCTTGGTTGGATCCACAAGATGTTGTGGAGAATCATAGAGTAGGTCGATTGGAGGAACCCACTCACACAGAGCCTTCCATAGAAGGGAGGAAGAGAACCAGGGAGGCAGATAGGTTGGTTAAGGAAGCTCAAGAGCAGGATGCAGCTCCTGCTCCTTGGGAAGACAGAGAAATCACCAGAAAAATATACTAGATATATGGAACTCATGTTAGAGTTGATTGATTTTGAGCCATATTATTTTCAATAAGTCGTTTCCTAGCAGGTGTGGGTATATGCCATGGTGGAGGAGTATGACTCCATCATGAAGAAAAATGCTTGGGAGGTTGTGCCTAGACCTAAGGATAGATCTGATATTGGTTCCAGGTTGGTGTATAAGGTGAAAAATGCAACTAATGGAAATTTTGAGAAGTATAAGGACAAATTTGTGGCCAAAAGCTTCTCACAGGTGGAGGGGATTGATTATGAGGAGACATTTTCCCTTATGGAAAGATACTCATCTATCAAGACCATACTTACATTGGCAACACATATGGAGTGTAAGATTCACCAAGTGGATGTCAAATATGCCTTCCTCAATGGAGTGGTTGAGAAAGAGATCTACATTAAACAACCTAAGGGAGAAACATGTGTGTAGACTCAGGATATCCCTTTGTAGTCTCAAGCAGGCACCTCGTGCTTGGTATGCTCACATAGATTCTTATCTTAGTGGATTTGGGTTCACTAAGAGTGCAGGAGATACCAATCTCTACTACATTATGGTATATGGTTGCCTGCTCATCTTAGCCTTGTATGTAGATGATTTGATACTGACAAGAGATGAGAGGTTCATCTAGTCTTCCAAGGAATACCTTGCAAGAGAGTTCAAGACGAAGGATATGGGTTTTATGCACTACTTCTTTGGATAGAATGTGTGGCAGGGAGATGGAGAGCTATTTGTTGGTCAGGGGAAGTACACCTTTGAAATCCTTTAGAGATTCAGTATATAGGATTGCAAGCCCATGGTCACTCCTCTAACTACTAACTTGAGGAAATAGGATGCTTCTATAGAAGATGAAATAGATGCCACTATCTACAGATAGTTGGTAGGGTCCTTGACGTACTTAGTGCACACAAAGCCTGATATTGGTTTTGAAGTTAATCGGCTTAGTTAGTTTATGGTGGACCCTGTTATCTCAAAATCAGATCCTGATAAGCTGCTGTTCAGGCTGACTCTAAGTAACTATTTCAAACCTACATTAGGCTGAGGCTTAGCCTCCTCAACCTGAGAGGGATCTCTCAAAAGGGGTTAATGATTTTGATTATAGATAAGATGGCTAACTCTTGTAAAACAACTGTGAGAATATGAATGGTGGAAACACATTTAACAACTATCCATTGGGCTTATGGAGTCAACAACATCTCAATATAACAATGAACTCAACCTTACATAGAAGTCAGGGCATTCAGCATCTAAATATTCATAACATAAAAACTCATATAGGACCACACAGTTTATGAATGCATACAGGAAGTCAGAGCACCTAAAGTGAATTCTGAGTAATTACACATCCATACCACTGCAAGAATTAGGAAAAGGACAACATCACATATTCTGAACATAAAAATCCCTCATGAATCCTGAGAAGAAAAGCAGCCAACTTATATTACTGAACTCTGTCTTTACATAAGCCAAAATAGTACTCTGTTATAAAATTTCCAACCCTTTGCTAATTCGACCTCTTTCTCTATATAAATCATTTACAATTAGTATTCCATCATCCATCATCAAGAGAATTCGAATTTTCCATCAGTGACACCTATTCTAACCATAAAACAAACCATTAATTAGAACTAGCTGTTAACTAGGAGTGCTAGTGACCTAATACAACTAGGAGTGTAACTCCTTATCATGATTACAACAACCTTATCTAAGCATTTAAAGAATTATTTGACAACTTGCAACCTCAAGAAGTCGAATTTGATGAAGCCTCCCACGTGGTCATCTGACTGCTGTAGATAAACCCTAGAAATTAGGGAACATGTTTCCCTGTTTTTAGGTTTAGGATCCCTGAAAATGGCACGTGGGACAGATCCTTTATCTCCTCAACCATGACACATTTTTCGAAACTAAAGGAGGTTTTTGTAGTCCAGGATGTCTAGAACTAAAACATCTCTTGGTTGTTTAAAATACTTCTCCAGCTGTCCCGACTCGATCCTTGATGTTCCTAGAAACTAGGAGATTGTCCCTTGCTCTGTTCTGACTGAAAAATGGGTCTTGGGACAGAGCTCATAAATTCTCACAAAAAACGTATTTAGAAAAACTGAAGGATTCTTTTGTGAAACAATCCATGTTGAACAAAATCCTCTCTTGGTTTTTTGAAAAACCTTCCCTACCTCCTAGAATGTGTCTTTGAAAAACAGGTGTAAAACAGAGAAATATGCATGTGAAAAACTGCACCTACAGCAGTTTCGTAGCGCAACTTTGGTCCATCATTTCTCCCAGATAATAATGGATTTGAAGAAAGTGGAAGAGGATTTTGTACTTCAGTATCTTAGTAATGAAAACCTCTTTCACGTTTTAGTGATGAGTTTTTAACTGCTCAGGAAAGCTTCTGGAAGTTAACTAGTAAAATCAGTTTTTTCTGCTAAAACAGGCTGCTATAGGGGTTTCGTAGCGCAAAATAGGATTTTTGCACTGTCTGCGCTACGAAAACGTGGATTCGTAGCTAGTTTTAAAATTTCTCCAAAATCATGTGAGATATGACTTCTAAACACATGGTGAGGCTTCTAGGACATGGCATGAGGCTATCAAACTTTATTTGAAGATGGACATGAGACTCTAACCCTATGACTTAGACTCTAAAACATAAAAATGACTTGAACATGACTTGACCATGACATGACCATGACTGATACAAGAATTGAGAAACCATGTAGGTTGTCCAAATTTTTTTAAGGAAGTTTTACACTGATAACGGACCCTACCAAGCTTCAGTGGAAAGCAACAAAACACATTCTCAGATAACTCAGAGGCACAACAAACTTTTATTTATGGTACAGGAAAACTCATGGGGTGAAGCTCCAAGGCTTCACAGATGTATATTGAGCATGGATTCCATTAGATATGAAGATAACATCAGGATAATTCTTCAGTGTTGGGTCAACCACAGTTTCTTGGTATAGCAGGAAATAGAGATGTTATGTAATCAGCTCACAAATATATAGATCAACGACTTAAAAATTATCCTCTTTGAGGGGGAAACCTCATTTACATTACATAAATGAAAATTTATTAGATGATACAAATGACAAGACCTCCTTTGTATATATAGGAGTCTAAGGGGTCACAATACAATCAAAGCCTACATAACAATAATAGTGTAAGGGAACAACAATAACATAGTGGGCTTCTATGGGGAGTTATCACTCCATGATTTTCCTAGGCTGAGGTAGGAAACTATAAAGGTAACCACAAAACCACTTTTAAAGTTGGGATCTAGCCCTTCCAGCTTTAGAGAGGGATCTCTCTGTATGATTTAGATTTTTGCTTCAGATTTTAGGGTAGTTATTGAAGTTCGAGTTGGGTTTTCAAACGTTTGATTGAAAGATGCTAGAAAAGTCCATTGGGCATGGAGTCATAATATTTTGAGTAATCAATCACAAAAAATAACATAATAATTGTAATAGGACAAGGTAGGAAAACTCTTAGATCTTATAGAGTGCTTGTGGTGTGAATAAGATGAATATGAATTAAGTTGAATTAAATATAGAGCATACTAAGATGAATTTTGTACTTAATATCAGAAAGAAAACATTGATATTGTTAACAAGCCAGAGCAGAGTACGCTTAAGAAAAATCAGCCTTAATATACTTGCAACAATAAGGAGGGAAAAACATATGGAAACTAAGGAAAAGAAACAATCTTACATGAAAGAACACATCACCAATTGCTTGACATGGGAATCCTAGAAAATCTTTCTCTGTATTTTTGTAAATTTATCACTTTGAGTACAAACCGCAACGTACATCATTATACAACTTTCTTCATACAAGTTCCAACCTTTTTTACTTATTCATAAATTGTTTATATAGTGCTTTACATAACAGTTTTACAAAATAATAGTCGTCACATAATTACAGAAATAGAGATATTTTAAATATCTCTCAAGTTCATGTATGAAAAAGATAAACTTAGAAAATATTGTGTATGTCCTACAATAACTATAGGAAAATATGCTTGCATTCAGGCAAAATAAATATTTGGTCAACTACTTCCCTTGAAAGTAGAACAAGTCCCTAATTGTAGTTTTCGCATTTCTTCTATCATAACAAATTCCTCTGCAACTACTCCTTTGTTATTTTTCAGTTATGCTGGAAAATATGTAGCCTTAAAAACTAGAAATTGTTTTATTAATTCTAATCCTCTTCCTTTAAATCTGGAGTGGTTGTAGTTTTTTTTGCACCATTTTGTTGATTCTCCATTCCAAACTAACATCCCTCTTTTCTTGTGATTCAATAGTTTATGACTCATACATCTGTTGGCACTTCTGCATGGCCTTATTGGATAATTTTTTTCCTTATTTCAGCCTTATTGTTTCACCAATGCTCATTATCCCCTTGTTCTTTCTCCTTTGGCCTTTATTATGTTATATAATCGGGTGAACGGCTAAAGGCTTAATGCTATCAGTGCCCCTTTATAATGTGAATTTTTGCTTTTTGTCCTAGATAATTAAGATTTAGCCCCTGTTAGGGTCCTATAATTTTTATAGGATTGCTTGATTATATCTAATCATTATTATGTTTGAGGTGTTGTAAATAATATTTCCTACTGCAAATTATTTCTAAAGAGACACCAAGTACCAAAATTTAAGGAGAGTTTTGCATGTAAATGTTTGGATCAGATCAGACTACATGTATTTTCATTAGAAAGAGCTCAAAAGAAGCTTTCCAACAATATATCATATACTTAAATCCAATTACTGGACAAAAGAAAGAGCAAGTTGAAGTCTGCACTACAAAACAAAGAAGAAAGGCCACAAATGGATAAAGTGTTTTCATATATTTCATACTTCATTTTTATCCTAAGTTCGAAGGAAAAGTGTAATAAGGTGCAAATAGACAAAGCTCTTTTTTCTTTTATGGTTAATGTTCAACATTTTGAAAGCATCAAGATTTGATCCTGCACATGATCAATGGACCTCATCCATTTTTGACCCCCCTTTCCTTTCTGCCTTTACCGCCAAGGGGGGTCTGGAAAGTAGTTTCTCCCGTTGGATCCCATCCATATGTGTCCGCTCCTAACCATTTCACACCCACCCCATCCGATATCACTTATCACCTTATACCCCCTCCGAAATCCACCAACCTTCTCCCCCTTTCCTGCTAGCTCTTCCCACGTGCTCCCGTCCACTCTTATCTTGACACCCGGACATGTCCATTACATAATTAACTTTCAAACTCATTGTCACTCCCACACCACTCACTGTCTACCACTTGAACTTCTTTCCCCACTCACCTCCACTTCATTTATCCACATCATCCCCCACCTCCATTTCACCTCCTGCCTCCACCTCATATGTCTGTTTCATGGCCAAGTAAAACTACATTTTTTTACCTACACAACATTGTACTTTCAAACGTGGTTTAAAACCAATTGAAAACGTATTTTCAAATATTGAAAGAGGTTTTCGTTTCTAACATCCTCTTTTACACAAACCTCTCTCATTTTTCTAACATCTATTATGGTTTGGGAGATACTAATGATTCTTTTAAGGCATATTTTCAAGAAATTTCATGTTTCTGTCACCTTTTTACAGAGAATATTGTGGAAAATTAGAAATGAATTGTGGTAAGCTAGAGGATTTTTTAGTTCATAAGATTCCAAAATAAAAAATCCTATCTCATATTTCACACAGGGGCCCAGGATTGATAGATAAACTCTCATCATTTTAGTCTATTTTTCCGACTATGCACTGTCCTGTTTTAGTCACATTTTTGCAGAGCATATTGTGGACAATAAGAAATGAATTTTGGTAAACTTAAGGAGGTTTTTGTTCCCTAGATGCTAATATACAAAAATTTCTCTTAGTTTTCTAACAACTATTATGGTTTGGGATATACAAAGGTATTACAGGACCCTATGTTTTAGAATTTCGAGAGGAAAAAGCTCAAAGATAGTTGCTCACTTGGATGCCACCTCATCAAAAAAAGTTGCAATCAAATTCGAATTTCTCTTATTTGTCACGAGAAATCCACAAATATAGTGTCAAGTATATTCATTAGTTTTCAATGTTATATATTTCATTTCTATTTTTGTAGAATAGTTGGAGATATTCGTAACAAATCTTGATATTTTTTCAAGATATTTTATATAATTTGTATAAATACTTCATCATTTGAAGTAAGAGATGTTTATTTACGAATGTAATTTCCTTCTGCATATTGTAATTTTCAACACACTGGAGCATAAATAACACAAGAACCTTTCATAGGATTCATGTGGTGTACTTAATCGTGATGTGTCTCTTCTGTCTATTTGTTTAAACATTGTTTTTTCTCTCTCTGTCATTCCAAATATCTGAATTAATCAACAGAAACTGTGATAAATAATATTTGTTACTCAGAGCACCCTATTTTGGTTGTTTTTAATTTTAATTTTTTCCACTAAAGTGGATCAAGGAATTCTTAACTGCTCCTTGATTTCTACTGAACCTTACACTTCTGCTATTCCACCATCCATTTAATTTTTGAAAACATCCAGTTAGTGAAACCTAGTTTGCCCTGTGAGAACTCCTCTAAAAATTGATGTAAAACTCCAGTTTTAGTTTATAGATTCAATAACCCAATGGAATTATAACACTTAAATCAACCAAACATTTCAAACAAAACAGGTGCAATCATAATTAGCCTAAATTTTACACTAAAACAAATCTAAATCAAATATAGAGATGCCTCTCTGAAGATGGCGGGGCTAGATCCCAGCTTCCAAATTGGTTTTGATGCTATCCAATGTGTTTACTCCCACAACCTCAAAAATACAGAATGATAACAGCCCCTTCTCGCATTTCTTTACCATAGGACGAAGGGTTGTAAACATCACCCAAGCCTTGTGATGCTAAGGATTTTATTTTTTGTTGGGGGTTGTTTTTCTTTTATAAACTTCTTTAGAGCCCAAGGTTCTTTAAAATCTAATGACCATATTCCAGCTCTGACATCAGAGCCCCCTCTACTCGAAACTTTTTCAAGTGGAAAATGTTACAAAGTGTCGATATCCCTCAACCTCTTATTTACGATATGTGATATCATGTCATCACTACCACATGGCAGATCACGAGTGGTGACAGGTGTCACATTGATTTTCCCCATCAGGACCCTTCAAAATTCCCAACTTTGCACCACGCGTCTTCCATACCGTCGCATCATGCTAAAATCAGATGCCACGTAACTTCATCGGAACCAATCATATTCTACCACACATCCTGATGGAGGAAAGAGAAAAGGGAGCGCCCTACTTTGGTTTTGCAATGATTTTCTTTGTTAACCTATATCAGCGGGTTACACTATCGGTGTATTTTCATGTCGCAACTTCACATATCGCTACTTTTTAAAGTTATCACTCCTCTAATTCACCGATTGCCGATATGCGATATGCAATATCTCCTTGACCTATGATATGCTCTTTTTCCTTCCTTTCAAAGGTTTCAAACCTTTAAACTTCAATAGAACATATATTTTGTTCCAAGAGTCCATTTTTGGACTTCCACATACCATTGGAAATATTATTACGGGAAATTTCCAATGGAGAGGGTCCGATGTAGGCTTTGAGCCCTTATTCTTCTTGGAAAATGAGTACAAAATTCTCTTCTCATTTTCTATTTTGACAGCTGAAAACAC
The DNA here is from genome assembly GCA_000404065.3 of Pinus taeda. Classification (NCBI taxonomy): domain Eukaryota; kingdom Viridiplantae; phylum Streptophyta; class Pinopsida; order Pinales; family Pinaceae; genus Pinus; species Pinus taeda. The sequence continues at coordinate 14,034 of APFE030176024.1, forward strand.
ACCTACCATGATGATCCTCTACATGAATCTTGTAGCTACCATAGGAATCCTTTTGATCCATGCACTGCAACACACATTCTTTCTAGTCTAGTTGACATCAGTGCCAACATTCATGCAAAATACTAGCACAACCACTTCCAGTTTGTCCAACATTCACTCATGACAACTCACTAATGATCCATTAGGGATCTTACAATTCAAATCAAGATTAATGGACCTATCTTGACACACATATTTTCAATGACTTGAGCAATTTGAGACCTTAGTACAAAAATAATTTAGACTATAATACCTGGTGAATTTATAGGCTAAACTTTACCAGCAAATTCTCAGAATAAATAACTCAACAAATAGACTTTGATTACCTATATTATAGGACCCTAACATGGGTCACAATAATAACAATATGGGTGCTTCATGGGCACAAAAATAACAATAAGGGGGATACACTAGTATTATAGCGACCTAAAATGCCCCTCTCCTTCAAAAAAGTGTTGTCCTCAATTCTTGAGTAGTTATGGATGCTTTTGTGTAAAATTCTCATCCTCCCATGTGCACTCTTTAGTGGGTAAGTTCTTCCACTTAATGATATACTCTAAGATTGATAGATTCCATAACTGTCGGGTTCTTCTTTTTGTGACTACTTCAGGCTCAAATATGATTTTTCCTTCTTCGTTAAGTTTCGGCAACATTGTTTGATCTAGAATCTTGTAAACTATAACCTTCTTTAAGCATGAAGCATGGAAAATTAGGTGTACTCAGGAAGATGCAGGTAGCTCCAATTTGTATGTATAGTACCAATATTTTGCAACACCTTGTAAGGACCGTAGTACTTGGGTGATGATTTATTATCCTTCTTAGCTTTCTTTAGAGTCATTTGTTTGTATGGTTGTAGCCATAAAAATACCCAGTCACCTACATCAAAACTTTTTTCACTGTGATGTTGACTTATCAGTTGTTTCATTTGATTCCGCGATAGAGTGAGGTTATCCTTCAAGAGTTGGAGAACTTGTTTTTGGTGCTTGATGTGATCTTTGATTTCTTTAACCTTAGAAATTTCTCTTAAAGATGATGTGATGGATAGTGGATGATATCCATAAAGTGCCATAAATATGGTCATTTTTGTTGAAGTATGGAAGGAAGTGTTATACCACCATTCAGCTAGAGGTGACCACTTGACCCATTGTATTTTTTTGTCAGATAAAAAGTAATGAAGATATCATTCTAGACAATTGTTCACTATCTTAGTTTTCCCATCAGAGTGAGGATGATGAGATGAGCTATGAGCTAGTTGAGTACCAAGAAAAGAAAATAACTCCGTCCAAAATTTTCCAGTGAAAATGGGATCTTTACAACTTGCTATAATCTTTGGATTTCCATGAAGCTTTTTAATTGTTTCCATAAATGCAGTAGCAACTATGTTGGTTTTAAAAGGATGAGATAATGCACAAAAGTATGCATACTTGGTAAGTCTATCAACTACCACCATGACGACACTCTTTCCTTCATACTTGGGTAAACCTGTGATAAAATCCATTGATACCTCCTCCCAATGCTGACTTGGAATGGCTAATGGTTGTAGTAGACCTAGGGTAAAAACTTTATTTTTTTGGAAAACCAAACATTCTACCACAAATTTCTGAATATTAGATTTTAGGCCATCCCAAAAAATATCAGGTAAGTTTTTTAAAATCCTGATTGCCCTCCTAAGGGAGAGGTGTACAATTTCAAAAGAATATTTTGTTTGATTCCATAATTCTTACAAAGACATAATTGATATTTGTACCATAATGAATCATTTTTCTAGTTAAATGTATCAGATGTACTCGGAGCTTGGTGCAACTTTTGAATGAGTGACGACACCTCTTCATCATTCTTCCATTCATCCCTTGCTTTGGTTATCCAATCATGTTGGATAATAGAAATGGCACAAATAAATGCTTCCGCATCCTCATTCTTTCTTGAGAGTTCATCTACAACAACATTTTTCTTCCCTTTTTGTAGATGATTTCAATGTCATAACCCAACATCTTTGTCACCCATTTTTGCTGCTCGTTTAAAGATAATATTTGTTCCAAAAAATATTTAAGAATATTATGATTTGTTTTTACCTTTAAGTATCTTCCCATTAGGTAAAGTCGCCATTGATTTAGTGCATGTAGTATTGCCAACATTTCCTTATCATAAATAGGCTTGTGTAAATACTTTTCTTTGATTGGAAGAATTTCAAAAGCAATGGGTCTTCCTTCTTGCATTAAAACAACACCAATTCCATTTCTTGGAGCATCACATTCCACAATAAATATTTTTCTGAAGTCTAGTGTAGCTAAGACTGGTACTTGGCGCATTGCTTCTTTAAGATGTTCAAAGGCCTCTGTTCCTTTTAGAGTCCAAGAAAATTCATATTTCTTCAATAATGATGTTATATGTGCTGCAATTATCCCGTAATTCTTAACAAACTTGCGATAATATCCTATCAACCCGAGAAATCCGTGAGGATGGTTTATGGTTGTGGGGATTTTCCATTCCTTAATGGATTTAATTTTGTTAGGGTCTACCTCAACACCCTCATGAGATACAATATGACCTAAATTTTCCACCTCCTGTACTCCATAGAAACATTTAGAGGTTTTTTCTTATAATTATTTCTCCGCCAATACTTTGAGAACCCTATCAACATGTTGAACATGATCCTTCCAAGACTTTTTGTAGATTAGTATATCATCAAAAAAATAATAACACAAAATTTCTAAGGAATGATTTGAAAATGCAATTCATCCAACCTTGAAATGTGGAAGGTGCATTAGGAAGGCCAAAAGGCATGACCAAAAATTCATAATGACACTCATGAGTTTTGAATGTTGTTTTAGGAATGCCTTCAGTCTTCATTCTAATTTGATGATATCTTGAACGAAGATCTAGCTTGGTGAAGTAAATTTCTCTATGTAATTCATCCAACAATTCATCAATGACAGGAATGGGAAATTTATCTTTAATATTGAGCTTTTTGAGCTCCCTATAATTTGGACACATATGCCATAATCCATCCTTTTTATGCACCAATACTACTATAAGGCTTGATGTTTGGAGGAACACTTCCTCGAATCAAGTGAATAGCATGATCCTGATCAAGAATAGGTGGGAGGCCTTCAAGAGTCTCAAACACCTTGGAATGATTGTCCAAGACGTTTTGGATATCTAGAGAAATAGATGATTTTGATGTTTGAACCCCTAGTCAGAATAATTGTGAAATTAAGCCCCATTTTTCTTTCTTCATAAGCTTTGTCATGCCATTAGAGTTGATTATCTTTCTTGGTTTCCCTGCAATACCCCTTAATTCAACTTCCTTTCCTTCCCAAAAAAAAATTCAAGAAAAGTTCTTGAAAATTGAAATCTATCGTCCCCAAAGAATGTAACCATTAGTCTCCCAGTACAACATCAACACCACCCATTGGAATGGAAAGAATTTGAGTATTCAAGACATATTACCCCATGGTTAGCTTGATATTATGGCACTTTCCAAATAAATTTATATTTCGTTCATTTGCAACCATCACTTGACACTCTGGTGCTGGATATAGGAAGCAATTCAATTCCTTGGATATCTTACAATGAATAAAATTATGGGTACTACCTGAATCAATCAACACTATTACCTTTTTCTTTTTGATATATCCTTTTATCTTGAGAGTTTGAGGAGTGGTAATCCATGTCAATTCATTAAAAGATATGATTGGATTCATTTCTTCTAAGGTTGGTTCCTAGTGTATATCCTCCTCTTTTGATGTTTCTTGTTCGTTTTCTTTCTCCTCTTCACAATTTATGTAGAATAATTTCTTCTCAGCACACATATGACCTTTAGTGTATTTGTTATCACAACTATAACAAAGCCATTTTTCTCTTTTTTCCTCCAATTTTTGTTGTGTCAACCTTGTAGGTTGTGGAAGACTAGGAGAAGCAGCACTTCCATCTTTATAGTTGTGAGTGGTAGACTTCCTTGTTGCCATAAATTTTTCTTTCAACTTTTCTTGCCACCCTGAATTCCTTCTCTAATGAATTAGGTTCCTAAAGGCGAACCTCATGTTGGATGTTATCTTTTAAAGTCCCTATGAAGACATCAATCCTATGCTCATATGGAATATCAATTACCCTAATATTCAATGTTTGGAAGTCTTCAATGTTCTCCACCATCGAACCCTTTTGTTTGAGATTTATTAATTGGCTAAAGAAGGTGTTGCTCTTTGTATCATCATAATGTGCTATCACTTCCTCTGAAAAATTGACCATGTGACAAGTGGTTTACAAGAATAAATCCATCTATATCATACAAATTGATTGGGTTCTAAATATAAATTGGAATACGTACCTTTCGTGAGGGTTCCACATCCTGTAGATCAAAATATTGCTCCATCTGTAGTATCCAAGTTATTGGATCCTTGCCATCAAACTTCCTCATATCTATCTTTGGAATGTGGTGGTTCTTAAACTCCACATTGGAGCCTCTAGAACCATAATTCATATCCCTTTTATCCTCATCATGATTTTCATGGATTGCCTTGTCACCACTAGGAAGCCTTTCTTCTAGCAACTTTTCCAAACCTTCCTTCAACCCCTCTATCTTGACATTCATCGCCGCTTCCATGTTTGATTTTAAAACGTCATTCAAAACTCCCACGTCCCTTTATGTACCATCTATGTTAACTTCCATGTCCCTTTTTATACCATCTATCTTAAATTCATCATGGCTTCCAATTTATTTTTTGTTACTTTTTGCGAGAGAGAAATTTGTTGCACTTGGTCTCGTAAATTTGATATATCATGTTGCATTTCTTCCTCTTCTTAATGTGTCATAGAAGATATTTCTAGTTTCTTACTAAGTGTGTCCATTCTTTTTTAGAGGAATTTTGGAATTAAACAATGATATCTATTCTTCAATCTACCCCGTGAATCACTTCAAATTGATTTTTCAAACAAAAGTTATACAAAACAATTTAAAACAATACACACAGATTTTTATTCTTTAGGAGCTAGATATTGTAGCTATCGTATATATGTAATTAATAATCTCCAAGATCTGAAATTACGTCCTATAGTATCCCTCTGAGTCTTCTTTCTAACCCAACAATTCAGACCCATATTTGTTGGGTTGTGTTATATTCTTTCCACATAGTTAACAGGTGGTTTGAGGGGTACCCGTAACCCCACTTTAAAATTTTGGTTTTGGACCCTATGTTAGGTTGGGCAGACCCACCTATGGTTTTGTGCATGATTTTCGCACATGTTTTTTGGACGCGATGGTTTTCGGTCCATGGTTTTGGACGCGGTGGTTTTCAGTCCATGGTATTGGATGCTTTGGCATGTATAAATATGTATTGTAACATTGAAAGGAACATAATGAAAAAAAATCAAGCTGGTAGTCCTGGTTTTGGGATCCAGTGGGAAATCTCTGTGTATATGTGTTTTATGTGCTATGCTCTCGCATTTTTATTTTTTCCTGTGATTTAGAATTCGTATGCAGGTAATTTCTGTACGAGGTTAAAAACTACACATGCCACATGTTAGCACAAGATTGGCCTACTTGACATCCATGCTACCTATTCAACCTGTTGACATCAGTGCCACATCATTGTACGACCTTCCCAGTCAGCAAACTAGTCAACCCTCAAGTTGACTTTTTAGTTGTTTTCCAAAAACTTCGGAACGTGATAGATTTCACATACCAGTCAGATTGAGGCGATTCAAGCATCGTTGGAATCAAAATGAAAAAATGTATGATAGGGTGTTGGTTTTGAGTGATTTTGAGCACTTTGAGTTTTGAGCATATTTTTGATCCCCTAGATCATTCCTCCCCACTATAAGATTTTGGACCACCAAAAGTCTCTTTTTACTCAGGAAGTAAGTGAGGGTACAACTCCCTCACTTTCCTAATCTAAATACACCTTGATTTACTTGGATTGGTACCCTTGATCCCCACTCGAAGATACTCCACATTGCCTCTATGTGTAGTCGTGATTTTCCTGTCAAAAATTGAGTCTTCCTGCAACTCATTTAAATATTCAGGAGAAAAATATTCAATAGATGGAATTTTAACATTCTCTTCATGATCATCAATCATTGGAGGAGCATACAATCTCAATTTTTCCACATTCACAACATAATAAATTTGCATATATGGTGGCAAATCTAATTGGAACGAAATCTTACCAATCTTCTCCAAGATTTTGAAAGGACCATATTTGATTGGCTTGATATTTTTACCTTCACCTTGAATTCTTTCTTTTCTGATATACAACCAAACTTGATTTCCCACTTGGAAATCATGATCAACCCGATGCTTGTCATGTCTTGCTCTGTACTTTGCTTTTCTTTTCTCAAGTTGGACTAGTTGAATTTGTTTAATGAAATTCTTGGCTTTGTCCACATCACTCTGTCCATCTACTATAATATCTTTACCAAAGATGAAATCCAAAGGATACTTTGGCCAATAATCCAAACAAGCTTTGAATGGCGATACTTGTGTAGATGAGTGCTTCTCACGATTTTAGACATGCTAGATGTAATGCAAATGGTCGTCCCAAATTTGAGGATACTTACCACAATATCCTCGAAGGAGATGCACTACTATTCTGTTTACCAATTTTGTCTGGCCATCTATTTTTGGATGAAATTCGGTGCTCTTCTTCAACTCTATGTGCATGAGTTCCCATAAACTTGACCAGAACTTCTTGACAAATCAAGAATCTCGATAAAAAATAATAGAAGTGGGTAACCCAAAGTGAACCCATACATTTTGGAAGAACATCTTTGTGATCTGTTCAACTGTAACTCGTTTCTTACATGGAATTAACACACACATTTTGCTGAAACGATCCACAACAACATATAGATAATCATGACCTTTCATATGCATTGGTAGTCCCCCTACAAAATCCATATAAATACTTTCTCAATGACAAGAAGGAATAGGAACTGGAGTTTACAAACACAATTTCCTATTGATAGGCTTGATAGTAGCACACATGGAACATCCCTTTACATATCTTGAAACCATATCATTCATGCGAGGTCAATAACAATACCTTTGAATTTGTGCAACTCATTTTTCTACACCAAAGTGACCAACAATAAGAGAAGTGTCGGATTCCCTTATGACATTGACGCTTTCACCCTATGGAACACGTAACTTGCCAAGATGGTACAACATCTTGTTATGAACATGATAATCCAACTCTTCAATATGATTTCCTTGAATCAAAGTTTCATACATGTATTTAAAATCATCATCTTGAGCATATTGTTCAATACAACTTTCATGCTTGATTGAGTTATGCTTAAGAATAAAAAATGAATTAACAATAGGCCTTGATAACATATCAACAACTTTGTTGTATATACCTTTCTTGTACATGATTACCAAATGAAATTTTTGTAGGAATCTCATCCACCTGAAATGCCTAGGTTATTGTAGCTTGGTTTGCGATTGTAAATATTGCAAAGGTTGATGTTCAGTATGAATAATAGTTTCTTTATGCATCAAATAGTGCTTCCATTTCTTCACACTTTGTACCAACGCATACAACTCTTTATCATAAGTTGGATAGTTAATTACCGCATTGGTAAAGGTTTCAGAATGATAAAAAATAGGCTTACTGTATTGCATCTAAACTGCTCCCATAGCATAATCACTTGAATCGGTTTGAATCTCAAATGGCTACTTAAGATATGAAAGTTCTACAACTGGAGTTGTGTTGATTTTCTCTTTCAAAGAGTCAAAGGATTTCTTCTACTTGCCTCCCCACTGAAAGACATGTTTCACACTTGTCAAAGCATGTACTGGTGCTTCAATGGTTGAGAAGTTAGCTATAAATTTTCACCAATATTGGGTTGCTCCCAAAAAGCTCCTAACTTCTGTTACATTGTTCGGTTTATGCCAATTCACAATGAATTCAACTTTTTAGGGATTCATCTTCAGTTTACCCCCTCCTACAATACGACCCAAATAAACTAAGGAGGTTTTCCCAAATTCACACTTAGACATCTTCAAATAGAATTTCTCTTTTTTAAGACATTTAAAACTTGTTTCACGTTCTTGACATGCTCTTCACGAGTCTTATTGAAAATCAGAATATCATCTAAGTAGAATAAGACAAAATCATCAAGGAATGGGCTCGATACATCTTTCATAACTCTCATCAATGTTGCAGGTGCATTGCAAAGCCCAAACGACATAACTAACATTTAAATAAACCTTGTTTTGTCTTGAAAGTGATTTTCCAAATATCACCTTCAACAATCCTTATCTGATGATAATCACTTCTCAAATACAACTTAGTGAAGTAAACAACATCTTTTAACTGATCTAGCAAATCATCAATGTGAGGAAGAGGATAGTGATTCTTTACCATGATCTTGTTGAAAGCTCTAAAATCCACACACATGCGCCATGTACTATCTTTCTTTTGAACCAAGACAATAGGATACCCATAAGGAGATGTGCTATGCCTGGTGACCCCTTTCTTAAGCCGCTCTTGAATTTGCTTCTTGATTTTTTCATTCTCCAAAACTGACATTCTATACATTCCAATGTTTGGAAGTGGTGCATCATGTTGGATTCCTCTTTTAGGAGGCAAACCTTCAGGCTCCTGAAACATCTTGTCATAAGTATTAAAAAATTCAACCAAATCATGCTTGAGTTTTGAATCACATCCTGTGAAAGTTTCAAATTCAACAACATCTTTAGCTTTAATCATCAACAACACAAAATTCTTACTAACATTTACAAGCCTTTTCATCTGACCAACACCAAGAAGAGATAAGTTCATCTTCTTGCAATGTGCTCTAATAATATACTCAACTCCATCTCTAAAAATATGATATTTTTTCTTATGTCGATAGAATATGGCTTTTCAGTCATACAAGTATGGACTCCCTAAAACAATTCCATATATGTCAAGTGGTACAACATCAACCTCTACCTCATCTATAAAATTTGTAGTGATGGAAAATTTGAGTTTACGTTTTCTTGTCACTTGCAATTTGGAATCTTCACATACAAAACCCAAAGGGTAAGTTTTAGTATGAGGTGTAGTTTCTAAGTTTAGTTTCTTGACAATTGCTTCAAAGATAAGATTGACTTGGGATCCACTATCAAATAATGTATCAACTTTTGAATGTTTTTTAATGACCCTAATATGGAAAATATCAATTCTTTCTTTATCATTTTGAGACTCAATAGGTTTACCAGAAGAACTAGTACTTGCATTAAAAGCTTTACCTTTCATTCCCATTGTTTTGATTTTGGTTTCATCACCTGAATCAGATCTTAGATGTTGTTGAGTTGTTGCAAAAAAAAAAATTCCCCTTGTTATTGAACTTCTTTGGTTTCATTTATGGATGTAATTTCCAACAATGGTCTTGAATCATCATGGATTTCTTTTGAACAATGTTTACATGTAAGTTTCTCTCCCTCTTTCTTGACTGTGGCACTCTTTTTTCCTTTTCCTTTAAACTTCCCCTTTCCTTTGTCTCCAGATTTGAAAGGATTCTTGCTAGTCCCTTGTGGAACATTCTTGCCTCTTAATTTTAAATAAGTTTCTTGAACACATACTTCATCTATATTGGTGGAATTAAACATAAGTATAGTATGTCTCAAATAACTATGTAATCACCTATGTATTTTAGGAGAGTGCTATGAAGACAAATCAACACCCAAGATTAAAGCTCTTCTACTAAATTCTTGTGTGTAACTTTGAAAACTCTGAACTTTAGCTTGTCTAACATTTTTCCAATCCATAATTTATTTTTGCATATAAGCTAATGGACAAAATTTCCTTCTTAGTGCAGCTATAAAATCATTCTAAGAAGAGATCATTTTACCACATTTCTTCAAAGCTTCTTGAGTTTTGGCCCTCCCACCAGATGAGGGTTGCACTTTCCAAACAAAGAGAAGCAAGTTGGATATTTGTAACATCATCATCAATAATAGACTTCAATTTGACGAAGCCAATTATCTTACTTTTCAGCATTTACTTCCCCATTGTACATAGGAAATTCAAACTTGACACCAGGTTTAAGTAAAGGAGACTTAGCATGTCCTTTTGGAGATCTAGGAGGAGTATGTCTAGGTGTTGAAGGAGGTGAAGAAGGAGGTGAGGATGGATATGAAGATGGAGGTGAAGGAGGAGGTGGAGGTGGAGGCTTGCTCCCATCACCACCATTAGTTTTTTATTGATTAAACTTTCTCCTTGCAACCTTGTTGTTCTCTCATTGTACAACACTTTCATCATCTCAGACATATCATAAAAAGCCTTTCTGAAAGCTCTCTCATCCTCATACATCAAATCCTGTCCTTATTCATGTGCCATGATTGTTGGAAATTTTGGAGTTTGTGATCTCCTTGAATCAATTTTAGGGTTTGTTTCTTCAAGCACTCCTTCTCCTCTCCTCAACTTAGACCTTGTAATCATTCAAGAACACTTGCAAAAATGGTCAAACCTTCAAAACAACCATGTTCTAATACCAAACTGATATGAATTAAAAAATTGAAGGTTTATTGAAAAAGTTTGCAATATAGCTTATGTCTTGTGGGAAATGGATTGAAATTGCAAAATCACATAAACTTAGAAATTTTAAGTAAGTTTTACAGATTTAACTAGAGAAAAATAAACAACATGCACCATCACAAAACAACAATTTGGTGACGGAGCTCCCCCTCCTGGGTTACATCTCCGAGTCCAACTTCCAATGTTGGCCCTTTATATTATTTTATCAAAATTTAAATTACATCATCATACAATGCTCAAATCACAAAAATAATGCTGCCATTATGTCTAGAACACCCAAAAACCCCTGTGTAGGCTCTTCTTGGGCTCAAAAGGCTGAAAAATGGCCAAGTTATGCTTCCTTCTCCATTTATCTATTATTTGCCCTACAAAATGACAAAATTGGCTAAAATGTCAATGAATATCTCCTTTGGTGTATCCACCAGACAACAGTTTGGCGTGGGGACGACAAAACTTCTACTGAAAATGGTGCATTTTTTCAAACACTTAGTTGGGCACCGTGACCACAACATCCGCCTTTTTTATTGGTCATGTGGCATGTAATATGGCTAGGGGTGTGGGCCAGAGGCCACACACCCACCTAATCCACCACTCTTGGTCATATGCAAGGCCATGTGGCCATGGGTTGGGTGCCACGTGTAGAAAATCCTATAGATTCACAAGGTCATGCAATTTACTAAAACACAGGAGAAGAATCTACTTCTAGTTTCAACTAACGGAAGCCAATAGATTGATGAAAAAAATAATCGACAAGATCAAAATAATCAAATACACACAACACAATAAATATTAGGGAAAAACCACAACTCAAAACACCACTATCTGTATTGCATATATTAGAAATCCAAGATGATAATACAATGCTTGTTCTCACAAGAACAATCCCAACACTCAGTGAAATCAATCTCTAGCTCACAAGCAAGCTCTTGGCCAACACTTAGCCAATTCTCCCGCTCTCCAAGCCCCTATTTCCTTGCACAATTCCTATGGTTGATTAGCCCATATTAATGGGAAACCAGTGCATCCAAAATTGTGCAATCCCTTCTAGGTTTTGTTCCTGATTGCATGCATGATCTATGCAACTCAGTAAATCATACAATGGATAGTACACTATCCCTACACTCTAGTCTCAATTGGGTCTTTCTCAGAATCAACATGCATGAGTGTCTGATGAGGGAATATTTAGTTAACTGGAGTAGCACTAGTTAATGCATTAGTGCACCAACTGACTGTTGACTCACTATTAGTTCCTCAGACAGTTTGGAACTAATTTAACTGAACTTAACTCTGTAAACTGATTTATCTAATTACAACTCACAATTAACTTATCCTGGACCCCTATAATATAGGGAGAACATATACATGAACTCAAAAAGACTTCCAACTCGAAATTCCTAAGCTAATTAAGTAAATTAAACTTAATTAACTATTTACAAGTTTCTATGAGAATAGAATTCGATTTTAATTCTCAGTTTAATTCAAGGACAAATTAAACTGGAATTTATTGTTTCCATTTCTCAACACTCCCTCTCAATAAGAAAGGGATTATCAGATACCCTGATCCTACCTCTATGAAACTCGAATTTACATCTTGACAATGCCTTTGTCAAAATGTTAGCATCTTGCTCCTCCGTGGGCACATACTGTTACAACATAATCTGCCTCAATACACAATATTTGAGATGATGATATTGGATATCAATATGCTTGGACCGATCATGAAAAACTGGATTTTCAGAGAGTTTGATACAAATTTGATTATCGTAGTAAATCATTGTTGGATCCATCTGCTGACCAAACAAACCAACCAGGATCTTCCTCATCCAAATGGCCTCACATGTTTCCTGACTCGCAGCCATGTAGTCCGCTTATGCTGAACTGAGTGCAATCAATCTTTGTTTCCTATTGTGCCAAGAAACTGCCACTGGCCCAATACTAAAGTTCCCTCCTAATGTTCTCTTCCTGTCGGATGGACTCCCTGCCCAATCTGCATCGGTGAAGCCTTGAAGCTTCACTCCCTCTAGGGAAAATTTTAAGAAGCACCCTAAATTTATATGTATAATAAATGGGCAAATCCCCATGATACATAGGAAAAATGGGAGGCGATTTTATCACTAATATAATATGTATATAGATTTTTTTTGGCGAATCTCTCACCAAATTATATTATCTTGTAAAGTCATTGTGAATCTTTCATTGAATTATAAAATCTTGTAAGATCTTGGAAAATCTTTCGCTGAATAATAAAACATTGTGAAGTTTTGGTGAATGTTTTGTTAAAGTATGAAACCATATATGATAATAATACACATATTCATTAAACTGTAATATACTAACATACATGTTTGGAAAAAAGAAACATAATTTTCACTTCCTACAAACAATGTTGCAAGTTTTAGTGGCCATGCTTGTCATGGTAAGAGAGATTAATGTTTTCTCTATCACTTTTGTCAAGCTACCACTTTTGCCAAGCTATCAAATTTCTTTCTTATTCCATAGACTCCAACTGCGAGATAAAAAAAAAAAAAAAAAAAAAAAAAAAAAAAAAAAAAAAAAAAAAAAAAAAAAAAAAAAACACATCAAGATTGTTTAACCCAACACGCAACAAGTAGAAACCCCAACTATACATATAAATGAAGTAGTAGGTATCCCAAAGCTTGAAGGGGATCTAATGGAAAGAAGTGACTGTTGTCAGAAGCCTTCAAATCAATATATAAATATATAAATGTAGATTTTTATTATTATTTTAATTGGAAATCTTCAATTAAATAATAAAATTTAATTACGTCTCTCCCAATCTAAATTTCTTATTAGCATAATTCACTACCTTCATGCCATTTTTAACAACGTTGTAACATGTGGATTAATTTCCTTTTTGATGCACAATCTCCACCTTTTAGGACAATATGGTGCAGTGACCCAACCCCTATAGATCATTATGACAAACTAAGAATAGCGGAGAAGATGAAAGGTTGTACAGACCAGCATATTTTTCAAACAACTAATCCAAGATCAGTACCTTAAATTTTTCATGAAGATATCATATTGAGAATGTTTGAAAATTGGTGGGAAATCTGGGAAGCGACTATCTCTCTTCTGCCAGGGTGATGCGGAAAGAGTTAAGATTTCATTGTTTTGATTTTTTTTTTTGTTAAATCAGAAGAACCAATATTAATGGAGATATCGGTATTTTTTACTAAATTTTGTGAAGTGACTAAATGTAGCTTTAACCATTCACCTTAAGATTTTTTTTACAATATAATTTCCTAAGTCTATTTAATATCTTCATTATCATAAAAACCAACCTATATCCATCTTAACTCCACATCTACCACTCTTAGAGGGATGAAATCTATTTATCCCTCCCAGCACTTGGTAGACCAGGAATTAAGATGGATCTAAGCTGATAGAATTTCCCCTTTAAATAGTCTATGTTCACATGAATACCATGGTATTACCATGGGTCAATACCATGGGTTATCATAAACCTGGAGCTTAAACACTACTATTAGTAATTTATAAAAATTAATAATTGATTTTTATTTTTATTTTTATTTTAACCAAGTTAAAATGTCTAAGTGACATTAAATTACAAGATCCATTTTTACTCTTGATCTACCAAGCCCCAAGAAGGATAAAATATTTTTTCACTCCATGTTAGTTTGCATATCACGATATTTGATCTAGAGTAAAGATGGATCTATGATAGTTTAATTGCCCCCTTTAAATAGGCTGCATTCATGTGAATACCATGGGTCAATATCATGTGCCATCTTTATTTTTATTAATACTAATATTAGGGTTAATAATGTTTTTTTGCATGGTATTGATAATAATTTGACCTGTGGTATTTCCCATAGGCTTCACCTAAATATAACACATTTTTTAAGTGTTCGTAAATATAAGGTGGCTTATAGAGTAAATATAAAAAATGTTTTATTTATTTACCATACCTCTCGTTTATTTATATTTTTATTAATTTATCATACCTCTTTTATAAAT
>APFE030176024.1:35387-46206 GCA_000404065.3 Pinus taeda
TCTAATGAAATTCCTAGAATCAAAGCTCTTTTCCTAAATTCTTGGGTGTAACCTTGTACACTTTTCCCTTTCAATTGGCGAAGAGTTTGCCAGCTCATCATGGCTTACTGCATGTAAGCTAGTGGATAGAACTGCTTTTTGATTGCAAAAACAAATTCACTCCAGACAGAAAGAATCTTACCATGTTTCTTCATGTCAGCTTATGTCCTGCCTTCCCACCATACCAAGGCAGTGCCTCCAAGGCGTAGGCTGGCCAACTGAATCTTACTTTTGTCTGAGTCAATGCTTTGCACTTTGCAATAAAAATCAATCTGTCTGATCCCATTATCTAGCTTCTCTGCATTAAAATCTCCATCATATATTGGTAAATCAAACTTAACATCTAATTTAATCAAAGATGTCTTCTTTTTATGTTCAGGGCTATTAGGAGGCGTGAGAAAGTTTTCTTCTTTCCCTTTTCCTTTTGAGTGGTCATGGAGGAGAGGTTCTTCTTCTCCTTTGACTTGTTTGGAGCTTGATGAATCTTCATCTTTATGTTTCATAAATTCCTTTTACATTTCCTCCACCATGGCCCTCATGGCGAGGAAACTATCTATAAATTGGGGGTCTGGTCCCAAGGGACTTTCTTCTAACATTTTCTTCTTAGGATAGATTGTTCCAATTTCTGGGTTAGTTTCAACCAACTCTCCTTCTCCTAATTTAAGCTTTGATCTAGTTAGAATTCAACAACAAAATCCAACACAAGCTTGTCTAACCTTAACAACCTATAGCTCTAATACCACCTGATCTGAAATCACCCGTAAATGACCTCAAAGAATTAATGAAGGTATTACAGACTCATGTGTTGGGGTGTGCCTATCTTATCTTATGCAACGGATCGATAAGATTGCGAAATACACAGACACTGAAATAGTAAGAGAACACAATAAGCAAACACATAAAACACAACAAGCTTAATAAGGAGTTCACCCAATCCTCCTGGGCTACGTCTCCTGGTCCAGCCTTTAGTGATGGCCTTTCTATTGTGTCTTAAAAGCATATTTTTTTACAATAATGAGCTCAATTTGAGTCTCACTTAACATATTATGATCAGTAGGATTGTACTTGGATTCCCCAAGTATTTAGAGTACAGAGACTCCCCTTACTGAATCTCAACCTCAACTGATTTCAGTGGTATGAGTCCAATTTGGCACTCAATACCTAACAGGTATACACAGAAGAGTTGCTTGAACCTCTCAAGCCTTCTCTAGAGTTCATAGACTCTCAGACTCTCTCTATCTCTATCTGTTCGATGTTGCCTTTGCTCTGCAGGTCAGCTTGGCTTCTCTATTCTCTGCAATTTTGCTTCTCTTTCTTTCTACCTTTTCCATCTTACTCTCTGTCTGTTCATGGCTTAAAGCCAACCTGCTCCCTGACTGTTCATTTTCGCTCCCTGGATCTCCTGCCTCTGTCTGCTTGAATTCCCTTGCTCTGTGTCATCATCACTGTGTAAAGCTTCAGAGAGAGGTGGCCACCTCTGTTTCCTCACGAACTGAGTGTCAGTTCTCTTTGAACAGTCGTTATTTCTATTGCTCCAAGATTGCCCGTGAAACTGATTCCTCTGCCAACTCATCGATCATACCGGACCTCAAATCTCATATGACTCGGCCTATTTCCCTGTCGAATCCGGTCATCCATCGGATCATTTCTCCGTCGTTGATCTGGAGCCTCCAGATCCTACAGTCTCCATCCATATCAGGGGGGGTAAGTGGCATGACCTTTACCCGTTCGATGTGAATTGTTTTCTCTCTCATCCTCCAGACGTGTGTCACCCATTGTATGGCATTGAGCAGGACTTGGTCAAACCCGCTTACTGCTTGAAGCCCTTTCGATATCCTGCCGGTTTTAGTGCAGGACTCGCCTTCTGAAGGAATCAGCAATTTCCGTATGGTTTTATGCTTTCCTCGTGACCGAGCTCTTGGGGGCTTTCCTTCACTGAGGAGGACGCCCTGTGATACACAATTTCAATTTAGCACTAATCGCGTATCAGAAACTACCCCTGTTTCTGGATTTGACCTCCCGTTTGTCAATCTGTGCCAGCGTGCGATCACCATGGGCCAACGGTCTACGCGATTTGACTGAGGGTCCTCGTTGTTCCATGCTGACCACAAATTGCCATTGTTTAGAGGTTATTTCTGATAAGCTTGACATGATTCCATAAGACTTTGAAACTTCGGCATGAGTTTTTACAGAGTTCGGGAACTTTAAGAGAGTTTAAGGATCCAATTTGGATCACTCCATGCCAAGAAATTAATGCATGAGCCCCATTTCCTTCATCTCAAACTCTCTTGCAAGGTCCTCCTTGCAAGATTTGATCAACTGATCATCACCTGTCAATATGAGATCAACAACATAAAGTACAATGATCAAAAACTTACCATCCACCACTATGTGGAACAGGTTCGCATCCGCTTCACTCTTTGTGAAGCTCACCTAGTGAAGTAGCTATCTATCTTGGTGTACCAAGCATGGGGTGCTTGCTTCAACCCATACAATGCTCTCTTGAGCCGGCACACATGCAATTCATGGTCAAAGGTTTCAAAACCATAAGGATGTTCTATGTACACATCTTCTCCAATCATGTCATTAAGAAAGGTTGTCATCACATTCATATGATGTATATTCCAACCCATCTATGTTGATAGTGCTAATATAGATATGATTGATGAGTATCTTGCAATAGGATCAAAGTTCTCATCATAGTCAATCCCCTCTACCTGTGAAAATCTACAGGCCACAAATATAGTCTTATGCTTCTCCACACTACCATCTGCAACTTGCTTTACCTTGTAAAGCCAATGAGAGCTCGTCACTGACTTATCCTCCGATCTCGAGACCACATCCCAAACATTGTTACGAACTATGGAGTCATACTCCTCCACCATGGCATCAACCCAAACCAACTGTTGTACTTCTTCCTTAAAGGAAGATGGCTCTGTCACAACACATTCACCCAAAAGAGCCATGTATCTAGTGTACCTCTCAGGTGACCTCCTTTGCCTACGCTAAGAATTGGGTGGTCCCACATTCTCCCATGCATCACCCAACAATCTATTAGCCTCTCTAGTGTGCTTTCTTCCCTCTCTGGAAGACTTTGTCTGAGTGGATGTCTCCACTCCTGGATCCTCTACATGTGGCTACTCCACATCAATCTGAGGCTCCTCAACCTTAAGAGCTAAAATCTCCTCATCCACATGTAGCTCAAGCTCTCTCTCAAGGGAAACTCGCATGGCCTTCTCCTCATCGAATTCGACATCCCTGCGAACCATTTTCAACCTACTAGTCGGCAAGTACACCCGATAGTTGTGAGGTGTATCAGTGTACCCCAAAAATATCCCCAACTCTGTTGTCGGCTCAAGATTCTTCTGTGCATCTTTAGTCACATGGAAATATAGCGATGACCCAAAAATCCTAAAGTGACCAACATCTGGCCTCTTTTCAGAATAAGCCTCCTCTAGTGTCTTCATCTCAAGTATCCGATGTGGGCTACGGTTATGAACATAAACCGTTGTGTTGCATGCCTCAGACCACAAGTGTAGTGGTATGCCCTGATCATGAAAAATTTCCCTCGTTGTCCCTACTATGCTTATTGTCTTCCTCTCGGCCACCCCATTCTACTGAGGGTTATGGGGTTCCGTCAACTCTTGTTTAATCCCTTCCGCTGCACAGAAGTTCTTAAACTTGTTTGAGACATACTCACCATCATTATCACTCCGTAGAGATTTAACCTTCTTTCCCAACTCTTTCTCCACCAATGCTTTAAACTCACAAAAAATTATGAAAGTTTGATCCTTTTTCTGCATGAAAAATATCCAATATTTATGAGAATAGTGTTTTCTTCCATAGTCATCACATTCAGGTTTGCTGGAATTGACGTTTCGAACCAACCTCTGTGGTTCATCATCAGGATTAGATCCATTACTGGGGACTCGAATTTCATTAATTTTTCCTGGCGAAACAAGAAATATCCTATTCCTTTAAGGTGACAAAAGGTCTAGATAGGTCAAAATCTTTCACCTGGAGACTCCACTGTGGCAAACTAGCACCTTTTAAGCACACTAGATCTCATTCTGAATCTGCCACAGCTAGTCCTCTACCAGATCTAGAAAAACTTCTGAGAAAGGCTAGTTTCAAAAGAAGACATCAATCATCTTCTTCCACTTTAGCCTTACATGTTGAAGATATAATCCAATTTTATCCCTATAGTAACATTCCATCCCATCCAGATTACTCTCACTTAACACCTAGGGTTTCTGAATGCTTAGATAGGGGAGTTGACTTCAAATCAACTTTCCTTATTCATTCACTTGAATCTCATCCAGAACCCCCACTTCCACCAAGATCACCTAAATCTGAGTTTGACCTAGGTGTTCATTTACCTGAATACAAGCCTACAGACTTTATATCTCCCACTACTTACTCATTTCATTCCACCTCTGAACAACTTGAATCCTCTACCTCTAAACAACCTAAAGGGACCTTTTCCATATATTCTAATCCACTCTTTGAATCAAAATAATATATTCATTCTCAGGTCCACAACTTGGTTATTAAGACTCCTTTGAAATCATTCAGGACTTCTCCACCTTCTTTATCTCCTCCTAATTCACCCCCACATAGTAGTTCACTCCCTCTTTCACCATCTTCCTCTTCTTTATCACCATCTTCTTCTTCTTTATCATCATCCTCGCAAACATCTCATATATCATCTTCTACTATGGCATTCCAACCCATTGTATAGGAAAGATATGCAGCTTTAGTTTTACCTCCAATCCTTGATGCTTTTCCAAATGGATATTTGAAACACCTTCCTAGGTATAATGGAGAAACAGGTCCCTCAGCTAAGGACCATCTTCAAGCATTTCTAGACTTTGCATATAACATGAACGTAGAAAAAGAGAATGTTTACATGAGGTTGTTTGTTCAGTCTCTTGAGGGAAACATGAGAACTTGGTTTAGGCAGTTACCTGCAAATTCCATTACAAATAGGGAAGAACTAACAAATAAATTTAAAAATCAATGGGGAGTGAAAAAATATGCTCTTTAATTTTTGACTGAGTTTGAAGAACTTAAAAGAAATTTTGGTGAACCTGTCTCTGATTTTATCAAAAGGTTCAACAAATTGTACCATAAGATGCACCCTAATTGCAAAACCCTTGTAGCAGCAGCCAAATCTAGGTTTTCAAAAGCTTTTGAAGATGATTTTGTTGTAATGTTAAGAGAAATAACTTCAAGGACTCTTGAAGATATGCAAATTAATGCTATAGATGTGGAAGCAAATAGGGTTGCCTCAGCCACCTTAAAGGCTAAAGAGGAAAAAGCACAAAGAAAACTTAAAACTAGTCAAGAGGCCTTAACCTCTTCTAAAATTAAAACTGAAGATTCTAAAATAGATGAATAACTTATCTTCTTAGAAATCTATCCAATAGAATTTCCAAGATTGAGACTCAACCTAGAACAGTTCAACAAACAGTTACTAGACCCCAAAATAAAAATCAAGGTCAATACAAAAGAAATCCACAATTACAAATTCTTCAAATACCTTGTAATTATCAATAGGTCCCAACTTCTCTACTGGTCAATGATCAGCAACTTGATGACAATACTATGACTATCACTGAAGACATTAATGATATGGACACTTCTTCTTATCATACTGCGATTATTTCCCTCTCACAACAAAAACAGGTTCAAGAAGATCAAGAGTCCTCACATGTTTCTAAATACCACACCTTCTCTAAATTCCTAATTGCAGAGTTGAACAAAAGATATGATCTCAGGCCTAGACCTGGCCCTGGAAGACCTCCTAAGGAACCTCCAATAATTGAACCACGTACCAAAGCTGTTGAAACTCAAACAAATATTATTCGACCATTAAATCAGTCAATTGATTCTACTCAAAATCAAAAGAATGTTTTGACTACATTTAATGTTGAAAAGGAGTTAGAAAGAGTTAAAATCCCAATTCCACTTTCAGAGCATTCCAAAAACCATGGGTATAAAAATCAAGTCTCCAAATGGATACAAAACACCTCGGTTGATGCTGAAAGTGACATCATTAGTCTTCAAGATGAAAAACCAATAGTTGTCTTTGGTCCTAGTTCAGATATGATTGATGAAATAGTGGCCCCTTTCTATGTAACTCTTAAGACAAATGATTCCATTTTATACAATTGTATGCTTGATTATGGAGCATCACATAACTTGATGCCAAAAACTATCATGGACCATTTAAAACTTGACATAACTAGATCCTATCATGATTTAAAGCAATTATTTTTCTTGCAGTTTGACCAAAGTTGATCATTGAAGGTTTCTTCCCTACAGTTCGACCACTGTGCGACATTAAGCAATTATTTTTCCTATTCAGGAAACTAACATCCAGGTCCACTTGCTTCTTTTACAATTATATTGTTTTGACTGTGATCACTCTATTTCAGGCCTATTTCCATCATTCTCAGTTTGCAATTCGTTTGACAAAATGCCTCATAAGGGAAAATAAATTTCAGAAGTCCCAAATCCCCTGATTCATCCACAGGTTGATTTCCATCATACCCCACTAGTCGACAGAGGTTGTAAAATCGTTGAGACTTCTTCTCAATTTGATTTATACTAAATCTATTATTGGATGGAAGATCAACTAATTGATTAGATAGATGAGATAGGGCTCTGGGACTCCCAACTCCCTCACTATATTTTCCCTCAGATATACAGAGCACTTGATTTTGTGAGAAAATGCCATGAATCTTATGATCCCAGTCAGAGAAAAATTATTTCACCCACAGGAGAAATCCTGAAAATGTTGTAGGCCCCTTCTATTACACCAACTCATCCTTTTTCCCATGAGAACATGATAGAAGCCTATAAAAAACTAGACTTTACTAAAAGATCCCAGATCCTTGAACTTTTTCTCATTGTTGATAGTCCTCTACCTAAAATAAACCCTTCTTATGATTCATCCATATTCTCTGATAGAGCTAAGAAAATCACCTCTATTTTGTCCTATTTGCTTGGTTACAACTCTGATCAAAATGTTAATGAAGCCATCCTTGGTTTCTTGTCCATATTTTCTGCTAATTCTAAACCCATTGTTATTTATGATTTTAGTCAGTTCCTAGCTGAAGAAATACATAGCAATTTGTCAAGTTTAATACTGAAGAAGCATTCAAGTATACATCAATACTTGTATACCTTTTTATATATTTTCAGGGAGACAAATTCCCATTTACTTTACAGAAACTAGATGAGGAAGGAAATCAACAATAAGTGATAGTTTGGACTTCAATGTGAATGAAGGAGAAGGAAGAGTTTACATATAAATAGTTCATAGAACTGTTTATTCATCCAGCTATCAATCCTATGAGCAGCACTCCAGTACCAAGGATCAGTGAGGAGATTTTCAAAGTATTATAGTTGGTTGATTAAGCTACAACAGGGGATTGGTATTTCTACCAAAACTATACAGAGATCAGGGTTTATGGTTGTGAGCTTCCTCCTTACAAACTGCCCAAGTACCTACCTATCAGAATATTTGCACTGGAATACATAAGACAAAGGTTAAATGCAGATGAAGTGGCTGCAAAGAAGAAATCACAGTTCAAGATGAAAGCCCAATTTGGTCCATTCATTTGTAACACCAGGGTAGCAGGAGAGGAAGAAGACAAATTATTAAAGGAGATGAAGTTTGGTCTCAGTTTCACATGGTCTTATGACCCAATGGGAGTCGTTTCTAAACTCAGGCTAGAAAACAAGTTCACTACATATCACCATATAGCCAGGACTGAAATAGAACAATATAAGAATCAATTGGAATGGACAAAGAACACCCTCCAAGAGGCTGAAGAGTAGGCATTTTCTACATCAAATATGTAAACCCCACTTGCACAAGAAAAGTTAGCAAAAAGAGGAAGGGAAGAACAGTCTTCTCCTACAATTGAAGCATCAAGGCAAGGCTTCATAATAGTGTAGAGAAAGAAGAGACCAAGGATCTCTATGATTGTTGGTGCAACAAAATAACCTTAGAAGACAACATTAGATGGGCTTTGATATACTATGCTTTATACACAATCTGGTGGACAATCTACATAGTCCCCAACTCATTCTACTACTTCTCATGAACAACAGGTAATTCAGACTAGTGGAGACATTCCAAAGGATAAGGATGAAGACATTTTCCATGTCTTTAATGAGATTAAAAGGAGGAATGAAGAATTGAAGCTGAACACTTATACCCAATTCTAGAAGCATTCTTCCAGCTCTCAAGCCAAGCTTCTCTCAATCTTTGACTCTGCGAAGGGAAAGATGCAGATCGCTTTCTTACAAGCCCAAATTCCACAACCTAGGACTACTGCTCACTATCAAAAGCATACTTCTTTTGAGTTCAATGTGAAGGATGTGCATCCAATTGATTAAATTGAGATGCACAAACAAACTGGGCAGATGATTTCTTCCACCTTGACTAACACTGCCATGAGTTTGTCAAAAATGCAGGTTACCTTGGCCAACACTCAGTCACAACTTAAGTTGGAGAAAGTCTTCTCATTAGCAAAAGACACCAAGATTCAATCCTTGGAAAATCTAGTGCTGAAGATGGGATATGATCCCTCCAACATAAACGCTGTAGAAGAGCTTATTAAGAAGAAGAATGGTGAAGTTACAACATTAAAGAAGCAACTCAAATTGCCAGCCTCTGAAGACCCAATGGCTAAAGAAATCGAAGAAACAAAATCAGAAGGTTGACATGATGAAGCTCATCATAGAGAAAAATCTGCAGATAAAACAAATGGAGGAACAGATGGAGAAATTGGTCAAGGAAAAAGAGGAAGCTGTTAAAAAGGCTCAAACTCCAATGGATATAGTCCCCCTTACAGCAATTCCCACCACCAAAGTTTCTACTTCAGCTACAACATTGACTACATGTATAGCAGAAGGAGCTGAACAACTTGCTGAAGCTATTCAAAACCTGTCTATCCAAACAGGAGAAATTAAGAAACTGAAGGATGAACTCAAGGAGTTATAACTTATGAAGTCAGAAGTAGACAATTCACATGTAGCTGAGTTGAACAAAGTCAAAGGTCAGATTGAAGTACTATAAAGGGATCTCAAGGAATCTTTCATTGGAAACAAATTGGGTTTAGCAAAGGAAATTCTGTGGGAAGAAATTATAGAATCAATAAGGATATTTGACCCTATATCAAGATAGTGTTTGATCACAAGGATCTCTTGGAGAAAGCTCAGGAAGCAGTTGAAACTATTACTAAGAAGCTTGAAGACATGCCAGAAATTGCTTTTGATATCATCAAGTTCCTGAATTCCAAATATAGCTATGAGCTCAAGGAATTAGGAATTAGTGATAGAACAACAAATATATTGGAGGTAAAGAAGAACATCACCAAGAAAAACCTCATCCTGCAGCTGCACGAAAAGTGCAGCAATGTCAATACCATAATTCAACGGTTTTTTTAGCAGGATAGAACCCTTGACTAGCAAGGGCTTACCCTCCATGCTTTTGATTAATGACAAACCGATGCCAATTGAGGATTATGTTTAGAAGCTGACAGAGGTCGACAAACATGCAGCTTCAGTTTCTAACATAAGAGGTGCAACAACACCAACACTTATAGTAAATACACTTAGGGATACTTTCTTTATTTTGAATGAGATTAGGCACATATTTTTAGTAAAACCCTCTTTTACTAAATATATAGAGATGGATTAAATTTACAGAAGAGTAATTAAGATATCTATCCCAGAAAAGAAACGATGGGAAGAATGACAGATTTACTTGACTGAAGGATGATCTAACGCGTTCAGCTTTTAAAGGAACAATCAGCATAGCTTCAACAATTTTCAATATTTCCAGCAACAGTCATCAACAACTCAACAACAAAATAGTGCCACATAAACTAGCAATTTATATTTCTGATTTTGTAATCATCTATTTTTCTAAAATAGTTTGATATATTTTCTTAGTTCTATTATATTCTAAATAACTCTCTTTTATGAGTTATTAAGGGTTGCACCCTTGAAGAAGCATTTCTAGAGATTAAATGTACTTGACTTTCCTGAAACATTAATACAAAGCTGAGGATTCTGAATTCTAGTTCATACATTTTCGTTTTCCCTGTAAGTTTTTCTAGTTATATTGACAGTGTTTTTCTTCATATTCTTATGTTTTACAGAGATAAATAGGTAGGAATAATTGAGTTTCAATCTATTCCTATAAGCTTCTGAAGTGATCATCTATGAAGAGAATGAATTATATTAACTGTCTGTTTAATTAATTCCCTCTTAATTATTAAATCTTCAACATCTTTTTTAAACTTAAGCATATTCTGTTAAACCTTCTGAACATGGTTTAAAGGTTTTCATACTTATGATTGTTTGATGTTCAATTTGAATATTGTAAAATCATATCATTTGTTTGTTTCTGCTCACCTGTTATGCTTCTTAACCTGCAAAGTAATACCAAACAGAGAATATGCGAGAAAAAATACCCAGAACACAGAATATGCGAAGAAAATATACCCAGAACACAGAATAGCAATGATCTTATTACTCAGAGAGAAATGTTCACAGGCCTCTTCGAGGGGGCAACCTCCAATAGAGCAAAGCTCAATTACAAAACAAGACACGATACTCCTCGCAGGGAGTCTCTATCCTTTATATATGACTCATACATGCAATACCCCAGGACAATACCGTGGGTTTTATTAATACCATCTATCTAATACTACCGCCCATTTACCCTTTATTTAATACTACCGCCCATTTGCAACTA
>APFE030176024.1:58713-69077 GCA_000404065.3 Pinus taeda
CCCCCCCCCCCCCCCCCCCCCAAAAAAAAAAAAAAAATCCCCAGACCATTATTAAATAAATGAAAATGACCCATGTAATATATTAAAAACAAAAACGTAGTCTGTTGGTAAATCCAATGGCTAGCCTACTAGAGGTCACAAGGTTGAACCCCACTGAGGTTGTTGGTCGCCCATCCATAATTTTGCATGAATCCTGAGGGATACGTGATGCCCTCCCATTAGGCCATGTGGTGCCTCTTGGTTGGTCGATCCAAAACACAATAGCCAATAAAAATTTGCCAACCTGACTTGTATGACCATGCCAAATGTCAGCATGAAATTGGCCCATATTTCATCCATACTTCCTATCATCTTGTTGACATCAATGCCACATCACAATACCGGCCTACCTAGTCAGCAACCTAGTCAACCCTGCAAGTTGATGTTTTAGTTGTTTGCCAAAAAACTCAAAACGCGATAACTTTCACATACGGTGCCGGATTGAGGCAATTCAAGCGTCATTGGAATCAGAATGATGAGATCTACAATTTGGCATCAGTTTCAAGTCATTTTGAAATTTGAATTTTTATTTTTGAGCATATTTTTTTTATCCCCTGGATCACCGACACTTGGTTCATCTATTCCATAATACAAAGACTAGGGAGATGGATGAATATTGGGTTTTTTTGTGAGTCAGACCTTCCTTTAACTGCATCCTTTAAAGAAACAGGACATTTGGAACTAGATCTAGGGCATCCTATAAATAATCTCATACTAAGGATAATAGTTGAATCATGTTCGATTATAGTCCTACATCTTGTGGTCGTCTCACAAATATTTCCCTGAATAAATCATATTTTGAAGATATGTTGGGATACCTATCTAATTTTGAATCCTCTGTTTCAGGTTTTATATTCGATCTCCATTCCAAACTCTCACTGAAACTGATTTCCCAGTTATATTTTTAATAAAAAAAATGGAAAATTTCCTTTCTTTGTTGTGTCATCCCTGGATCTGTCTCCTCCACTGTTTTTCTAATCAAATCTGTAAAAAGATTTATATCCGGGTATTGGGGGTTCCATTCTACATTTCTTTCTTTCGTATTTGGTTCAATATTGTAGATTTGAGATCATTTGGTATGAATCTGATTCTAAAAACCCTTTTTAGGGAGATTTATTTCCTTTGCAAATCGATCCAGCTTTTTAACCAACAAATCTACAATGGGATGATATTGAGCTATGTTGATGACACTGGTTCTAATTAAAGCCACTAACGAAACAAAAGATCTGAAGAAAACATACACCCACCCAATTGGTTGGAGCGCTGTAATGTTCATTCCCCATCCGTGGCTTCGAACTTTGGGATTACTTGAGTGACATCGATTATGTGAAAAAGAGCCAAAATGTAAAAGAGTGAAACTACTTGAAATAAGATTTTTTTATCTTTTAATTGCTTTTTATAATGATGATGATGGTTAATGTCAACAAAGACCAATATGGTCTATCAAACCTTAAGAAAGTATAGTTAAAATTAGAATATTTTACTAAAATATTTTATTTATGAACCATACTATCCATATTAAAATGTTTTTTTTATTAATATATTTTTAAATGCACATCAATATTACTTAACGTTGCATAATAAGATATTTTATTTATACTTCACATTTTGTTATTAATATATTTTTAAATGCACATCAATATTACTTACATTGCATAGTAAGATATTTTGTTTATACTTCACATTTTATTATTAATATATTTTTAAATGCACATCAATATTACTTAACATTGAATAGTAAGATATTTTGTTTATACTTCACATTAAATATTTTTATTATTAAAATTCCACATATCAATTTTTAATTATAAATTAAATGAACTACAAAGAAAATAATGAATTATTTTACTTTCTAGTTATTTCTTCCTTTTCGAACATACCATATAAAGTTCATAGTGAAATATATTAGTTAATATGATATTAAACAATTTATTTAATCTGATTTATAAGGAATATAAGATTAAGATTTATTTTATTTATTTATTCTTTATCTTTCCAAAATTTATATAAATTATGTATTATATATGCATTAATTTTTTTCCAATTTATCTATGGCTTTAAGAGTGAAAGAAATATTTTTACAACATCACCTTCAGGTTGCATTGTAATATCAACAACAAAGAATATAGTGAGAATGAGATTATGTTTTATAATGTTTTTAATTAAAACTAACCAAATATGTATATTCATTTTTTTTAATCAAGGTCGAAATTGTTTTATTTATTTATAGCATATTATTTTTATTTTAAAAGTGACATGTATCAACTCCAAATTGAGCATTGAAGGAATTACTGATCTCCCTCACACTTGGGTTATAGAATGTGCCTCTCGATACAATACAAGTTATAAATTAAGATCCATTTTACCATATAAATTTAAATAATGATTCATATTCATAACCACTGTATTTCATAACTTCGTATTTAAAACAAATCTAAATTTTTTATTAAAATTTGTAAATTTAATTTTAAAATGGCTAAGAACATGTTGATTTGACCCTATTGCCCTGGTGTGCGAGATTTATTTTCTCAGATTTAAAATACTAATATAAAAAGACAAATTTTCCATTTTCGAGCTGTGGATAATGATGAGTGCAACTTAGACTCCTGTTCGCACCACCTTCAAATGGTTATGTTGAGAAACTCGCATGAATGGTCACATGGGAATTTAAATGGTTGAATTTAATTTTTTAAGGTTGTGTTTGAAATACTTCAATTTTCCAAGGTGGTTTTTATTTTCAATCTCTATTCCTAAGAGTTAAAGCTGTGGTCTAGTGGGAATAAACTCAATACAAACTAACCAGTTTATAATTCATGCAGTTCATCATAAAAAAGTTTAGGAACCATTAGAGTCATGCCTATATTATTATATATTCATTATTTAATCATAATTCAACCAATTTTATTATATATCTAACTAATTATATTATAAATCACTATTAAAATATGTCATTTATTTTTATCAAAATATTGATTTAATTTATATAAATATAAACTTACTAGGGTTTTCAACACTGATCCTAAAACTTGTTGATTATCTGAAGAGTTTTGCTCTAACTCAACTAAACTACATCAATATTAATATAAAAAAAAAAATAAATAGTTACCAATTAATTAATATATATTAAAAAAAGGCAAATAATATACAAATAATAGAAGAAAGATAAACTAAATCAATTGACCCCATATATTAACTGATCAACAAGCATTCATCATCAAATCTCTTTTATAGTTATAATTATTAGTATGCTTTTTATTTTATTTGATCTTTTTTTAATAATTTTACCAATCAAATATTTTATTGTAATTAAATTATTAGGTTATATATTTATTTAACTCCGACTAAGTCCAAAAATAGCTATTGAACATATAACATCTCTACCATACTAATCCCTAGGTCAAAAAAAGAAAACATCTTAGATCCATCTTAATTCAAGATCTACCATAGACCAAGAGAGGTCAAATATCTTTTCATTCTAAAAGAGGTTTGCATTTCAAGAAATTTAATCCCTCGAAACGCTGAATAGATCCAAAATTAAAATAGATATACAATGATTTAATTATTAGTTATAATTATTAGATCCAAACGTGGGGGACAACAATGGATATACAACTGTGTTGGAGAGATACATGTGCTGGTAAGTTGATTTTGGTCACAATGCAATCTTCATTTATTCCATAAATTTAACTCTTTTATGGAAAAGTCAACATTTTCATAAATTCAAATTTTTTTTCATAATGCATGAAATTGGCCCATATTTCATCCATACTTCCTATCATCTTGTTGACGTCAATGCCACATCACAATACTAGCCTGCCTAGTCAGCAACCTAGTCAACCCTGCAAGTTGATGTTTTAATTGTTTGCCAAAAAACTCAAAACGCGATAACTTTCACATACGGTGCCGGATTGAGGCAATTCAAGCGTCATTGGAATCAGAACGATGAGATCTACAATTTGGCATCAGTTTCAAGTCATTTTGAATTTTTTATTTTTATTTTTGAGCACATTTTTTATCCCCTGGATCACCGACACCTAGTTCATCTGTTCCATAATACAAAGACTAAGGAGATGAATGAATATTGGGTTTTTTTGTGAGTCAGGCCTTCCTTTAATTGCATCCTTTAAAGAAACAGGACATTTGGAACTAGATCTAGGGCATCCTATAAGTAATCTCATACTAAGGATAACAGTCGAATCATGTTCAATTATAGTCCTACATCTTGTCGTCGTCTCACAAATATTTCCTTGAATAAATCATATTTTGAAGATATGTTGGGATACCCATATGATTTTCAATCCTCTGTTTCAGGTTTTATATTCGATATCCATTCCAAACTCTCACTGAAACTGATTTTCCAGTTATATTTTTAATAAAAAAATGGAAAATTTCCTTTCTTTGTTGTCTCATCCCTGGATCTGCCTCCTCCACTGTTTTTCTAATCAGATCTGTAAAAAGATTTAGATCCGAATATTGGGGGTTCCATTCTACATTTCTTTCTTCCGTATTTGGTTCAATATTGTAGATCTGAGATCATTTGGTACGAATCTTATTCTAAAACCCTTTTTAGGAAGATTTATTTCCTTTGCAAATTGATCCACCTTTTTAACCAACAGATCTACAATGGGATGATATTGAGCTATGTTGATGACACTGGTTCTAATTAAATCCATTAACGAAACAAAAGATCTGAAGAAAACATACACCCACCCAGCTGGTTGGAGCCCTGTAATGTTCATTCCCCATCTGTGGCTTCGAACTTTGGGATTACTTGAGCGACATCGATTACGTGAAAAAGAGCCAAAATGTAAAAGAGTGAAACTACTTGAAATGAGATTTTTTATCTTTTAATTGCTTTTTATAATGATGATGATGGTTAATGTCAACAAAGACCAATATGGTCTATCAAACCTTAATAAAGTATAGTTAAAATTAGAATATTTTACTAAAAATTGGCCAAAATCATAAAAATTGGCATAAGTCTTTAATATACGCTTTATGGGCAGATCGAATAACGCAAAAAGCCTCCATCGGCACTTCTCCATTCAATTTAGTTTATGGAAAAGAAGTGGTTCTCCTGTCTCATTTAGCAATCCCCTCTTTGTCTTTAGTTCAATATATTGATGAAGTACCAACTTCCCCCTTACAACTAAGGCAAATGGAAATAATCAAGTTAGAAGAACAAAGAGAGCAGGCCAAAAGAACTCACGCTCATCATCAAGCATTAGTAAAATCCTCTTTTGATTCAAATATAATGACCAGAAAAGATTTTCAAGTGGGAGATCTAGTTTTAAAATGGGACAAGGCTCATGAGGAAAAAAGAAAACATATTAAATTTCAATGAATGTGGCTTGGTCCTTTTTAGATTATAAAAGTCATAGGTCTGTCCACTTTATGTTACAGGATTTAGCAGGAAAAAGAGATTCTTTACCTGTTAATGGTCAGATCCTTAAAAAATATTTTCCCTAGAAGATTACTCTTCTATTTTGTAGATTAGATTTTTATTTTCATAAAACCAGTTGTGAATGGTTACATTAGGAATTTACGAAAAAGACACCAATTCTCTTTCAGATTTTGATCTTTCGCTTATAGAAAATCTTTTGGAAAATTGATCTTTATTGTAGAAAGATACAGTTAAAAGACTCTAGCCTAGATATGATACTAGTTTCAACTTCATAAAATTTGATGAAAACAACCTTTAGTGAGAAATTGTTTTATATCAATGCAATGAAAGGTATCAATAACAAAATAAAGATTCTCTGTAGAACAACGCTTTCCAAAAACTCTACTATTGTCGTCCAGAGCTATCTTAAGGAAACAATGACTTCCTCCCTACTAAGGAAATCACAACTTTCAGAGGAACAATCCAAGGATACACTTTATCTTAAAGAGTGAGAGGTCTCATCACGAGCCGATTTATCATAATCACAGATATTATAACTTGCTGAGTTTGCCAATACTGCATACCACAACAGGGCAATGACTCAAGATTGTTGCAATCAAAAGACAAGGGGTATCATCACGAGCCAGCTTGTTTAATAAGTTATAAATCAAGTGTATGACTCTGTCATAAATTGGCCATCAAACCAAGACACTGTTCTTTAAGAATAAAAGAAAATCAAGTGCAATAAGTGTTGATGTGGATTCTTCTTTGAGAATTGTAGGTTTATTTACGTAGGATTCAGGATCATTGCTGGGTAACAGGTAACCCTGTCGAGGCTATGAACGCTTGCTGGCAGCAGAGGCTCTACCTACGACAAATGAGCATATTTAAAACTAGTTTACAGAGAAGACTTTGTTTGATCTTTATAAACCAAGTAATGACTGATGTAAATACAAGGACTAGCTTGAGGGAGCGAATAATCAAAGTTGAAAACAGTTGAAACAAAATATCATTGACAGGTTAGAGCATAATGTACTTTATCTTTCTATAATAAATTTTAATTTTCTGGGAAATTTTCTGTTTTGGAAGTATAGAAAATTCAAAAGAACGACAGAGATAACTAGTTCTTCCAAGTGAATCGCCAATTGTTGTGACCACCAACAACCTCCCTTCTTATTTAGTGTTATGACTAATACTAAATAAGTGGGGACCCTTAGCTAAAAATTCAAAAAAATCAATTAGTGGTTGTATTTCTTTTTCAATAAAACTTACCATCATAAACTTAAGAAAAGACCTTTGTGAAATCTAAAAACTTAAGTTTTGTGATGAGGGAAGACAAAATCACTCCTTAAAGGATATCACATCGCAGAAAAGATAACAGCATGCCTACTTACAAGCTAAACTCTAAAATCGCAAGAATGCGATGCGAAATTGCATAAGGATAAACATATATCACATTGCAGGTCTTAGAAGCTCACTTATAATAAAAAACCGCAGAAAACGCCGATATGCGATAGCGCATATCGCAAAATCGCGCCTCGCAAGAAACTGCTTAACACAAAACATGCATATATTATGATTCTGCGATGTTGCGATTATGCGATATTACGACCATGTGATATTGCGATAAAGCGCTAATGCGACCTTGCGATAAAGGTAACAGAAAGACCTTGCAATTATACGATATTGCGATACAGCGATCTGCGATATTGTAAAGCAAATCGCAAAATCGCTCCATTGTAGACTTTTCTAGCTCATTATTCAAGAAAAAGCTTTTTCCATAAAACGAACTGGTTATGCGCTTTAATGCTAATTAATGAAGTAGTTGCTAGTTGTTAAGGAAATATGATTTTGTGTTCATTGAAGAACCAGTTCACGTAAGGTGATATACTTTTGCAGGTATTCGACATTTAGAGCTTTCCCGTCATTGTTTCTTATCATTACTCTCACCTAACTTGTAAACTGTAGGAAAGAAGAACAAAAGGTTATAAAAAGTAGTATGCAAGAATGGTGAAGAAAGGCAAGGCTCTGATATTTGAAGATAGAGAAAAGATGCCCTTGCACAAACACACCGCATGCAACAGAGACGTGGGTATTCCCACCTGGGAAGGCATATATAATCTACTTGAGGAAGAGAATCCTAAAGTAATGGGATTTACGGCTACTACAGGCTCATCAAAGTCGTCTGAAGCATCAGTTGCAGAGTTAGCTTGTTCATCCCTGCACCGGAGAGCGGCAAGGACCAAAATTCTCCCCTGCACAGAAATGGTTAAAGGAGTACTAGACAGCGCTGACATCAAAGACAGGCAGTTTAGGGCTCAAGGTCAAAAGCTCTCGGAATCATTATTTTCACAAAATTTCAACTTTACATCCGCTACAAGAAAACACGCAAGAGGCGAAAATTGCACTAAGGAAGCCCGGATTAAGAAACAAAGGCAGTTTCCGATGCGCGATTAGCGTCACATTGCTGGGTAAAACTTCTCGAAATGAAAAGCCTTTAATTGCTCAGTCTCCTGTAAGCCCAGTACCGAAAAGATAGTGCCAGCTCTTGCTGATTCCGTTTTTGCAGCACATTTAAAGGCTGAAGTCATTCAACTGACTCTTCTCAAGCAAATGTTGAATGTTTGCGACATTAAGGAGAAAATACAGAAATAGTTAGCTTTAGATTTAATTTTAGAAATAGTTTTATTTTATTTTGCCTAAAAAAAGGACGGTCATTTAAACCGTATCCTTAATTTTGTAAATAATTTATTTTTAGACGTAGTTAGTAGTATTTAAACCCGTCTCATGCATTTAGAGAAGGGTCCAGAAATTTATCAAAAACTTGTATTTAGAACATGCACTTTTGCACCCTCCGATGAAGTTTTGGTGAATGAATGGAACAAGATTTATTGATTTTTGCATCTGATATCTGCTACTGATGTTGCACTTCTGTACTCTTAGTTGATGTTTGATTGAGAAGAGATAAATCGCTATCGCTTGAAGCTCATGAGTAGAACTAGTTATAAATGGTACTTCTATCTCTTAACTGTTTCTATCTCCTGTGTTAGAGTGATATTTAAGCTTAGTTGTTTATATGTTAATGCTTGAATGCTTGAGTTATCATTTGGCACTTTTGTACGGTGATAGCTATTTATTTATGCTTGATATATGGACAGCTTATTATGCGATATGTTTTTCACAACTATTTCGTTTAACTTTTTATGCGAAGTAGTTCATCTATATTGAATTCTTTTCTTATAACAGTTGAATGATCTTTATTACCAATTGTTATTTGAAATCATTTTAGATCGCATAACAGAAGAATCATACCCCGGGTTAGTAAAGATTTAGATGTTGTTGTTTTTTTTAGAATACAATTACATGTCATTAGATTAAAATTAGAAGTAGATCATCTCAATTAGAATCTTTTAAAGCTAGGAACATCAATCAATCTTACACACGCACACAAATTGGGAAACTGGTCCCATTATCCCCAGTCGGATCCAAACGGAAAAGGAGATGCCAACCAAGGTCCGGACCCGGTGGGTATCCCCCTTGTTGTAGACTCGATTTTCGGGGCTTCAACAGAACCATACTATCCATATTAAAATGTTTTCTTTTTATTAATATATTTTTAAATGCACATCAATATTACTTAACGTTGCGTAATAAGATATTTTATTTATACTTCACATTTTGTTATTAATATATTTTTAAATGCACATCAATATTACTTACATTGCATAGTAAGATATTTTGTTTATACTTCACATTTTATTATTAATATATTTTTAAATGCACATCAATATTACTTAGCACTGAATAGTAAGATATTTTGTTTATACTTTACATTGAATACTTTTATTATTAAAATTCCACATATCAATTTTATATTATAAATTGAATGAACTACAAAGGAAATAATTGAATTATTTTACTTTGTAGTTATTTCTTCCTTTTCGACATACATATAAAGTTCATAGTGAAATATATTAGTTAATATGATATTAACAATTTATTTAAATCTGATCTATAAGGAAAATATAAAATTTAAGGATTTTAATTTTTATTTTTATTACTTTATCTTTCTAAATTTATATAAAATTATGTTATTATATATACATAATTTTTTTCCAATTTATCTATGGCTTTAAGAGTGAAAGAAATATTTTTACAACATCACTTTCAAGTTGCATTGTAATATCAACAACTAAGAATATGGTGAGAATGAGATTATGTTTTATAATGTTTTTAATTAAAACTAACCAAATATGTATATTCATTTTTTTTAATCAAGGTCGAAATTGTTTTATTTGTTTATAGCATATTAATTTTATTTTAAAAGTCACATGTATCAACTCCAAATTGAGTATTGAAGGAATTACAGATCTCCCTCACACTGAGTTATAGAATGTGCCTCTCGATATAATACAAGTTATAAATTAAAATCCATTTTATCATATAAATTTAAATAATGATTCATATTCATAACCACTGTATTTCATAACTTCGTATTTAAAACAAATCTAAATTTTTTATTAAAATTTGTAAATTTAATTTTAAAATAGTTAAGAGCATGTTGATTTGACCCTATTGCCCTGGTGTGCGAGATTTATTTTCTCAGATTTAAAATACTAATATAAAAAGACAAATTTTCCATTTTCGAGCTGTGGATAATGATGAGTGCAACTTAGACTCCTGGTCGCACCACCTTCAAATGGTTAGGTTGAGAAACTCGCAGGAATGGTCACATGGGAATTTAAATGGTTGAATTTAATTTTTTAAGGTTGTGTTTGAAATACTTCAATTTTCCAAGGTGGTTTTTATTTTCAATCTCTCTTCCTGAGATTTAAACCTTTGGTCTAGTGGGGAATAAACTCAGTATAAACTAACCAGTTAAACTCAATACAAACTAACTAGTTTATAATTCATGCAGTCCATTATAAAAAAGTCTAGGAAC
>APFE030176024.1:76263-102825 GCA_000404065.3 Pinus taeda
TTTTTTTTTTAATTATGGTTACTCTGTTAAGCTTTTAACTGGGCCTTTTCATGTAATCAGTTTTGGGTAATGCTTAATAAAAGTCAGTACTGAAAATTAACATGTAATCTCCTATATATTTACTTTGATTAGACGTAGAGTTAATGGCAATACAATTTATTTTATTTTTTTAAATAAAAAAATTAAATTTACTTTAATTAATATAATTTTTTTATAATAAAATTTATTCTTCCAAAATATTTTAATTTATTTAAAATATTAAAATCCATATAAAATAATATTATATATACCTACTATATAATATATAACAGTAATAATTTCCAAAAAAATAAAATTCATTTATTGGTTTAAACTTAATTCATTCTCTAATGTTATATAATTTATATTATTAATATTAAAATTTTAATCCTTCCTTTAACGAACCATCTTAGCAAATTGAGTACTTCGTCACATCAAGAACGTATCTACCATATCATATACCAACTACTAAAGGAGACTTCCTCAACCATCTAATCCTCATTTCTGTTAATTTCTTTTGCATATTGTCATCCTTTGTGCACACAAGTCCTTAAATGCTAAGTAGTTTTGCATTTAATCTTCTAGAAAGTGATATAGATAAATTACCTAAACTATAAATAAATATAGAGAAATTGCTTTAAAGTTATATAAATTATTAAAAAAAAAACATTCTAAGTGCAACTATTAGAATAATATACTTAAGTCAACTTTAGAGAATTATACATTCCAAAGAGTACAACATATCACTGTAAAAATACCGACTATTAAAGGCACCATCAAAGGTTGACTAAGATACATAAGTGTAATGCGAAGCATTATGTGGAACTTCTAAATTGAAACTAATTTGAGATATTTGCTAATTTTTTAATGATCTGATGTATATATTTTTACTGCGGGTGGATGTGGATGTGGATGTGTTGACAATTTTCTTTTTAAATTTTAATGGATGGATGAGATTTAATCTAGGACAAGCTAAACGATCAGAGGAGGACGAAGAGCTAGGGTTTCAAACTTCTGCAAGTGTTGAACTCCATGGAAGGGCGCAAAGGGGGGAGCTCCACTCCTACAAGCAGGTTGTGGCCAGCCGAGGTAAGAAACCAATAGAAACTGCCAGAGGTCTTTCAGGAGAAGCGATAAGGAACATGGAAGAGGAATAAGATTTAACCAAAATAAAGGAGGACAATAAAACAAAAGAAAATGAGGAAGAAGACAAGAAACAGGGAGCAGAAAACAAAGCGCAAAAGGGGCCATGTAAACCCAAGGCTGAGGTTACACCCAGAGTAGTTTTAAATGATCTTGCTTTGCAGGCACACAGGGACCACATGCGGACCTATGCTATCATTTGTAAATTCATGGGATTATGGCCCACTAAAAAGGCACTACAAGCGTGGATTAAATACCATTGGAAACCAAAAGGAGGCATAGACCTACATCTTGGGTCAAAGGGTTTCTTCACTGTAGTCTTTACAAATATCAAGGATAAAGACAGGGTGTTTGAAGGAGGGCCTTACTTCTATGTAGCTATAGGCCTCTACATGCGGTCGTGGATGATGAATTTTGTCTCGGAGCAAGAGACTTTCACTTCAGTCCCGGTCTGGGTAAGACTCTGCTCCCTACCTCTTGATTACTAGCAAACTGAATCATTATCTGCCATAGGAAACAAATTAGGGAATTTTGTCAAAGCATCTGAGGCCACCAGAAGGGGAAAATATACTTCCTTTGCACGAATATGTGTGGAAATGGATCTCTACGGAGCTCTACCGAATGAGGTTATCTTGGAAGTTTTTGATGAAGAATGGGTGCAAACAGTAGATTATGAACATATTCCTTTCAGATGTCGTAAGTACCATGAGCATGGGCACCTATTTAGAGATTGCCCTCTCAGTCAAATAGAGAATAAAAGTAAAGCTACCACAGTGAAAGATACTGAAAAATTTCACAAAGTGGGATATAGAGGAAAAGGGGGTCAAAGGGGGTCAAAGCAACATCAAATAGAAGGGCAATAGGCCAGTCACAATAGGTTCCAAGTACTCGAAGAAGAGGAAGAGATAACAAAGGTAGATTAGGTAATGGAAGGCAGCCCAAGGGAGAAGGAGAAAGAAGAAAATAGTGAACAAACACAAGATATTATTAAACAGAAAGAGACTACGCTGAGCGATGGAGAACTGGAAATGGACCAAGAAATGTCCCAGAGTGAGATGGATATGGAGGATCATGAACTGCAGGATATTCTTGATAGAGAACACCTAGATCTGGAAGGGTTCTTGAAACAGGGGACCATGGGAGGGGTAGACTCACTACCTCAGGAAGAGTTCAACAGAGTACAACAGTTGTTCCTATGGAAAACTCAAGCTAAAGGGCTGGAAAGGCAAAGAAACAATGAAAGGTAGGGCAACGAAGGTGTGAAAACTATGAAAACCACACCAGGATTAGCTCCTAGAAACCCAGGAAAGAAAAGAGGCAGAAAAAAGCAGAATGAGTTATTGATGGAATGTGGACAGCTAATGATAGATTCAGGTAAGATGAAAGACCTAACCAGCTACTCCTTTACAAATATTTCATAATGAAGTTCACATCTTGGAATATTAGAGGTCTAGGTAGTAAAAGGAAACAAAGATTACTTAGCAATAGAATGAAACAAGAAGCTCCGGATATGATCTTTATCTAGGAAACTAAATGTTCCATTCAAAAAATAAAAGAAATCCATAATAAATGGCTCAATAAATTTGAGTTTCTAGAAGTCAAAGCAGATAATATAGCAGGAGGCATACTCACTCTTTGGAACCCCCAAAAGATTGGCACAATAGATGTCGAGGCATCTAGGAATTATTTATCAGTGGTTATTCGGCGTGTGGGAGATAGTTAGACTTATCTGGTCACGAATGTTTATGGCCCCCAAAGATTGGATGATAAACTCAGGTTTCTAGATTCTCTTGTGGAACTAAGAGATAGACATGCAGGAGTATCATGGATCATGGGTGGGGGCTTCAACATGATCAAATCACTTTTAGAAAAAAAAGGGGGAACCAGAACTTTAAACAAAGACTCTATAGCATTTCAAAATTTTATAGAAAATATGAAGCTATTTGACACTGATATGAGTAATGGCCTCTTTACATGGAACAATAAGAGAGGAGGAGAGTCTCAAGTAGCCTCAAAGTTAGACAAATTCATAATTTCAGAGGAACTTATGCTCACCAACAAGGAAATGATAGTGAGAATTCTCCCCTTTGGAGGCTCAGACCATTGGCCTGTACAACTTGAGGTACAAGGCATTGGTACCCCCAAGAACAGACCTTTTAGATTTGAGAATATCTGGCTCACCCTCCCAGATTTTATCAACAATATTGCAAAATGGTGGAAAGAAGATCTGCATATTCAAGGTACAAGAATGTTTCTTCTACACAAAAGACTAAAACACATCAAGCTCAGACTCAAAGACTGGAACAAGTATGAATTTGGCAATATTTTTGAAGCTAAAAAAGTTGTTGAAGACAAAATGTAGGAACTCAGTCAAGCCCTTATCACGAATGGATTTGATAGAGTCAGAAATGATCAAGTCACCAAACATCATCAATACTGGGAGAACTTATGTAAACAAGAGGAAATATTTTGGAGACAAAAATCTAGAGTTCAATGGCTAAAATAAGGGGAGCGAAACACTAGATTTTTCCACAGATCCAACATGGTGAACAGATCTCATAATAGGATCTCTTCAATCAAGGATGAGGGAGGTCATCTACTTAATCCCCATGAAGAGATAAAAATTGTGTTAGTTCAACACTTTCAAGGTATAGCAAAGGAGACCATTTCAGACAGAGCCCATTTTATCAAGGACTTAACAAGGCATATACCTAGGATAGTAACAAGAGAGGATAATTTCAATCTCAATAGGCCAGTGAGTGAAGAGGAGGTTAGTGAGGTCATCAAAGAAATGCAGAATGGTAAAGCGCCAAGCCCTGATGGTTTCAATGTGGATTTCTTTAAAGCTTGTTGGAACATTGTTAAACAAGATATTCTCAATGTTGTGGAGGATTCCAGGATGAATAGAACCATTTTGAAGGTGCTCAATACTTCCTTCATCTCCTTGATCCCCAAATAGGACAATGCTCAGACTTCAAACAGGTTTAGACCCATAGATTTATGCAATGTGGTGTACAAGATAATATCCAAAGTTGTTGCCAATAGACTCAAACCCCTTCTTCCTACTCTAGTTTCTGTGGAGCAATCAGGTTATGTGGAGGGTAGACAAATTATCAATAACATCATTCAAGCACATGAGGTGGTGCATTCATTGTTAAGCAGTAGGAAGGTGGGAATGATTATACAATTGGACCTAGCCAAAGCTTATGATAAGTTGAATTGGACATATATCAGGAAGGTCCTTCTAGCCTTTGGATTTGATCATAACTGGATAAGATGGGTTATGGCTCTAGTAACTTCTTCTAGCTTTTCAATTCTGGTTAATGGTTCTCCTTCCAAGACTTTTACTCCTTCAAGAGGCCTCAGGTAGGGAGATATGCTCTCTCCCTTTCTCTTTATCGTCATGATGGAAGGACTTGGTTAGTTTATCAAGCATGCGAAAGAAGTTGGTAACATCAAGGGTCTACAACTTTCTGAGACTGGATAGGCTTTGACCCATCAACAATTTGTTGATGACACTATGCTGCAGGGAATCCCCACAGTCAAAGAAGCACTTGCTTATAAACAAATCCTGTGTGACTTTTCCATGGCTATAGGTATGGAGGTAAATATCTCCAAATCTAAGATTTTTTTCTTTAATACTAATATTTCTATTCAAAGAAATATCTCTAGAATTCTAGGCTTTCAAAGGGATGTCCTTCCTTCCAAATACTCGGGAGTTCCTCTAACTGACAAACCTTTGCACAAGAGCATTTGGGAGCCGGTGATTAATAAGATGCAGGATAAAATCAGGAAATGGACTATTAGATCTTTAAAATTGGCAGGCCAGTTGGTGCTTACAAAAGTTGTTCTTCAATCAATCCTCGTCTTCATTCTTTCAGTCCTTCCAGCTCCAAAAGGAGTTTTGCAACAATTTAGAACCATTCAAAGAGACTTTCTTTGGGCTAAGGGGGAGGAGAGAAAGAAATGGGCTTTGGTAGCCTGGGATAAGATTTGCAAACCTAAAAACCATGGGGGTGTTGGATTGGATGATCCAGAAGTACTTAGCAAAGTTTTAAAGGCAAAATTATGGTGGCGTTAGGTAAAAGATCCAAAGGCTCAATGGGCTAGTATCTGGAAAGAAAAATATGCTAGCACTTGGCAAGATAAT
This sequence comes from Pinus taeda, assembly GCA_000404065.3. Taxonomy (NCBI): domain Eukaryota; kingdom Viridiplantae; phylum Streptophyta; class Pinopsida; order Pinales; family Pinaceae; genus Pinus; species Pinus taeda. The sequence goes on from APFE030176024.1 coordinate 81,575, forward strand.
GATCACATAAGGATGACTGGCATCATAAAAGGCTCCTACATCTGGAATAAGGCCTCGGAGAATAGAGGCTTAGTGCAAAAAAATAGCTTCTGGGAAATCAGAGAGGGAGATCTTGCTTTGTTTTGGGAGGATAAATGGCAATAAGAACCTACACTATTAAGAGAGGACTTGCTGGAACTCAAGAAAGAAAAATAACCAAAGGGTTACTTAGGGTAAAATATTTTATGGATCAAACAAATAGTGAAGGAAAATGGAGAACCTAGAAGAATATAGAATATAGGGATGATAGCCCCTTGAAAGAAAAGCGGATGCACTTATGACAATGTTGGACCAAAGGAAAATTCTAGTTTCAGAGGGGCATGACAAACTTAGATGGGGCAACAATAATGAAGGTACCTTCAATCTTAAGGAGGCAAAGCACATAATCCTTGAGTTGGACTCCAATGTACCGGACAGGGTTTGGCAGAACCTATGGAGGCATTAAGGTTGGATGAAAATCAAACTCTTCATGTGGCTGGTACATCATAAGAAATTTTTGACTTGGGAAAACATTCGAAAGAGGGGTGTTCTGAGATATTCTAGATGCCAGCTCTGTGAAGCCTAAGAGGAAACAATGGAGCCCTTCTCAATAATTGCATTTTCACCTCCAAGTTGTGGGATACTTTTGCCACAATTTTCCAACAGACAAACAGGGAAAAAGGAAGCATTATCAATACCCTAAATATCTGGAGACGAAACTTCTCTAATTATGAATTTCTTTGCTCAGCTTGGGCTTTAACTCCAAGCTTCATAATATGGAATGTCTGGAAAGAAAGGAACAATAGAATCTTCAAAAATGAAAAAAAATTCTCCCAACGCATTATTGAGCAGATCTTAAGACAACTTAAGGAGATGGTTGGTACTTTAGTGCGAACTTCCCCAAGAATCCACCTTCAGAAGCTGAAATGCAGTTACTTCTTCAGTTGGGTATGCAGGGGCTTATACCAGAGGGCATGGACAGGAAGGTAATGAAACTAGACAATAAGCCAGATTACTGCCATCCTTCCCCTCAGGGTTTTCAGAAATACAACATTGATGGGGCCTCAAAAGGCAACCTGGGTATTGCTTCTTTTGGAGGGGTGTTACGGGATGAAAATGGTTGCATCCTTTTTATTTTCCATTGTCATTTGGGAAGCGCTATAAAAAATATGGTGCAATTAATGGCACTTGAGCAGTGTTTGGAATTCCTGAAGCAGGATAAGCTCTAGAATATAATAATTGAAGCTGATTTTGAGTTAATCATTAACTCGGTCAAGAGAATCTCCTATGGCACAGAGCCAGAAAAGTATCAAGACACTGGAGGTTGCTTCAAGTCTTTCAAAGGATTCAGGTTCACCTCCTATGCTTGCGTACTATGATTTTTACTCATGTGCGAAGGACGAAAAATAAATTGGTGGACATTTTAGCTAATCAAGGGGTGCTCTGCACCAAAAGCAGGATTAAGTTGAGTTGGAAAGAGATGCGTCAGAATAGATTAAGGGAGCAGTGTCTCAATCAGGTGGATGAGGACAGAATGATGTTTTGAAACAGAGACACAGAGATGAGTTCTAGTTGATTTGGATTCATTATGAAGTGTTATTTAAGAAGTGAGGTCATATTTGGGATGCAGGTATCTATTTGCCTCCTCAACCTAGGTAAATGCAAACCCAGAAGTCTCAGGTGGAAGTTGTTCCATAGAAGGTGTTTCACAGATGGATGGCTGGAAGGAGGGATATTCATCTTCCTTTGGCCCATGTGCCTGAGGAGATGGATGGGGTGAGGGGCCGGAGTCCATGCGTTCTCGGTAGACTCAAAACCCCCACATTACTTCCTGTGGTGGCATTACCACCCTCGGGGCGGTTTCAGGATTTTCGCATTCCCTTCAAGCCAGAAACGGTTTTTCGGAGGTGGGAGCGATTGCACTCACCAAGCAACACGTGGCCAAGGGTGGGGAGAGAATACCACCCTCATCGAATGGTAATTCTCGGTGCTTTTGGCTCATGCAATATGATCCTCAGCCATAGGATCAAGCGAGGAGAATCCACGATCAAGAATAAACATGCATGTTGGTGGGTCCAAAATAGAGGTTATGTTTCATGCTTATCGCACGACCTCACTGGAATCGCATGCAAATGGTGGATTTCGGGTGATTAAAGTGATCGGAGTTTATGACCAAAATAAACCCAATATGATTATTAATTATGGTCTACTCGGTTCATCGGGTCTGATTTGTTTGTTAAACGATGTGCTTGTTGGCCACCCGATTTGTTTTTCGTTCGTTGGATCTTTGGAAAAGGATCAAGCGGTCAGTGATGGACTACTCATTTGGTTTGATGGGCCCTTGGCCCATGGTATGTTTTGTCATCTTGGGACCATGGACTGGTGTAGGCCTGTCATACTAGTGGGCCTTACCGCCTTGGTCACTTTTGTATACTATTTCTCTTTTTTTAATTGAATAGAAGGATTCGCTCTTGCCTTAGCAAAAAAAAGAGATTTAATCTGGGACAAATAGGCCAAGAATATGCTTTGTTTGAGTGGTTAATTTATGGCTATGATGCGAGGGAGCGTAAATGTTATCGGGAAATCTAGTGTCCACTCGGAGCTACTAGTCCCACTAAGACTAGTAGCTATCTTAGAAACAAACAAACTAAAACTACTTTCGCTTTCCTTTATGAGAAGTAAATAAGAGGGGAACAAAGGACACCAACCTCAATCTTGCGCTTGGTTCCTCTCTCTTTTGATAGATATTCGCCACTCCTTCTTCATCTACCCAGCTTCAAAGAGCACCTGTGGAATCAAAGCAACATAATACTATCGAAGAACAGAGATCTACAATCGTAAACAATACAGGACCAAATATGTATTGACCACACAAATGCATATATCACCAAACATACAAGAATGTGGAGGAAAACTTGAATAGCTTTATTAATATCAAGAATAGCAAAGAGGATTACAACCAATTGTTCTGACCCAGCGTCATCCTCTCAGCATGAAAGCCCTCTTCACTCATGAAAAGCTTAGATCACCCAACACTATGATGTTGCACTAGGAAAACCAACAACACTTCCTTACAAGATACAAGATTCCAGCCTTCTGATCATCTCTGGGATGAGGGATCATATATAGATGATGCAGGGGGGTGACTTAGCTTTTGGGATTTTTGATTAGTGTCCTCTCTTTGATAGTTCTTGATTCCACTTGGAGAATTGATGATCTCATTACTCATCCCTGGGCGGAATTCAGAGAGGCAAGTGTCATAGGAGAAGTTTCTGGAAGATTCCATGATGATCCACCTTGCAAACTGTCTCTGCCATTTGTCTACTCTCGCCCATCGCACCCACCAGAAGGGCATTCCAGTATGCATTGCACCTTTTACACTGAGCAGGTGAGATACATCGCACCCTCTACATTGGGCAGTCTCTATGGTCCAGTTTTGACCAGTTCTGAGTAGTTTTCTATGGAGAACTTTTGGGAGATGATGTAATCAGCTGACCTTGTTCCTTTAGGGCATGAAGCAACACTTTTAGGGACTTAGGAGCCCTTGGTTTATGGACATGTATGATTTGGGTTTCAGTGCCCAAAAATGTTTATAATAGTTGCCCCCTAAAGCATGAGATCGTTAATCTTTTGATGTCGGGTGAAATGCTTTATCATGAGGATCTGAAGTTTTTTTGAGCTAGAAGGCAACCTGTAATAAGATACAATACAATACATTATCTTCATAATATTTTTCATGATCTAGTTGAGGTAGGCATTCCCATGCTCAGCTTTATAAATTCATTTTTATGTACATAGGACAGACAACCGTCTATGTAACACACTGATGATTCGGACGGAGTCATCATCCTTTGATTCGGATGATCATCTGTTTAGCAATGATGTATATTTGATGTATTTATATTCCTGAATATATCGCAACCTAGATGGATGAAACTAGATCCGAGGTCTTCAAACTTGTTCGATCTTCACTCGGAGTACAAGTCGATCCATGTGAAGGATGTTCTGGAGTTGAACATGGAAAGACATCGCCTGATTACTAGCCAATGACGTAAGTTGTTAATAGGCGTGAGAGGAATCATCGATAATGATGATGACCCTCAAGGTACTACAGTAAAATTCGCGTGGTTTGAAAAAGGGACTTGGCGTCGAACACCATGCAAAATCTTTCGGTCAAAAGCCATTGATGTAAACCTGTCGTCGGAAGTGAGAAACTTTCCATTGAGGCATGCAAGCTTCAAAGTACTGAAAGGGTTATTCCTAGGTCGACTTCTTGGATAATGAGTTGATCTTGACAAGAAGTGACCCGTCATAGGAGGGCCTTAATGAATCCCACATCTATGACATGGAACAAAGAAAATGATTTTGTAGGTGAAAACGATCTGATGATACAAGGTTCAGGGTGGCGGTCATGAAAGAATGGAGCGTGAATGTATTGCAGCGGATGAGACATAGGTGAATTCTCTGAGCGACTTCTCTTGAACATACCGGCGACACTGACATGGATTAGTAGCATTAACCCCAAATATGGATGCTGCGATGGACCAATGGTGATATGACCGGTGAACAGAATAACCTAACCCGTCTCGGACGTGGAGTGAAAGTGTCATGTTCAAGAGCGACTTACTACCAATAAAGTTTCTTCAAGTTTTCTTCCCAATTTTCCCCAGTCATTGCTAACTAGTACCTCTTTATTTTTATCAAGCTTAAGGAGGATAACATATGCTTTTTCTATAATTTTCCCTTCGGGAAAACCCATCGCTATGTTTTAACGAGCCTAGTGACAGTGAAACTCGTTCTTGTCTATACTACAAGTTTGTCACTATTGATTTTAATGAGTTTAAAGACAATGATAACTCGGTCCTTTTTCAATTTTAGAGAGTCTGAAAATCCAATAATCCTTTTTCGTCATATAATCCCTTAAGTCTGAAAAAGTATAAAATAATATGAAAGGGATGAATTTTTGATAGTTTTAACGAGCCAAACAAGACAAGCGCTTGATCCTTTTGTGTAATAATTCCTCAGGTCCAAAAAGATTAAAATCTAGAGGAGGGATAACACTTCTGGTAGCTTTAACGAGCCAGAGAGGCCAATCGCTCGGCAATCTTTTCATATTTTACGAGTTAGGTGAAAAGAGCTTAAAGGAGACTTGTTTTTTGAGGAACGAGTGATAATTTCGGGTAGCAGCTGATTCTAGGTAAGGTTTGGAATTTTCAAATCACGGCATTGTCACAAGGATGGCTAACAAGATCACTCATTGCAGATGTTCCTCAAAAGGGTAAACAATCGAATGGAGGCGTATGATTGGCTAAAACAGAGTGGAGGTGATGATGAGAACACGAACAAGGCTCAAAAGCTGATGATAATGCATTTACAATGGTTATTTACCAGAAATTGGTTCATTTTTTAATGAGCTTAAACTCCGGGGGAAACATTTGCTCATTGCTTAGGTTTAATTTTTAATGAGCTTGAACTTCACATAAAAAATGCTCATTCTAGTCATATAATAAGGACATCTCGTCAATAGATTCCATTTTTTATGGAGCTTGCACCTTTCGAAGCTTTGCCCCATATCCTTTTGCATGCAAGCTAGGAATGACCAACTACTGTCCTAGGGGTTAGTTAACTACTAAGGTTAGGTAGGAAACAACTTCCTTTACTCTGCCAGTGCCATCTGGCCTCTGGCAAAGACGAACGGTCGACCCGACCACTCACCCGACTCAAGCAGTTGAAGTCAACGGAACTACAGTTAGCGTTACGTTGGTCGCTTTTCACTTGCTCGCAAAAGGTTTGCATGCCCCTAGGTATAGCCAAGTAGATTTTCCAGGTTAGCCCTCCTTCTGCCAACAAAGCATTTGTTCTATCAGGGAAGGCCTCCCTTTTCACGGAGGTATCTTATCCCAGTCTAACCCCTCTTTCCTATACGGACGGGGGTCGAACCAGTCATATATCCTCTGTGGAAACCTACCTATACCTGAAGTTTCCCTGCCAAAGTAGGCCAGGGTGCATGCTCCCTGGATTTAAGTCATGACCTCCCGAATTACTCGCATTCTTCAGGTGGTCGGACTGGATATTGATGAGACATTCCTTGCATGAAAAGACCATTTAGGGATGGAATTTGACTATTAGCTATCTGTGAGCCGGGGAACAAAAGCTGGTCTACAAGCTGGACCACTCGGCTTTCGTGTGGAAAACACATTACTCTAAAAAGTGAGGAGACAATGGCTCCCATGCTATAAATATAGTCACGCCCAAGGAGTAGATTATAATCTATAGGTCCTCGGACTACCATTACGTTCATATAAATGGTTTTCCTTCTCAAGTTATGGGCACATTGGGAAGGATCCCTAACGGTCAACTGGTTCCTTTATCGAAGCCTGTCAGATTTCTCATCTCAGGTAGAAGTGATGGCGAACCAAGCGCTTTCCAAGCAGTCGAGGAAAGGATACTCAGAGAAGTCCCTTCATCTATGATAGTGCCGGCCATGACCATTATGTATGCTTGTACAATGATTCGGAATGGAACATTAGATGGTAGACGGGGTCTACCTAGTAGATTCCAATCAAAGGAAACAACTAGGTTGCTTAGAGGTGGGACCGAATAGACGACCAGATATGACTCTGACGAACTTCCTTCCTTCGGTAAAGGAATGGGTAGATTGCCCCCATGTTCATCAGATTCTGTGTTTACGAAAGGAATTTGAATGGTGTCGTTCTCATTCTCTTCAATGACTGTATCATCTGAAGATGGACCTTCTGAAGGCAAGACCGGGTCAACTGCCGCCTCGACCTTTTGACTTTCATCTGGTGTGGATTCAGCGGGTTTATCTTCAATGATAGATGCTTTGACCGACCGCAATGGCATGTCAGTCAGATTTTCAACCAGTGATGGACTCGGTAAGAGTTTCTTATATCTAGGAGGAAGCCGTAGCGGTGAAGCCAGACAGTTATCCAAAACTATTTTAGATTCATTTAGGAAGGGACAATGGTGGACGACGTGATCAGCTTCACACAGTTTACAAGGAAATTTACATTTCCTCTTCTATCCAGATACTTTGCTTTCACTAGTTGACGGTGTACTTTCAACACGATCAGAGGTTGATGACACTGGATTGTGCAAACAAGGAGACCAGTCCCTTAAGATCCGAGGGATGCAAGGACAATCTCGATGATAGTGGTCTCCTTTGCAAATTACACATGGAGATTTAGGCTTGGACGGTGCAGTGTGTGGATTTTTGCTAGACAATGCACGGTTACCCCTTTCTGCCTTTGGCTCCTTCTTCTTCTTTTCCTTCTTCTCCTTCCCCTTCTTCTCCTTCTTAGTTACTTGATTTTCAGGTTTACCAGCTTCATCAAGTGAAGAGGAAGGAGGAGAGGGAGAAACAGACGAAGTAGAAGGTTGGGGGGTAACTCTAGTATCATCTAGTTGCTGACTTGATTGTTAAGGAATTACGGTGTTCTGAACGACAGAGGTAGAGAAGAGCCATATGGGCAAGCCAATCGTCAATCCTGGAAGTGACAATGTGGCCATATGAGGTGCACTAACATCTCCCCAAGAGGAGAAAGGACTAGAGTTTCCTCCAAGGGGAAATCCTTGGTTGGTAGACTCCATTTTCCTCAACCTAAAGACCAATGCGGGAATAGTGACATTATTCTTATTAAAATAAATTTTAGATGCTTTGACACAACTTGTTTTTTCAATTTTTAAGAGTCAAGAAAAAAACAAAAGATGACTCTAGTCGCCTTCGATTTTTAATGAGCCTAAAGTGACAAGTGCTCAAATGGACCTTTTCCTTTAAGGAGTCTTAAAAGGAACGAAAGAGACTACTCTAGAAATCTAGACAGAGGGATTACCAAACCAATCGCAAAACTGTAGAATACTTTTTACAGTATGGCAGTCAATCTTCCCGAATGTTGTGTTCAGTGCATTGAGATCAATAGGGCAGCAGACACGGCTTCCTAAGGATAAAGGATATAGCCAATTGTGGTCTCCTAATATATACTCGACAGTATTTGGGAGCACAAGTCCGTACTGGCACTTGTCGTCTCAAAGAGGAGGAATCACCCAACCAACAATGAAAGCGATAGTTACCAGGATTTACGACGCTGAAATACGTCCCTAGCCTAGACTTCTAAATGTTGTGTGTTAGGTTCCAAAACGTTTTTATGTTCATTGAATTTATTTTACAGTTAATCTTGCTTAAAAGATTTTCCTTTTAGGTTCACCACGTGACGTAGATATATAATTCCTAAAATGCAATCTAAGATGATAAACAATCATTTAATCTTCTTTCTGCAATGAAAATATTAGCTACTAAGGAAGAGAAATGAGATTCTTTCAACATAGAGCATAGAGCACACACTAGATGCACTGTCCTAAATCAAACCAAAAAGAAGTCTAAATGCAAAGGCGCATGCATGTATTTGTTTTCAGCCTTCTTAATGTGTGAATGACAAGAAGAATGCTAAGTACAAATCTGAATTATCTTTTCAAAGCGATAGTACTAACAATTTTTCTTCAAAATACGAAAGGAAGATAACGACGACACTTTGCGATTTTGAATTGAAAATGGTTGAGCTCAATCCCTTAGTACAAGGATGAGAAAATGTATATATTTTATGAATTTCATAGTGTAGGGGTTGGATTTTGGCAGCAAAGAAGCATTTGGACTGTATAAAGTTTTATTGAATATCATAATAAAGCAGTTTTTGCCCTTTGGATTTGGGATTCATCACGGTGCTGATGTTTAGTATGTTTTTCCTGTAACTCATTTACACATTATGTTTTTATGCCTTGTTACAGCATTACCTAAGTGATATGTTAGGAATTCATCCATAATGATGCTCCTTTCATGATGATTTTGTTGTTAGTTGTAATGGTTGTCTTAGCAGAATTCATCCTTGGCTAGATGCTTTGTTGATCAACCTCGTGATTCTCTTCCATCTAAAGTTGTTGTTGCAGGTTCAACATTTTTCTGATGCCTACAGGGTAGCGGGCTTTCTCTCCTATACTTCTCACATTTACAGTCTTCACTTGGTTGAACATGGCACTTAATTTTCCCTAGGTTTGCCGGCAGAAATTGACATCAATTCCATTGTCCAAATCATCCTTTCTCTTGTTGTTTTGACCCAAAACAAATCCAATCAAACTCCTTTACATCTATACCTAGCCTAAGATCAGTTGTTATATCAGTCGATCTCAAGCCCTAAGTGATCATAATTCGCTGAGATTGACCCGGAGAAAGCCCTCTCCTGACCTGGTAGGGCTAGCTACCAGGGTGAGCATGGTTTGATGTGGACCTAGAATCTTACCTTTTCAGCCTAAGGTAAATCTAGGCTCTAACATAGTGGCGACTCCACTGGGGAAGAAACTCTTATTTGTTTGTTAGTGTTCTTGCTTTATAAACTACAGACGGAGCCTGAAGATTAGCCAAGTAGCCTTCGAAACGCTTTTGCTTTGCATTAGTACAAGTAGATAAAAGCTACTTCAGTCAATCTCTGGTTTAGCTTATAAACTAAACATCTGATCTAAACGATCACCCCAGCACATGTGTCAAGTTAGATCTGATTTTTGATGGTGGACAGCAGTCAGACACATATGAAGGCTGAAACATTCACTTGGCAATTCCAACTCAATCTAGAGATTCCAGCGCTCACTGATCTGTTCATGAACTAAAATAAAATGGTAGGGTATGTGGTAGACCCTGTGTTTTGTGAAGCTTTAAAAGAAGTTAGAGATCAGTTAGTGGATATTGAAATTGATGAAGCATTTTTCATTATCGTGCTTAAATGTTTGAGATCTCCGAAGTTTCCTTAAAACTGGTTTCTTTGAGTTAGTTGTTGAAAAATTTGAGAAGGAGATTCAATATTTAAATAATCAGATCCAATCATATGAATTCTGAGATCCTAAAAAGTTCTTGGAAACTCTCCCTCCTTCAAAACAAGAAGCAATAGTTGCCCATGGATATTTGCATTGATAGTTTGTAGTTGGAGTTCAATATTGAGGAGTTGGGGCAACAAACAGAGTCTGGTTTTTTTGATCCTATTGCAACCTACATGGAAATTGTTTTCAGTTTAAATGATAGATCAAATTATCTTTTACATAACCAGACTCATTATGTGCATGTATGGATGTCAGTGTTTACATTTGTGTCCTGGTTGAAGCACTTCCAAGCAGCATCCTTGTCACAGTTACTTGATTGGTTGATCTGGCATTACAAAATTACTTGATCTCTCAATTTTGTAGCAAAGTGGGTTATATTTGTAAATAAATAAGTTGCCTGGGGCAGCATTTCAGTTTTCGGTATTTGTTTATGTACATGTTGCAGTATGTATATGTTTCTGGATTGGTATGAGTCGTTTTGGGTTTGCAATTGTTTGACCATCTATGCCCAATGGAAGAGGAATTACCTGCTTTCCAGAGATCTATAGTTATTGGCACCTCCAAGGAGCTACCATCCCCATTGGAGCCAATGTTAGTTCCAGTCTTCGTAGCCTGTTACCAGGGATCAACATGAGCTCTTACTATGTCTGGTTTTGTTAGATGTTTTGCACATGATGTTCAGCACAAAACATGTCACAATTGTGTCCATCAGAATAGACTCGGAAAAATCTTTGCAACGATATATCACACTCCCGTAACTGGTTCCTGGATTAGAACAAATGAATGATTCTTGGTTATGCATGTTTTGAGGTCAGTTGCTGCACACAATAACAAGTTTAGTACAAAATCAGTTTCTAAAAGAATGGTAAGGAATTTTTCAAAAGTGAAAGAGGTTTTTTTTCATCACATACTAAATAACAAAACCTCCTTCATTTTATGCATAGGTGCTACTATGTGGGAGATATACAATGATATTCAGAGCCTACATTAAAACAAAGCAAAATTTTCATATTTTTTACTGTTTTAGTCATTTTAGTGCGGGGCCATTTTACAACATATGGAAAGTAATTTTGCAAAACCCAAGGATTTTTTTGTTATGAATGAGCCATATAACAAAAAACTCTTTCAGTTTATTCATAGGTGTCATGGATTGGGATATGTGACTAGATCGTTACAACTCATTTTCACATATTTAAATTTTTAATGATTTTATGTTTTAGAGATGATTTTGTGGAGCAGATTGCGAGAAAATGGAAATAAATTTCCAAAATTTGAGAGAGGTTTTTCTCCCTCATGACCTTCTATACCAAAACCTCTTTCAGTTTTGTAACAGGTGCTATGGTTTAGGAGATACAAGTTCATCTTCAACACCTATTTTCAGAAACTCGGCCCAAGTTTAATGTAACTGATTCTATTTTGAAGAAAATGGTTGAGCTCAATCCCTTAGCACAAGGATGAGAAAATGTATATATTTTATGAATTTCATAGTGTAGGGGTTGGATTTTGGCAGCAAAGAAGCATTTGGACTGTGTAAAGTTTTATTGAATATCATAATAAAGCAGTTTTTGCCCTTTGGATTTGGGATTCATCACGGTGCTGATGTTTAGTATGTTTTTCCAATAATTCATTTACACATTATGTTTTTATGCCTTGTTATAGCATTATCTAAGTGATATGTTAGGAATTCATCCATAATGATTCTCCTTTCATGATGATTTTGTTGTTAGTTGTAATGGTTGTCTTAGCAGAATTCATCTTTGGCTAGATGCTCTGTTGAGCAACCTCGTGATTCTCTTTCATCTAAAGTTGTTGTTGCAGATTCATCATTTGTCTAATGCCTACAGGGTAGCGGGCTTTCTCTCCTATAGTTCTCACATTTACAATATTCACTTGGCTGAACATGGCGCTTAATTTGCCCTAGGTTTGCCAGCAGAAATTGGCATCAATTCCATAGTCCAAATCATCCTTTCTCTTGTTGTTTTGACCCAAAACAAATCTAATCAAACTCCTTTACATCAATACCTAGCCTAAGATTAGTTGTTATATCAGTAGATCTCAAGCCCTAAGTGATCATAATTCGCTGAGATTGACTCGAAGAGAGCCCTCTCCTAACTTGGTAGGGCTAGCTACCAGGGTGAGCGTGGTTTGATGTGGACCTAGAATCTTACCTTTTCAGCCTGAGGTAAATCTAGGCTCTAACACGATGCATACAAACTTCCTTGAAGAGAGGGTGCAATGGTACCAGTGCGATACTTTTACTTGGTCTTTGGTCATAGTTTGCAGCTCAGTTCAGGGATTTACGGCGAGCAAGTGATGTTCAGTGAATATAAATCACAGGGGTTGATCTAATGAGGTTACTAGAGCCACCACCAAGACAATTAAAATGTTTGCAAATCGATTGTTCAGTTTATAAACAAAACCCGAAGATAAACTGAAGCAACATTGATCTACTTTGCACTTGCATAGAAAATGCAGTTTGAAGGTTAGTTGGCTTGACTTCAGGATCTGTCTGTAAGTTTATAAAACAAAAAAATATAGACAAGCAAACAATCTATTCGCTCCCTAGTGGAGTTTCCATTTTGTTATCGGGAAATCTAGGGTCCACTCGGAGCTGCTAGTCCCACTAAGACTGGTAGCTATCTTAGAAACAAACAAACTAAAACTACTTTCACTTTCCTTTATGAGAAGTAGATAAGAGGGGAACAAAGGACACCAACCTTAGTCTTGCACTTGGTTCCTTGTTTGGTTCCTCTCCCTTCTCATAGATCTTTGCCACTCCTTCTTCATCTACCTAGCTTCAAAGAGAATCTGTGGAATCAAAGCAGCATAATACTATCGAATAACATAGATCTACAATCATAAACAATACAGGACCAAATATGTATTGACCACACAAATGCATATATCACCAAACATACAAGAATGTGGAGGAAAACTTGAATAGCTTTATTAATATCAAGAATAGCAAAGAGGATTACAACCAATTGTTCTGACCCAGTGTCATCCTCTCAGCTTGAAAGCCCTTCTTCACCTCATGAAAAGCTTAGATCACCCAACACTATGATGTTGCACCAGGAAACCAACAACACTTCCTTACAAGATACAAGATTCCAACCTCTGGATCTCTGTGATGAGGGATCCATATATAGATGATTGCAAGGGGGTGAGTCAGCTTCTGGGATTTTTATTAGTGTCCTCTCTTTGATAGTTCTTGATTCCACTTGGAAATTGATGATCTCTTACTTATCCCTGGGCGAATTCAGAGAGGCAAGTGTCACAGAAGAAGTTTCTAGAAGATTCCATGATGATCCACCTTGCAAAATGTCTTTGCCATTTGTCTACTCTCACCCATCGCACCCTACAAAAGGGCATTCCAGTGTGCATCGCACCTTTTACATTGAGAAAGTGAGATGCATCACACCCTCTGCACTGGGTAGTTTGTATGGTCTAGTTTTGACCAGTTCTGAGAAATGTTTTGTAGAGAACTTCTGGGAGATGATGTAATCAGCTGACCTTGTTCCTTTAGGGCATGAAGCAACACTTTTAGGGACTTAGGATCCTTTGGTTTATGGACATGTATGATTGGGGTTGTAGTGCCCAAAAATGTATATAACAATAAAGCATTGGGAGTGAAAAGTGTTACAATTTAAATTAAATTTTTAACGTGGCCCAAACAATGATGGAACTTGTAGTAATGGAACACCATGTATCCCCGTGGCACTTGAAGTAATTGAACGCCAGACCATGAATCTTCGTGGTGGTTGAAGTAATGGAACACCAACTTGTGTTGTCATTGTTACAATGTGTTTATGAAGGCGTTTTATGGTTTTATCAATAAAATTGACAATAAAATTCCCCTGTTTGTTCCAATTTCTCGAAGTTGTCTGCATGCCGAAAGTTATGGCACTAATTATATCATTATTTCAGGCTAGAAATATTTAGCTATTTGTAGCGGCTCAATGTGTCCATGCCTACAGTTCTTTTCTTCGGCAACTCTTATGGTGATATAGGAAATAAAAATTACATTCCAACATATATCAAAGACAGTTTTCCTCCTTATCGTCGAGACTTCATCAACCCTATTCCCGCAGGATGTGTATGTTGACATTGGTGTCAACAAGGCCATGGTCATGATCATGTGTGATGGATGTTGACTTGGTGGTCCTATTGGTTGGCATGATGTATTTCCAGTAAGATGGTTATGTTGGCACTGATGTCAACTCCTAATGTCATGCACTTATGTCAACCTCATGATGTTGTAGATTAATGGACCATGGTGTGCGTTGGTATGTGTTGGCATTGATGGATCTTGATGGTCTTGGAGGAGTTTCCATATGTTGGAATGTGCATTGATGGACATTTCATGATGGTTTTTTGATGCTGCTATAGGTAGAGGAGGCTGGTACATGTGATGATTAGATCTATATATGATAGATATGGTTCATGGCACACTAGTTCAGTTTTCAACTAGGTCTTCATGCTTAAGCTTCATCAAGATGACTTGTTGCAATGTGATGGCTTCACAATGATGATGTTGATGTTGCAATGGTGCTACAAAGATGTTTTTAAGTCTGACAAAGGTGTTACACCATGTGGTGAAGATTTATGGAGAATGGAGGACTTGTTGGCACACTTGCCAACTGTTATCACTAGGCTAGAAAGAGTTGGGCTATCTCAACCTTTAACCTAGTGTAACAATTTCAAACCACTTGGACTAGAAGTTAGCCCTTCCAATCTAAGAGGACTCTCTCAAATTTTTATGAAATTTACTTGAAACAATTCAAACAACAGATGACTAACTTTGATTTAATTTTTTGTGGTTTTGCAGGTGAATAAGAATGTGATGACTACCACCATTGGGCATGGAGTCAAATTAAAACAAATTATGGACAATAATAGTGTTTAATGGAAGCTGAGGTATCTATAGCTTTAAAACTGACATCAAATTAACATCCACAATCATACATAGTAAATGAAGGAAATTGTAGTTTGACAAGATTTCCAAGTAATAAAGATACTATGTAAAACATAAAATAACATGGTAAGAACACATGAAATCCATGACATGAATATCAGGTACAAAAACAAAGTCGCTGCAATTTTTCTATTAATAGAATCAAAATATTACATAAGTTTAGTTCTTCAAATTATCCATTAACCTTTCTCAAAGTCGGAAAACTACCTATTTCTAGAGAAAAGATATCTTTACATTAACTTGCCACAAGGGCCATGTTCGATCCACTACCTAAGAGACCTATTCCTATTTTTCTTCTAACTGATAGAGTCCTCATAGATATTTTTTGTTTTACATAGTTGAAATTCAACTAGGACTCTACTAGATTTTATAACCGAGCCCAATTGCTTGCTAAATTTACTAGAGTGTCATTAAACCTTTGACCTATTGATATTGATTAATTTTTTTTTTTTCTATTTTTTTTTTTAATCTTTTTTTTTCTATTTTTTTATTATTATTTATTTATTATTATTTTATTTTTATTTTATTATTTAATTTTTATTTTTATTATTTTATTTTTATATTTATTTTTTTATTTTTATTTTTATTTTTTATTTTTTTTATTTTTTTATTTTATTTCTATTTCTATTTCTATTTTATATTTTATTTTATTTTATTTTTTTTTTATTTTATTTATTTATTCTTTTATTTTTTTTAATTAATTAATTAATTTATTTTTTCCTGACTATCTTCTTTAATGAGTTGACTATTATGATGATGTGGCTATGTACTGACTTGGCATTCTGAAATGTAGGAGTTTTTCATGATGAAGTGGACACCCTTAATGATCTTTAATCCATTTGGATCTTGGATGTTTGATATTCAAAATCTTCAAAAAAGGCATAAAAATAGAGTTTTTATGACTTAGTAGCAAAAAAAAACAGTCTTCATTAGTTTCGTAGCAAACATTGGTAGCAACTTCAAAAAACATCCTTATGCTACCTCTTTTCTCTCTCTACTAATTCTGGGGTCTTCTTTGATATTTTTAAGCTAAACATTTGCCTTTATAACTTCCTTTATTGAGTTTTAAACTAGCCTTAACCTCCATGGAAAGCTACAATAGTTTCGTACCAAATTCTTAGCTTCATTATGGGGATTTGCTACGAAAGTTCAAAATTAAGAGTTTTTTGAATTTTCATGATTCTTAATGCCTCCTTATTACTCCTAATACCATGTTGACTATATATAAGGTTGAATTTACTGGTTTAGTTATAGTGAAGACAAAATTGAGAATTTTACCATATCATGGAGTAGCATCTACTTCAACAATGATCTTGAGATTTCTCTTTTTAAGTTCAACCTTGATCATTTCAATTTGAGTTTCCAATGCTATGACTTGTTCCTATAAGCTTTTCCTATCTACTTGTAACCAACTATTCCTTTTATACATATGCTCCAACATTCTGTGCAAAGGCAAAGTCCTCCTTATATTCTTTTTAGATTTGTCTGAAATTTAATCATAAAATTCTATCCATTTTAACAATTCATTTTGGTATTCCTCAAACTCAAGTTCGGTTTTGATAACTTCTTGTATAGCTTCTCTTCACTGTTCCTGTAGAACCTCTATTTCACTTTTCTTTTGAACAACCTCCCTGTTTTTCCTTTTCTTTGATGGCTTCTTTGATGGTTCTGTTTTGTCCAATGGTACTTCAGGTATCTCCTCAACTTGCTGCATTGATCTTGTGACAGGTTTCCTTGGCCTAAAAATGAAACCATGTTCTTCCTTAGTAAAGTCTAATTTCTTAGCTCTCTTTATTTTCTTCTTGGTTTCAATTTTAGTCACTTCTATAGGTTGTTCAACTAGGCTTTCTTCAATGTCTATAGCTTCTAGAATATCAGTTAGCTTTGCCTTCTTTGTACTATGTTCTCTACTCTGTCTTCTAGTCATCCTCCTTTTAGTGCTTGTGGAAGCCTCAATTACATGTTGCTCTGCCATTGGTTGCTACTTTGCTACTGGTTGTTGCTCTTTTCTAGGGGTTGTGGATTTAGATTCTGTAGTTCTCCTAGAGGGGGTAGCAACATCTAATTCATATCCACTTAAGAATAAGAAGGTAATCCAGTCTCTGTTTAATCTATCTACCTATTCAACCACTAGTAATTTGATAAGACCATGATGAAAAACAGAGGTACTTCTTGTATCTGGTTTAGCTTGACCTTGTCAGCCATTTTCCCTAGACTTCTAAAGAAATAGAAGGGGATATATAAGGGTTGTTTACCTGTGAAGTGGAGCAACGACCTGAAGTGGTACTAGTAGACCATATGGAACCTTCCTTCACATGTAAAATATTTTTGAACAACCATCAACATCTTGGAATAATGCTCCTTAAGACAGGTTCTGGAGATGCCTGCTATCATATCAATCCCTTGATGTTCTTCCTTAAAAAAATCATCACAATTCTATAGTTGGAAATTCTTGGCTTTAAACCACGTCTCCCCTGACCTCAGAATTTCAGTAGCATGGGCAATGGTGTCTGGAGAGATAGTCAAACTCAAAATGCCAACCTTTGTGCCAATCTCGGTGAAATTGATGGCGAAGTCTTTAGTGATTTGCAAATGAAAACCCTGCAATTTTTGGAAAAGGTCGTCAATATTGAAGTAGAGGTCATAGATTCTAACCTAGACTATAATCTCCTCTTAGGAAGGAATTGGGTATACGAGATGGATGTCGTCGTTTCGACTCTATTTCGTGTCACCTGCTTTCCTCATGAAGGGAAAATCATTAAGGTTGATCAGTTGGATTATTGTCCAGTTGATCCTCAAGCAACTTCTGACTCTACTGTCCCCTTAGTGGATAACCCTCGCCTGCCTACGGAGAATCTAGGAGTTGGGATGTATTCCTCATTGATGGGTACCTTTGAGTTTCCCTCTCCTATCGCTCGAATCAATGTCGTTTCATCATCCAAGGAGTCTCCTCGAGAAGGGTTCTTTCGAACTCATTATTTTTCGGACCCTTGGACCTTGCCTTCACCTATGACCTCATTAGCTGAAGGACAAGTAAATGGCATGGCATCCCCTATGTCTGCGGCTGAGCTTAGATACTAGTCTATCTTTAACTCTACAGACGGCCACTCCGCTCCTTCTTCCGAAGAGGAGTTTGAGGGTTATTAAATAAATTAATAGATAGTTATCCAAAATATTAAAGTAATTAATAGTTAGATATAAAAGTTATTAAATAAATACCTATTAGAGTAATATATAGACAGTTAGTTAAATTTTTATTAAAAATATACGTTAAAAGGACTATTTCATATATTTATATATATATAAAAAAAAATAAAATTTAAAAGTTATTTATAAAAATATTAAATATATAAATATTATAGTAATTTAAGGGTTAGAGAGAATATTTTAAAAATTTTTAAAAAATTAAACATAATAAGTTAATTTCAAAGTTACAATAGTATATTATCATAGATTAATTTATTGGATACCTATCTATTAATTTATTTTATAATTTATTTATTTTTAATATATATTTATACATAAATATTAATTTAAAATTAATTTATTTTAAATATATATAAATATATGAAATATCCCCTTTAACTTGTATTTTAATAAAAGAATATAACTAACTATATATTACTCTAATATTTATAATAACCTTTATATCTAACTAGTAATTACTTTAATATCTTTATAGATAATTTCTTTGATAACTATCTACTAATTTAAATTAATTTATTATTGTATAATTTATTTAGTTTAATATATATTTATATATAATTATTTATAATTCATTATTTTATATATATCTTAATAAATCATTCCATTTACTTTTATTTCAATAAGAAGATAACTAACCATAGTAACCTTTTTTATTAAATATAGGTTTTTCCCTAATTTAGGTCCATACTTACAATTTCTAGGTCAAATTTAGCCATTGTCAATTTAACTGTTCCCTGATCAAGAGATATAGCTGTTGGATGTTCTACTTCACCTATTTAATATGCAAAGTGAGATCTATTCATTCAACTTGTCACGATGAACCACACTAGTTGGTTCAAAACGTGTTGATAAAAGAATCCTAATGTGATTTTTGCCAAAGAATTCTCTCAACTTGATATGGATCACAGAAGCCTAAATTCAATAATAGTAATAATTGATTAATGAAAATGTATTAATTAATATTAATATTATTATTTAATGAATTAATTATTATTAATTGACCTATGATTATAATAATTGATTATAATTAACAATGATATTATTATTTATTAATTAATAATGATATTACTAATTAATAATACTAATATTACTAATAATACTATATTATATCATTATTTACTAATGACATAACTAATCATTATAATTAATAATTATACTAAATTTAAAATAATAATAAGGAGGAAGAAGAAGTAACCATAAATTATTTTTAAAATAAATATAATAATAATTAACAATATTTAATATTTAATATTCTTATTATTTCTTATGATTAACCATTTTTAAATATAAATTAAATAATTTTTATTGATAATAATAATAATAAATATTTTAATTATAATAGTTAATTTTTAATATTTTTTGTTATTATATGTTTATCAATATGAATACCAATATAATGATTAATACTAGACCTATACAATTAACATCTATTGGTGTTTTTCAACCACATTTAGTAATGTGGTTGTGCATTTGATTGATATACGTCGATAGACGTATATCAACTCCATTTATTAATGTGGTTGTGTTGGATTTTTTTTTGTCAAGTTGTTTGTGATCCTCCAGGCTTGACCTGAGGTTTAAGGAGTCGTGACCCAGGGGCATCTAACTCGTCAAAGTCACCCAGGGACCACACCCGGCCTCAGCCACACCAACCCTAAGTTGACTGGATTTTTTAGAATGTCTCCTCCCCTTAACACAGGGCACAACTACCCCCCATGAGGTTTGATCCTATATTGCCTTGCTAACAAGCCCATCGTCAACTAGTTGTGCTAGTGGGACTTGACGTGGTTGTGCTATTTGAAGACATTTTTGGAAGAAATCACATTGGTAGAATTAGGCGGACGCATTTCGAACCAACCAGTATGGTTCATCATCAGGACAAGATGAACAATCAAATCATAGATCCAAGTTAAACAGTGAGTCAGGACCATGTAATAGCTATAGGGGAAACAACTAAAAAATGACTATTTTTTAACAGCTAGCTATAGGGGAAACAACTTAAAAAGGCTATTTTTGACTGGATAGGAAAATGGGACAAATTATTATTATTTGTTGATGAAGATGATGCTGATGATGGTTAATGTCCACTAAGACCAAAATTTGGTCTATCATAACTAAAGAAATGAATTATTTTGTTTGATTTAAGATTTTATTCTTATGCTCAAAAAGCTTTGAGAGAAGCCTTCTGAGCTCACTATAATTTTGACAACGTAAAAGGCTAGGAAGGTCAATATTGCAACAAAGATTTTGAAACTGAGATCTAATGTGGTTGTACGTGGGGCACTCTAAGAGGAAGTGATTTTCATCCTCGATGTTCCTATTCTCATAGAGATGGCCAAACCTTTCCATCCATGGTGTTTTAGGAACTGCTCAACAACTCGTTTCATTATGGAGCTCATGAGAGTTTTTTCTAATCTTGGCTATGTTAATTTTCTTCTTTGAGCTAGATAAAACAAAGAGATACTTTTGATCTTCTAGGGTGGGGTTGATGACCTCGTTATAATTTCTTAATTTTCTTTTAGCTGCTAAATCTTTCTCACACCACATTTTTTCTTTGAACTTAGAAGTAACAATATTTTTAATGTTATTAATGTTTTGCAATGTAACATTCTCGTCAATCTCCCAATGGTTTAACCAAGCCCTGGTGTCTTTATACCAACCTCGTTTGAGCCTTAGGTGGTTTTGGCTGGAATTTAAAGCCAGCTTAGGAAGTCTATGGTCTCCTATGTTATTGAGTTTGTGCTTGTACAACAGAAGCCTAGTCATAGCTAGGCTCTCGATAGGGGAAAGACCCACTTCTATAAGGAGAATAGGATAGGGTGTGTTGCTTTAATTTTTAGGTTATACGTTATAAAATGCTTTTGAATTTGCTCAATCTTTCTCCAGGATTCCCTAGAGATGCTACAACCCCAAACCTCACATCCATATAAAATAATTGGAGTGACTAAAGTTTCAAAGAGGAACTTCTTTCTATCCCACATTATGAGGTTTGTCGTTTTACAATTATTTTCAAGACCAAAATAATCTTTCCACCCCCCATTAATCCTTTTCTCAATGCTATAATTCCATTTGAGCTTGTGATGAATATCAATTCCTAGGTACTTGTAGGAAGACACTTCCTCCAAGTTACTATTGTCATACATAAAATTAGTGTAAGTGTCCTTCTTGG
>APFE030176024.1:102835-122442 GCA_000404065.3 Pinus taeda
GTATAAATGAAATATGTTTATTTCCTAATCTTATTTATATTTATATGTTTATAATTATAAAAATAACCAATATGACACTTATAAGTAAAAATATTATTATTCAAATGAAACAATAATTAAGTTAAATGAATAATATTAAATTATTTAAGTCAAATAATATTAAATAGATATACTATTTATTTATAAATTTTAATTGCTTGGTATAAATCTAGGTTACTAAATAAATTTTGTTAATAATAATATAATAATAAGATAAAAGTATATATTAATTTTAATTTTTTGAATAAATTGAAATGTTATTCTAATTATTTTTTTCCATAGATTGTAGTTGTTCTATTTGTTGTTTTCATAGAAGTAGATATTAAATGTAATTTTTATTAATTAATTAAAAATTAATTGTGCTAATTAATTAATTAATGATTTTTATTTTTAATTATTTTCATTTCCTTTTTGTTTTTGGCAAAAAAAGTAAAAAAATCATACAACAATTTTAATATTATTCTAAATTATTACATTTAAATGGAATATTATTAAATATTATCTCATAAATTAATATTTATTATATCATTGGGTTAATATAAAAGTTATTAAAAATGTAAAATATTAAATTATTAACTTTTAATTTGTTAAACCCAATTCACCTTCAACTAATTATTTATTATTTATTAATAAATATTATTAATCCAAGTATATACACTATACAAGTCTACCACTCACTAGTTGCGAGGGGAGTTGACGGTGTGGAGGGCTAAGAGCCAAACCTTAGCCTCCACATCCCTCTGGTTTGTGCCTTTTGTCTGTCTTTGTTACCTGGGCTTCCCTTTAGTGTTGATGTCGATGTTGCCACTGGTTGGTGCATTGTTTATGTCATAGTTCGGGTCTTCACCACAACTCTTTACTTGTTGTGGTCTTTGTGCTTCCATTGGGGTTGCTCTATTTCCATCGGTGCTTTGACTTGGGGTTTCACTCAGATGTGCCACTACCTTGCTCCTATTACTGCCGCTTGTACCCATCTTCAGTGTTGGTTCATTTTTTTCCTGCCAGGTCGTTGCCATGGGTTATGCAAGGCTTTCATGCCATTTTGTTTGTTGCCCCTTGGCTGGGCTTAGTTCTATGGGATTTCCTGGGAAGTCGTTGCCTTAGTCTTGCTTCCTATGGTTGCTCATAGTTTGTTCGTAGCCTATTGTTGGGGTTTCGACCCACTTTGTAATCTTGGTAAACTAACATTTTTGTGTCATTTCATCTCCCTTTTGGGTTTTCAATGGGCTTGTGTGCCCTAAGGTTTTTTTGGCTGGCCTGATATCTTGTTTTCCTCAGCTTTGTGGCCTAGGGTTTGTTGTCCCTAGGTTTTTCATTTTTGCAAAACTATTTTCCTTAACTCCTCGAATAAGGTTTTTTCTCTAGACTACACTTACACATATGTAAAATGTAATTTCTTCTTCTTCGATGAATAAAATTACATGTCATTTAAAAAAAACATATACTATATAAATAAATATAATAACCTTTTTTCTCATAATTTATGAAAAATAAAACAAAACATAATAGAATGATACATTTAAATATATTACTTTACCCGGTTATTTTTATCGAATTAAATTATTATAAATAGATGAGTAAGTTTATATTATATTTTATATATGACCTATTTAATAAATTAATGTTTATTTTTTAAATTTATAAATAAAATTAAGCGTTAATGAAAAATAATCAAATGTTTATTTATATTAATAATAATCGACTAAGTTAATTTTTTGAATTACAATATAACAATTAATTTACTATTAATTCATGTAAATCAATACATAAAAATATAAATTAGGTTGTGAAATCGACAAATTACTAAATAATATTTTTAACCATAACTAAGTTCCGCTAGTAATACATGGCGAAAAGAGCTTATAGAGTTCACCATTTTCCTAATTGATGATGAGCCACATGATATTCCACATCAGCATTCAAAGAAATGAACTAGTTCAGGTTAGAAATGAAGTCACGCCATGTATGATAATGAAATCCAATGGGTTGGCAAAGCTCGTACGGATTTAAGCGCTTTAATAACTTATATAGTAATTTAGTTTTGTAGAAAGAAATAGCAAGTAGGTCAAAATTTTAGATGAACATCCCTATCAAAAGGGTGGTTAAGCTTTCATTTTTAATGACATGTGGTCAAAGGTGATGATGAGATTTGAGATTTACAACGAATGAACACATAGTAAGAGAATCTTCTCAACAACCTTTCATTTCTAATGACATGTAGTCAAAGGTAGTGAGATTTACGGTGAATAAATACATGACAATGGAATCTTTTTAATTTTTCAATTTATGAGATATGTTTGCTTCGAATGGATAGACCAAAAAATTCTTTCATGAGATTTCTATCGAAAGACTTTATTAAATATATAGATTTATTTATTTTTTTAAAAATTATAAAAATGAATAAATTTATTTTTTAATAATTTTTCTTAAAAATTAATTTATATTCTTCTATATTTATTTTTATTTATGAATGAGGAATTTTCATCATAAGTTTTACTTTTTTAAAAAAATTAAATGGAAAAAAAAATTACCCGGTTTTTAATTTTCCATATTCAAAATACTTCAAATCCCCTCTTTTATATATATTATTTATTGATATTGATTTCACAAGTTTTGATTATTATAATAAATTATTAAATACTTCATCATACTTATTTTAACCAACAATATTATACATATAATTTTTTTAATCATAAAAAATGAGTGAAGCTAGTACTTATAGTGTGTCAAGTAATATTAATAATAACTTTGTGACGTTGTAAGGGTTGGAATGTTTAGAGACTCTAGGTGTGATTTTGTAAGAGTTGTTTGATGCGCAAAGTAATAATAATAATAATTTGTGATGTTGTAAGGGTTGAAATGTTTAGAGACTCTAGATGTGATTTTGCAAGAGTTGCTCAATGTTTAGAGACACTAGGTCTTACTCTAGGGGATGTTGTAATACAACTAACTCATATTAAACATATCAAATGTATTATTACTAATCACTAAAGATGACTATGATGGATCATATCCAATATACGATAAGAGATAATGACTTTAAAACCTATTTTATCCATATCTCTCTTAGTTTCTTTTGCATATTGTCATTTTTTATGCACATATGCGTTTCTATTTTGGAATAGGGTTCTATAATTTTAACGTAATTATCAACCAACCTAGATCCACCTTAACTCTAGATCTACCATGTGTCAAGATAGATCAAATCTCTTGAGGTGCAAACATCTTTTAGACTGAAAAGAGATTTTATCCATCTCGAGGCTAGGTAGATCCATAGATATGATGGATTTAGGTTGACCTTTCCCTCTTTAAAGAGTATTTCCCCTTTAAATAGGATATATTCCACATGAATACCATGGGTCAATATGGTATTTTTATTTTAACGTATGGTTTTTTTTTTTTTAGAGAACATGATAGGAAATGACAACATCTCTTCCATGTTGGGTTGGAAAGTGTCTCTCAATGCAATAATTATTAGGTGGATGGTAGGGATTTAACCTCCACATAATATTTTTAGTAATTTCAAGGTAGTGAGATTTATCTAAAAGGTAGATATGCCCTTTTTACTTTCCAATTTAATTAAAATACAAGTAACTTCCACCAGTGTTATTGAACTCTTATTGATTAGTCTAATTTTAGTATTTTTTTTGTGTTACATTTTTTCTAAATGTAGATATATATGGCTAATCAATAATTGTTTTTTTTTATAATTATAAAGTTACAATTTTTTTTTTTACATGAAAGGGAGTTTTGGTTCTCATTATACTTTGTGTATTGTATGTGCTCACATCACTTCATTGATCATGGCACGAAGCCAACACTTAAATGTCATTTGAATATTGTAGGTGGTCTAGGGAGGTACAAGAGGATCGGGCAGGAGAATTCTATCAGATTGGTAGACCTAGAGGAAAAAATTGATAGTATAGACTGCAAGTGAACCATTCTAGCTGGGAGATTAGCCAACATCTTCTTTGTTTGGAGATTTTGCGCAATAGTTGTTATGACTCGTTGGTTTTTTGCTTCCAACACTAATAGTCTTTTTTTCTTCTCATGTAGATGTATATAAAGGTTTGACACAACCAACTTGTTTTTAAAAGTTTATATTTACAAGATGCGCTACTTAGATGAATTCTCAACAACCTCAAGACTCTTAACCTATATTACTGGTCTGGTTTTCCTTCGAGAAGGCTAATAGCAAAAGAAATCTGATCTATCTATATAATCTTCATTTTACACAATGCAATGTGCCTAACTTAAAAAAAAATGATAATATCATATATATAATAAAATAAGTATTTTAATACCTATAAGCCCCAAGGGTTAGCTCAGTTGGTCAAAATCAGTGCCTCGTTGTTCAGGAGGTCACAGGGTCCATTCTGCCTGAAGCCCTTGGGGTTGGACCTTGCTAGTGGGCCGCGGGGCTAGATTCCCTTCGGGGTTGATCAGCCCAGATTTTTCCGTGGACGTAGCGACCACCCGTTGACCAAGGTGTCTGTGAACCACAACCAAAAAATAAATAAATAAATAAAGTATTTTAATACCTATTATAAATTAATACTTATAAATATTTACCAATCATTTAATTTATATAATTACACTTACACTTATATTAAACAAAATTATTAATATATTTAACATTTAATTTTTTTAATATTTATTTTAAAATAAATATAAATAAATTATATTAAACCATACCACATCTAAACTATACAATTAACCATTAGTGTCGAAAATATGTGGTTGACTATACAGTATACAAACGAACAATCAATCAAAATCAACACTGAATCACAGGCTCCGATAACATACACTTAAGTAAAACTTTAGAAAATTACACATCCCTATACGTTTAACATATCATTGTCCGAATGCTCTTTATTAAAGACACTATTAAAATTAAACAAACATGACCATCAAATGCGTGAGTATAAATCAAATCCTTATGCGTGACATGTAAATTGAAAGGAATTAGAAATTTTATTTGTTTGTGAATGCATTTGACTTATTATTATGAGTAAGGGTTTTGTATTAATAAAGAATGGATTATGGGTATAATTTTTATAACAGTATCTTGAGATTGGGTTATAGGGATATTTAATGTTAATATATTTTAAAAAAATAGTGATGGGATTTTTATTTTTATTTTTATTTTTATTTTTGTTTTTGTTTTTGTTTTTGTTTTTGTTTTTGTTTTTGTTTGTATAAAAAAATATTATAATTGAAAATATGATTAAAAAAATTGAGAATTGGATAATATTTACATGGAAATATGAAATTATTTTAAAATTTGAGGTGATCAACAAAAACTTGTGAAGAGAATGTCTATCATTTACGTTCATTACTAGAAAGATCATCTCCATGACGATGATGAAGTTTCTTCTTTCTAGAAGTTGCACTAGGGCCAATGCCACCGAACCAAGTTGTATACTTTCAGCAATAATATTTTCAAATGTTAGCATTAAGATAAAATATCTCCTCCCGTAACTCGTTCAGAGAATTTTCCATGTCATTGAGGTGGTGTAGGAGCTTTGCTTCCATAAAAAGCTAGAAATATTGGTGTTTCCTTTCTACCATGTCATCATACCTCTGCTTAACATCCAACTAGGCTTAAGCCGAATCCAGAATTTTATCAAGTAATAAGCCATCATTTCCAAGGTCATAATTCTTCGAGGGCTCCATCATGTCCAAAAACATCCACTGAAACCAAATAAATAACACACCAACTTTAAACAAATCTCAAAAAACAAAATCCCATAAAACCTCTACCACTAAAAACTTGGACACCCAAAATTTTTAAATAAATAAAATTTTAAAAATTTCATTTAAATCCTAATAACTTTATGTTATATAATTATTATTTTAATTATAATTTTTGTCTTAATTGAAAATTTATAAAAATGTATAATATAAATTAGTAACTTAATAACGGTAAAAGATTTGATGAAGTACAATTTTATTTTTAAATCACAAATTGAATGTTTTTATTTTAATAGCCGTACATAATGATTAAGTACGTTTACTATATAGACTAATAGAATGCAAGGGCTCCTCTTCAAATAGTAGATTATAAGAAATAAAAAGAAACCATATAAATTGAAGTATTTAACATGTTATATCACAAGTTTGTTTCTCTCAATTTTTTTAATCCATGGAAATTAAATTATTGTAAGTTGGTTGGGTAGGTTAAGCTTATAATAGGTTAAGCTTGTTCTACATTAAACTAATTTTATTTTATCGAGGTTTTTGTCATTAGTTTGTTGTCAAGATAGTGACCATATTTCCTTGGCATTTGTTTTGTTGTATTATTAAAGAAGCAACAACCTTATTCTTTAAATGACAGAGGAGCCTCAACTAATGATGTCTTTTATTTCTATTTTTTTTAATAGTTAAATTTTAAGTAAACTACTTTAAAAAATGAAAGAAATTAAAAGGGATATTTATTAGGGTATTTGTAAATAATATTTTAATTTTTGTGAAGGTACCAAAAAAATTATTGAGAATTTCAACGCATTATGGATTTAACTCATAAAGAAATTGAAGTGGTGATTAATATGGATTATCTATGATGAGATTGTGGGGATATTTGACTACGAAAAAAAACCTATTACTTAGCTTTTTCTTCATAAGATAACTAATTTAGAATAGGTTTGAAGTATTTGGGCTTTTTTCTAATCTAAATCAATATAAAAATGTGATTGGAAATGGTTGATGACTAAAGTGAAGAAGAAAATAAACATTTGGTGCAATAGATGGTTGTCTAGGGGAGGCCATTTGGTTTTGGTAAAAGTAGTTCTCGGAGTTATTTTACTAGATATTGCTAGCTTAAGCCCTAAAAGGTCTGCAATAGCCATGGTTAAAAATTGATGTAAAAAATATAAGACCATGGTCATGGGACACATATTCCAAGCTGAATGTTGGTAAAAATATACTACTGGGTGTTCATTTCGGTTATTATGGCTAAAGAAAATTGGCAAAGGCAATGGCAAATGATTTGGAAAGTCAAAGAGGCATTAATTGGCTTTTTATTTATGAAAATAATGGAAATTAAGAGAAAATGAAGGTGAAAGGTCACAGGTTGCAGTGAGGAGGAAATTGAAGGAAATTAATGGAAAATGAAAAAAATAAAGAGCTCATTAATAAAAAGGCTTCTGAGGATCAGTTGACAAAATTTTTCTAAGAATTTTGTTAGTTCACTTATGGCTCCCATTATATTCTATCTCTCATACTCTTGGACACTTGGATTTTTCTTGGAGCACTCTTGGAAGAGTGTGGCATACATTGGATTTGGAGAAGGAAGGAAAAGGAAAGTAGGGAAGTGCACGAGGATAGCGTGATAAAAAACTACAACTAGATTTATTTGCAAGTATCGAGTTGCATGTATGGTTTCCTTACTATTTTTGGAATGTGTGGCATATGCATGTGGTTCCCTCGTCATGATTTGTCATTGGCACAGAGGATTGATTCGATTGACAGTGTTTTTGCCTAGCCTTGCCATTTTATGGATAACCATGGTGTTGTGAGAGTCTTTCCCTTTTTTTTTCTGGTTGGTTCTCATGTTCCTTTGGTTGTGGTTGAGTTATTAGTTCTTGGAACCCTGGTTGGAAAAACACTCTAGAGCTCTGTAAGAGCTTGGGTTGAGTTATTAGTCCTGGAGCCTTGGTTGGGAAAACACTTTGGAGCCCTTGATGGGTTGTGTTACTAGTCTTAGAGACTTGGTTGGAAAAACACTCTGGAGCTCGACCAAAACTGTGGGTTGAGTTATGAGTCATAGAGCCTTGGTTTTAACAAATGCTTGGGAGCCTTGTACAACTTAGCTAGAGACCAATCTGGTCATGGTTAGCGACGTCCGACCATGACGTGGAATCGTTGGTTAAGGGTTGAGGTGGTTTGGCCTCTAGAAGCCCTAGTTTGGTTTTGATGGATTTGTTCTATGAGATCCCACATTCATGCTTGGAATATGGCATAAAGGTGATTGGTTGAAGAGAGATTTGGTTCAGCCAATCTATGGCCTGGTGGAGGGTGGAAGTTCCGTACCTAGTTATGCATTCATTATTAAGAGTTCCTTCTACTTGGTATTCTATAGGTAAATATACTTGTTTATATGTGGTTTATATGACTGTTATATCCTTGATATCTATGTTGATTAGATACTGGTTATGAGTGAGTTTTATGATAGTGATAATGTATGGATCTCATCATGTTTTGGTTAATCATTGAATGTACAATGAATATATGGCATAATAGATGCTAATGTAGTTATTGTGATGAGGCATAAATGATTCTTAGTGATCCATGGATAAGTGTGAGATCCCTATTCTCAAATTTGTCGTTTAAACTTGTAGATTCCATATTTGTGACATGTTTGACAAAATCAATGTCATGGTTGGGCTTGGTTAGGTCAAGTCCTTGATCAAGTTTTGTGTTGGAGGCTTTGCCTTGGTGTCATTCATTGTCTCAGAAAGTATCATCAAATTCCAGGTAGTGGTTGGAGACTAGCCCTAAAAAAGTAGCTTGAATCTTACAGTCTTTGGCACATAACATGATGAATAAGACTATAGTCTCTCCCTTCAATGCATTTTGGGAGTGACTATAGGGTTCTAGTTGCATGCGTGCCTTGTTATGGGAGAAACTGGGGGTTTTATCAGTGAAAAGGAAGTTTGACTCAGGGCTTGGGCAGATGGAGTGGTAGATTAGTTCTTGAGGATCATGTAGCACTTGAGGAAGGTCTATAAAGTGTTGTTTCATTGGTTCCACTTCCTTAACTGCACTTAGGGATTTGAATCATATCATAGTAACTCTTCATCACATGTTTACCTCGGACGACCGATTACTTCGTAAATGTGGGAGGAGGGTGTTACAAAGTGGTATTAGAGCATGGTTCACCCCTTGGACTGGATGGGCAGAATGTGGATTGTGTTGCATGCATGTAGGTTGTATATGTGTGCATGGTGATGGTAATTGTTGCAGTTGTGTTTCCATGTAGGAGTTGACAATGTTGTATATGAATTGTTATGAATGTAAGTGTCTATAAGTTGTTGTTCATGCATTGTTATGGTTATGGGCTAGATATGCATTGTCAGGTCATTGTATGTAGTTATGTCATCATGATCTTTTTGATAAGATATGCTACAGATATGTTAGCTAAGATAGAGAAGGAGATGCAAACTATTAGAGTGAAGTTGCAACACTAGACTCTGGGGGTAAGAGAAAATCATCACACATGTATTGTATGTTTGGAATGTAGGTATGCTATTTAATGGATTGTTATATGCATTAGGGTTATATACATGTTTGCCATTTTATTTTTGTTGTGGTTACATGCATGGTAGATTCTAGTGAATTAGTGTGGTCATATGAACATGTGTCGAATTGTCATGAATGATAGTAACATATTGT
Source organism: Pinus taeda (assembly GCA_000404065.3). NCBI lineage: Eukaryota > Viridiplantae > Streptophyta > Pinopsida > Pinales > Pinaceae > Pinus > Pinus taeda. Next base: position 112,271 of record APFE030176024.1, read on the forward strand.
TTTATGCATTGTTGTTGCTGTTATATGATAGTTAACTTGATTACTATGTTATATGTTGTTGATGAGTATGTTATATGTTAACTTGTTGTTGGTATATCTTATTTAACTTGATTATTAGGGTTATTGCATTAAGATCTTGATGTTATATGTATCGTGTTGATCTAGATTGGTGTGTGTAGATGGTTATGGTTCTGACATCCAGGTATGATAAGATATACTTGTGATGTTGTGTTGTACTAATTTTTACTGACTGTGCATATGTGATTATTATGAATGAGTGACAATTGTTTATGAGTTTATGATGTGAACATGTTAGCTAGTTGTTGTATGGATGTCATGACCTTATTTATGTTTGAGTTGATGTGTTGTGAAGTTATATCATGCTAATCTATATTGATTGTGGAGACAAGATAGCCTCCCCCGAGATACATTAAGGTATGAGTATGCTTATGTCATCTACTTGGTGCTTGAATGGTTGATTATGTTGTCTATTTGGTGTTTGAGTGTTTGGTGTCTATTATGTCATTTATATGTTGTTTGAATGTTGATTAACTACATGATATGAGAATGTTTCTATGAGATTGCTTGAAGGAATGATTTTTTTTAGGATGGTTGTACTAACACATTATATGTTGAGACAACTGATATGTACTTAAGTGCAAGTGTGTGCTAGTTGTAATGTTACAATTTATGACTATGAGTTAATTGTTGATTATGACATGGTTGATAGTCTTGTTAAAGGGTAATTTCAATTACTAGATATGATGTCTTGATCTTTGGAACATGTGATTGACATGTGTGATCAGTTATAGGGTAAATGCTTGGTATTAGTGTGACAAGATAATAGTTTATGTGTTTATATAACTAATAGTTGGGTGATGTGACACTACATAGTAGCAATCAACTGTAGCAAGATAAAAGAAAGGAATTGGGTAAGAATTCCTTTGGATATGTTTGGAAACCACAACTCCAAACAAATGAATGCTTTGAATACAAGAAGTCTTCTTAACCTTGATTTTTTCTGACATTAGGCAGATATGTGCTATAGTCATGGACATATACTTGACAGGTATGATAGCTGGTTTTTCAGTTATGGTAGGATTCGTCAAGGAATAAAAATTTCTTCATAAATGATGTATGTGCATGTTTAGATATAAGGTAGTGTGCTTGACACAACAAAGTAAGGTAACCAATATATTGTTATAATTATTTATGCATTGAAAGTTATGTGTGTATGATAGTATGATGTAGGGAATTGCATGGAAAAGAGACTTCCATGAAATCTTGAAGAAGGCTTGAGTTGAGCTTTCCTTTGGAAACAATGGGAACCATGGGGATTGAGTCATGGTGTTTGTTGCTAATCCTGTGATTTTGGTCTTTTGTGATTTGTTGTGCTTGATTTCGGTTTTGTTTATGTCTAGTGCAAGGCCTTGTCACTTTGTTTGTGATGTTGTATTGCTATTTTTTTCATGGTTTTCTTATTGTTGGCTTTCTTGTTCTATCCTTTTACATTTTGAGGTCTTGGGATTTGGTTGGGAAAGGAGGAATTTAAGGGAGCTTGGGGAGATCCGAATGAATTCCAACAGGTAAGACCTAGATGAAGTCATTGCATAAATAAGGGTAGCTGAAGGAAAGAGTATGATAGTTAGTTGGATTGGTTGGGTCCATTGGGGTAAATGGACAATGACATGATAGTCATAAGAAAGGTAACATGGAAGGTGAAGTAAATGTATTTCTGAGGCATCATATGCCTTGGCTATGTTGGGAACTATTGTTCTCAATATTGTGCATACATGCAATAATAACAGAAGTTCTCTTAACCTTAACCTTATGATATCTAGTAATTATGTTGTGATCATGAATATCTTGATGTATGTATATGTATACATGTATGTATATATGTGAATTCGTCAAGGCCATGATTATTTTATGCTAGTGTTTATATGTATATATATGTATGTATGTATATCGTTGTCTGACAGGGTTATTTGGGATCATTATTATGGAGGAATGATTTCTTATGTAGGTGAATGATACTAACGGGTTCCTGGTTTATGAGGAATCAAGTGGGAAAAGTAACCTTGTCAAATATTCAAGGTCAATATCATGTGCATATGAGTTGATATTATGTTTTTATACTATCCCTATGTTTACATTATGGATCGGTAATGCTGAGAGATACATCAGCAAGATGAAAACAATGTGATTCATGGCATGCTAGGATAAGCATGGATGGTGGAGAGACACTGGAGGCAAGGTTGCCTAGTAGAGACAGTGTGGTTTTGGATGTGCGGTACTACTATTGTGTATATTTTGTGCATGTTGTATATTGAGTGATCGTACCTATGGTGTTGTGTACATGTAACATATGCAGTGTTGTGTACATATGAAGTTGTGTGTCTGTTGTATATATGGTGTTGTGTGCATATTGCATATGCAGTGTTGGGTATAAATGGTGTTATGTACATGTTGGATATGCAGTTATGTGTACATATTATACTGTGCACATGATGGATATGTTGTGTTGTGTGCATATGATGTTGTCCGCATACTGGATATGCAGTGTTGTGTACATATAGTGTTATGTACATGTTGTATATGCAGTGCTATGTACATATGGTGTGTGTGCATGTTGTACATGTGGTACTATGTACATATGGTGTTGTGTGCATGTGGTGTTGTATGTAGGTGGTGTTGTGTGCATGTCATGCAGGTGGTATTGTGTACATGTGGTGTCGTGTACATGTGCATGCATGTGGTGTTTCATAAATGTGATATTGTTTACATGTTGCACAAGTGGTGCAGTGTAAATGTGGCATTGTGCAAATGTCGTGTAGGTGGTGTCATGTACATATGATGTTGTGCACACGTTGTGTAGGTGGTGTTGTGTACATGTGGTACATTGTATGTTGTACCTCTGTAGATAATTCTACGTTAAGGAATTATGCGAGAGCATCTAAAATGTTTTTTTTTTTTGGATTTTTGGATGACCAATGTTATAAACTGTTAAATGGGTGCAGTCTCTTAATTACTTATGATATATTAGAAGGGATGACTCTTCGCCTTTAGAAAAATTTAGCTTTGAAAATATGTGTAAGGTTGAGCTTTAGAAAATATATGATTCATTAAATCTTCGAACAAAGTATTTAACTAGTCATATATAGATTATGTGTGTAAAGTACTTTTACAACCGAACAAAAATATATTTAAAGCTTAATGGGAAGTGCAAATTAAAAGATGTAGAGGAGTTAATTAAAAAAAAAAGTCCAATTAAATAATCTCTGTATTTGATTATAACTTCATGGGGGATTTTAGATAGATTGAGATTCAATCTTATCTTACCTAGAATTCCCATTAATTTTAAACATATGTAGATTTAAACAAAATGCAAATATAAAAAAAAAATATAATTACTCATAGGGACACAAGCTGTTTCAAAATCAATCCATAATCCTTCTATTAATCTCAGAAAATAATTGCAGAAGATTTACAAATCTTCTCAAGAGTTTATCATAATGGTTCAACCCTTTACACTTTTATCTACAAAGTATTTATACAACTATTTCTGAAAATATCTTGATTTAAATATCAAGATTTATTTACAAGTATCTCAAAATTGTTTTACAAAAATATAACTACAACATTGGAAATAAAACTTCTTAGACATCTTGGCACAAAAATCAAGGCTTCTAGTGATGACTCGGTTGAAAATGTTGATGTTTTGTTGCTCTTGATAATCATTTGTCCTTTTGTTCCTAAAAAATTGCATCTTCTTGTTGAAAACTTGTTGTTTACTGCTGGAAAATTGTTTTCTGTTCAGTCAATGAGATGGAAAAATATTTTCCCATACTTCTTCACTTGGAATGGAATATTTGATTAATTTTCTATATGTTTCATCCACTTCAGTGTGTTTTTGAAAAGTGGGTTTGACTACGAACATATTTTTTATTTCATGCTTAATCAATAAATCAAAACTCAAACCTTCAATAAAGGCCTTTCTCACAATAGTCCCCTTAATCTTAGCAAATATGGATTTTTCTGTAGCTATAACATGTAGCTTGCGCTAGTATTCTTCAAGGGGACCCAAATTGTATGTCATTCCTCTTAAAACCTGGAAGTCCTTTTTGATGTAGAACACTAACATTTTTTGTGGAACTTTTGAATACTAGCTTTTGGATTATGGCATTTATTTTCGAATTGCAACATTAGATTCCTTTTAGTGAGAATCCTTCTTACTTCTAAAATAGTTTCAGCTTTGTCTTCAATTTCATATTCTTCCAGTTCTTCCCTTCTTTTTGAATTCAAAATTCTGATTAATGTTGTTGCCTCTCCTAGTTTTTGACCCAGGTCTTTCTTTACTTCTGCAATTACTTCCTTTGATTTTTCCAATAGTTATTTCTGTTCAAAAATAATTTCAATGCAAAGCCATAAATTAGTCATAGACTCATTAATATCTAGCCATATATTTTCTTTAGCTTGTTTAATGGTTTGAGCAGTAGAAGACTCATTTTCTAAAATCTCTATTCTCTTAGTCAGTCTATGATATTTCTCAAGCTCTGCTATGTAAACATGATCAATTTTTGGCTTCTATTCTTCATAAATTGTTGAGATGAGACTTCATATTTTCAATTTCTTTATCTTTTATGGATAAATCTCCCATTTCTTTAGCTAATTCATTTTTTGAGTTTGTGGATTGTGTTTCGACTGCTATAGCTATTGCAATAGAAGTCCCTACAATAGAAGTTGTTTCTATAGGAATAGTTACTGCCACATCATCTTGTTGTTCTTTTTCCTTTAATAAACTTTCTATTTCAGTCTCCATCCTTTGTGTTTGTAAATTTTGTTCAACAATAATTTTGAACATGCTTTCCTTTTCTTTTTCTAACTGACCAACTTCTTTGTTCTATGGATCTTCAGTCTTAGGGAGTTTTAGTTGTTTCCTCAATGCTTGAATATCAACATTTTTCCTCTTAATCATTTCCTTGGCAACTTTAACATTACTGGGATCATATCCCAACTTGATTACTAGATATTCTAAGGATTTTATCTTGGTATCTTTGGCCAGTGATGATATATTTCCTAGTTTTAATTGGGACTGAATGTTATCCAACGAAACCTGCAACTTATATGATTCCATTGCTGAACTAGTCAAGGTGGAGTAAATCGTTTCTCTAGTTTGCTTGTGCAAATCAACCTGGTTAGTAGGATGAATATGTTTAGTGTCAAAAGAAAAAAGTAGATTGTTTGTAATATTCTGCAGTTTTTGGAAAAGGAAATTTAGACTCTAGAAGGGCCATCTGCAACTTTCCTTTCTCAGTATCTAATGCTAAGAGAAGCATGTGCTCGGAAGCTGAAGTTTGCTTCCAGAATTATGAATAAGTGGTGGCATTTAGTGCCTCATTTTTCTTCTTAATATCTCTATATCTAGGAAAGATACTTGGTTCTGTAGTAGTATGCATTAGCTCTCCTATCTAGAATGATTCTGATGGGTCATGAGTGATTGAAGATATAAGAGAGCTTGAGAAAATTTATTCAATCCTTGGAAATGTCTCAGCATGAGGACCTGTTAAACTAATTTGGTTTGTTCTTGTGAACTCTCTTCCTGAAATGGCTCTTCGAGAGGGTTCTTTTTCTTCTTCTTGTACATTATGAAGTATGTCTGCTGAATTTCCAAAGCTATAGGGGAAATACTTTCCCTTGTCCTCTTGGCATGTTCTTCCTGTGGCACTGGAATTTTTAAAGTTGTGGAAATGGAAAACCGATCTTATGCTTCGTACAATGTATTTCCTGCCACTCCTATTGGTTCATACAGTTCAATCTTTGGTCTAGGATTGTGTGCATAAGGAGTAGTTTTCTATTCTACGCTTAGCTTAGAAATAATCCCTAAGGGATCATAAGATCAAGTAAAACTTAATTTTGATTTCATTTGTTTTACAAGGAGATTTTCTTCCTTTGTTGTTGCTATGGTACTACAAATAAAGGATCCAATATGATCCTTTAACTTAAATTGAGACTTCTTCTTAGCTGACACAAAGTGTAGCTCATCCATATTCATCATCTACCTTATATATATTTTAACACAAAAATCCTAATTGGTACAAACTTAGGTAGTTTATATGGAGGAAGGTCACATCCATATACTCTAATCTTTGTATGGTTTTAATACAAGTACCAATCTCAAGTATTTGTCTTCTTGCTGAGATGGAGAATTCTCTTGACTTTAGGGGAAATTCTAGGAACATCATCACTATTGAGAAAGCATGAAACCATATTTAATAACTGATTGGTGTAATCACTGAAGGAAAATTCATTGGTATTCTTCCTTACCAACGAATTCCAATGAATTAGAGATTGGGGATTACCCTGCTCATCTAATTTCTGTAATTAAAACTAGAATTTGTCTTCTTGATGAAATAAGAAAAGGTATATAAGAACTGACTAATATTTAAAATATCCTTTGGTTGAAAACTTCAAGAATTGATCATGTATTGCTTCTGACAAAAATAACTATAATTTAAAATCACCGAAGGTTTTTCACCTCCTGAACATATTGATAGAAATACTAGAATGATTTCATCAACCCTCTGATCAGTTAGATAGCCTAATAGACAAGAAACTACTGAGACAATTAGTCTAGTCATTTCTAGGAACACCAAAGAGTGGTATGGAGGATTTGTTCTTGGTAATTTTGTATTTTCAGGTAAGAAGATCTCAAAGATCTTAGCTCTTTGAGGGAATGTGAGATTTTTATAGATTTCCATAAGGGAATATACAAAAAAAAGGGTGCAAAGGGGCCGAAGGTTTCACTTGAAGCATTTGGCATATAGACTCAGGGGATATTGTGAATAAGACATCATTGTTTTGAACAATAATAGCTCTTTGACTTGGGATATATATAAAATGGCACCAAGTTACAAATTATGGAAGGAAATGAGTTTGGGGAAAATTGAATTGAGGTAGGAATGAGTCCCACATGCTCAACTCATCGTTGGCATGAAGGATTTTTGTTTGGCCCAATTGTGGAGTTCAAATAGGTCGAACTCACATTTGGTTCCAGATATTTTATATTCTTTGTCAACTAGGGGTAATCTATCTAAGTCTATGATAGGGAGAATCATCGAATTTTCCTCTACAATTTTAGATTTTCCTTTGGAAGAGATTCTGAAGATAAAATTAGGTAAGGGATGATGTTCACTAGGTGATTAACAAATTTTTGGAGTGATGACAGATGTGTTTTCAATGTTGGTCTAGTTGTACTGGACCTAGGCATGCAACTTGTAAATGGAATGCGTAAAAGAGATAGAGGTAAAATGTTTGTTTTATTTATGGAATGGGAAGTTTAACCATTTGCAAGGATATTCATTAACAAGAGCAGGACATTTATTACGGGAAGGAAATGGCCAAGGAGATGGAACACATAGATAATGGTTAATTTTTTATGAATGAGAGGTGGACAGATGGAAAAGGCAGAGTAGATTTATTCTTTTGGCAAGAGTGGGAATGATCAATTGGTTGTTTTCGGGGGGGTGGGAGATGGTAAGTAGTTTTATGGGGGGAAGGGGGGAGGGTCTGAGTACTTGAGGGGAGGCATGTTGCATTGACGTTTATTCGAATCAACTTTTCAGACCCCCCACCTTGGTTAAATGTCAGAGGTACATGAGGGGTTTGAAGTGCTTCCTCGGTAGTTGATCTGGGTAGGGAGCATCTCAGCGGTCGAGAATAACACTATTTACCAAAAACGACAAAGCATCGAATCTATTTTTAAAAGATTATAATTAGTTGTTTAATTATGTTTATTTATTTATTTATTTATTTATCTTTCTTTCTTTTTCTCAACAAATAAATGTAAAATACAAGGTAAGTTACTACATCGGCTCACAAAGCGAGCCGCCTGCAGCCACCCACGCCCTCCTCGACTCCCCCCAAAGCGACTCCTCATTCAGTGGCATACCATGATGAGGAGATTAAGGAAAGGCACAGCAAAACCGGAGGCAGAGACGAGAAAATAGTAATGCAACACAGGAAACCACTTCATGCAAAGACAACAGGCCTGTAAGTGCGGGGAGAGCAGCACAGTTCTAATAGCAGGGGAAATTGAGAGCCGACCATTGATTGCAGAGACTAATCTGCTATCGAAATGCGCAACTAACCCAAGCCTGAGACAAACAGAGAACGAAATGCAAACATAAAGCTTACCTTTGTTTTCAAAGACCAACTTGCCACATAGACCCGCATCCGGCCAGAGCCTGAGACGAGAAGGCGGAACACTAACAGTGGGAAGGATAGCCCAGAATGCCATGGTTATAATAGCCAGAGCCTCACCTTGGACGGAGTGAGCAGTAAATTCAGAGAGCATGCCAAATCTTCTATGCTTCAGCTTATCCAACATGGGCCATATGAACTCCTGGATTGTCGTGCTAGTCTGCATCTGGCAGTACCACGCTCGTCCGTCTGTCGTGAATAACATTAAGTTTCTTTTATTTCACCCGCATCTGGGTTATTAATTAATAATATTATATTACTAATGATACTATATTATATCATATTTATTAATGACATTAACTAATTATTATTAATTAATAAATTATACTAAATTTAAATAATAATATAGGAGAAGAAGAAGTAACCTAATTATTTAAAAATAAATATAATTAATTAAATTAACAATATTTTATTTTCTTATTCTTATTATTAACCATTTTTTAATATAAAATAATAATTTTTATTGATAGTAATAATAATAATAATAATATTTTAATTATAATAGTTATTTTTGTAATATTTTATTATTTCTATTATTATATGTTTATCAATATGAATACCAATATAATGATTAATATTATACCTATACCATTAACGTCTATTGGTGTTTTTCAACCACATTTAATAATGTGGTTGTGCATTTGATTGATATATGTCTATCGACGTATATCAACTCCATTTATTAATGTGGTTGTGTTGGATTTTTTTTTGTCAAGTTGTCTGTGATCCTCTAAGCTTGAACTAAGGTTTGAGGAATCGTGACCCAGGTGCATCTAAGTCGTCAAAGTCACCCAAGGACGACACTCGGCCTTAGCCACACCAATCCTCAGTTGACTGGATTTTTTAGAATGTCTCCTCCCCTTAGCACATGGCACAACTACCCCACAAGAGGTTTGATCCTATATCGCCTTGCTAACAAGGCCCATCCTCATCTTGTTGTGCTAGTGGGACTTGACGTGTTGTGCTATTTGAAGACATTTTCGGAAGAAATCACATTGGTAGAATTAGGCCGACGTGTTTTGAACCAACTAGTATGGTTCATCATCAGGACAAGATGAACAATCAGATCATAGATCCAAGTTAAATAGGGAGGAAGGACCATGTAATAGCTATAGGGGAAACAACTAACAAACGACTATTTTTTAACAGCTAGCTATAGGGGAAACAACTAAAAAAGGCTATTTTTGACAGGATAGGAAAATGGGACAAATTATTATTATTTGTTGATGATGATGATGGTGGTGGTGGTTAACATCCACTGAGACCAAACTTTGGTCTATCGGACCTAAAGAAACGAATTATTTAGTTTGATTTAAGATTTTATTCCTATGCTCAAAAATCTTGGAGAGAAGCCTCCCGAACTCACTGTAATTTTGACAATGTAAAAGACTAGGAAGGTCAGTATTGCAACAAAGATTTTGAAATTGAGATCTAATGTGGTTGTATGCGAGGCACTCTAAGAGGAAGTGATTTTCATCCTCGATGTTCATATTCTCACAGAGATGGCCAAACCTTTCCATCCGTGGTGTTTTAGGAACTGCCCAACGACCCATTTCACTATGTGTTAGGTTCCTATACCAATAGGTTTCATTTTTCATGATTGACAGTGGAAGGGCTAAATATGTTCATCATTGCATGTTGCAAAGGTTCCATATTTTGTATACAGACCAGGAAAATTAAAAAATGGAAAGAGGGTATGCCTTAAAAGAATAATCAAAAGGCAAGAAAATCAATTGGTCAGAAAGAAAAGTGAAAATGAACCCCAAATCAAAGACCAGGAAAGTGGCCAGTCAAAATGCCACTACTATCTTGTTGGCAGCATCACAATGTGAAAATACTGTTGCTAATCATACTTGATGGATGGCCCAACAGTTTAATCTGGACCATGCCATGTTTAAATTGCTTGTTGC
>APFE030176024.1:124949-208873 GCA_000404065.3 Pinus taeda
TGCTGAAAATTATGACCCAAGCCTCAGAGCTGTCAAGTCTCCATCTGGGAGCATACTTTTTCATATTACTCCTGATTCCATCAATCAGATGCTCAATTTCAAACAGACCCAACTGCTCTTTCCTTTTTCCATAAAATACCTGCTGGATGAAGGCCCCAAGCTCTCCAGCACTGAGATTGCTACAATTGCCAAGACATTCATGAGAGCAGACCGCCAACCTACTGGGCCACCTCCTTTCCTATATGTCAATTTCAATGAGGTAGGCAAGTTGCTTGTAGACATGATGTCCTCTGTGCTGGGTTTCTCAACAAGTGAGCATATTGATGAAACTGTGTTGGTCCTTTTGTCTGCATATAGCCTTGGGAAGCCCCCTACTATGAAATACAACTATGCCAAGTTCATTGCCAACAAAATACATGACCAACTGCTAAAGCTGGACAGGGAGGCAATATTCAAATATTCATCTTATATCTATCATTTGTTCATGTACTATCAGACAGATTGTTTCCAATGCCCCATCAAAAAACTAGATTCACAGGCTGAAAGGAGGTCTGTCATCTTTTGGTATTCAGTTTTTCATCAAGTCCAGAACTCTCCTTATTCTTACTGTGAGTTCATTGACCAAATTGTTTATCCAGTCACATGCCTCTTAAAAAGAACTCCTCCTCCCAGATTGACATATGATATGCAGAAAATATTACAGCTGTCCAAGAATTACAAAATAGGTGATTGGTATCTATACCAAAATCACACTGCCATTAGGATCTATGGCTGTGAGCTCTGTCCTTATAGGCTCCCAACATATGTATCTATGAGATTGTTTGCCTTGGAATACTATAGGAAACTCATCAATTCTGATCTTACACATTTTCATAGTGCCAAGAAGAAAGCCAACCTGAAATTCAAAGACCACCTAGGCCCCTTCATCATGAACAAGAAGGATGGTTGGCAAGAGGCTGATCAAATACTGGGGCAACAGCTTAAACTAAAAAGGAGTTTCTGGTGGGTCCCTTATGACCCTAATGGCTTCATCAGTGCTAGAAGAGTCAAATATAGGCTGTTAGCCTATAAGCATTGTCCATATCCACAAATTGAACATTTTTCCAACCAAGATGAATAGGTGCCAGGGACATTAGTTGAGGAATTTACTCAAGAAGAGACAATGGAGCAAACTGTAAAAGATTTAGAAAAAACTCTTGACTTGGATTCCTTTCACCAGGTGACATTCAAGCTACCAATCCAAGTCAGAGAAGTCACATCCACTGCTACAACTGCACAGACCGTCCAGCAGGCATCTACAACAACAACAGTTACAACAAAGGGAAAGGAAGTGATGGATGCACAGCAGGAGACAGAGACAGAGCAGCAGCCCAGCACTTCCAAAGATCAGAGTCAAGGGCAAGCCCTTCCATAGCAAACTGAAACATCCCAAATTCCAGTCTTGCAAACTCCTCTCAATGAAGAGAGAGGTAGAAAACGGGATAGAGAGGAGCCCACACCTCCAAGTGGGTCAACACAGCAACCAGAGGCCAAGAGGCCAAGAATTGACCCTCAGACTGAAGAACACATCAGTGAAGAAAGGGTAGAGAGCCAAAGCAGAGAAAGAGAATCCAATCAGCAAACTGCTACCAGCTCATTCCAGCAGGAACAAGGTATGCAACAAAGTACAAAAGTGCCCTCTTCCAGGAAGCAAGGCAAGCAACCAGCTGGTATTAAAGGAACTTTTATGGAAATTAAGGCACAAAATGAACTTTTAAGAGTACAACTTTACGATCAATTCTTGAAGACAACACCCTCCAAGCAACAAAGATTGATGGCAGCATATGATATCAAAGAAGACAAGATGATTTTGACTCATTTTAAGCCTAAGGTTCCAAAGCCCAAATCATCTGCAGACTACACAAACACAAATCTAGAGGTCCTATCCGAGGACATACATCCCATGGATCAAATTGAACTGCACAAGCAAACAGGGCAAATGGTTTATGCCACACTTGTAGACAGGGCCATGCTGGCCCATTAGTTAAAAGAATCACTGAAAAATACAAATACACAACTAGATTTGGTAAGGATGTCTTCCACTACTAAGGACAACCGGATTAAAAATTTGGAAGACATAATTATTGATATAGGACATGATCCTAAGGATCCAAAGTGTATTAAGGCCCTTATGAAGAAAAAGGAGGATGACATTGCTGCACTCATAAAGCAGGCAAAGCTGCCTCTAACCATTCACCCTCAAACAGCAGAACTTGCACAAGAAAAATAGGTTGATGAGACTATGGATCTGCTTCTGAAGATGAATCAGAGAATACTACAGATGGAGGCAGAATTGGAGAAGGCCTTGCAAGAAAAGAAAGGGGAGTCAACCTCCCAACCCCCTCAAACATCTACAACTCTTGGCCCTGCTCCACTTACACGAACATCAGCAGCCCCTCCTGCAATTCCAGCACCTACAACAACTACATCAACTACATATGCAACAGCAGCAACAACAGCAGCACCTGAATCCAGTATGAACATGGAGGACTTAATGAAAGTTGTCAAGGAGCTTGAAATTCAAGTGACAGAAATAAATGAGGCCAAAGAAAGATTGGCCAAACTAGAGGCCAGTTATGACAAGTCTAAAATGACAGTGGCCGAGAAGCAAAGGGAAATAAAAGCCCTAGAGACCAGAGTAAAAGCCTTAGAAAAAGAACTTCTTTTAGACAAAACTATGGCTGAGATTAAAAAGATTTTGTGGGCCAAAATTGGCCAATCAATAAATGACCAATAGCGATCAATATAGGCCATTCATGAGCAAATAGAATTAATAGGCATAGCTCAAATTGAAATTCAGAAGGCCAGAGCAGGCTAACAAGATGATCCATTTCCTCAATACTCACACCAAGGAAGAATTGGCAGCACTAGATATTAACAGTCGAACGGACACTATCCTAACATCAAAGAAAGTGTTGACCTTGAGAAATTTCGCACAGACTCTGGAAAGGAAATGTCAAGATATGCAGGTAGAAATAAATGATTTCAGGACAGGAATAACAGCATTGCAAGATAGAGGATTTCCCAGCCTAGACTGGCACTGGAAAATTGTTGTCCTTTGAACAATACACCACCAGAATCAACAATTATGTTGAAAATCAGATTACAGCCTCCACCAGCTCCACGGAAGAAGCAGGACCTCCCTCTGGGCAATCTCTATATGATAAATTGGAGAATCTATTTTTTATTTAGCATGAAATTAATCATCTGTTTGAAGTGCCTCCAAATTTTTATAGATATATTGAAGCAGATGAAACACTCATAAAAATAAGGAGACATCAGTTACCTCCAGCTGATTTGTGGCAAGCAATGTTGGAAGTATTGCCCAAGTGATTTAGGTATATTCTTCCTTTTTTTCATCTTCAGATCTTAGTCACAGTACAGGTCAGCAAAGAATCAAATACACAAAAACTACAGAAAGCATCAAACACAGTGACTCAGCAATGCACTAAGACAACGTGCTCAGCAAACGCAGATTAAAGACGCAGCTACAGCCAACTTGGTTAATCCAAAAAGTCAAAATTTGTCTGACAGACAGACAGTTGCCATACCAATATTAACTGTTGTAGTTATTTCTTTCATTTATTTCTGTAAGAGAGTTGGTGATGTAATTTATCGTAAAATGACTCATCATCAAGATATTTTATCTCCTATTTTTGTATATATATCCTCCCATAGAGCGTATTGGGGGTCGGTTGTTATGAATCTCTCTGAAGAGCTGCATTGTATATCTCAGACTTTTTTTCTAATACAAATGGCTGGTGAAGTTCCTGGTTCCTATACTGTCTGAAGGTGGAAATGAAGGACTGTGTTATGCTGCAGAATTCCTATGTCATTTAATGGAACAACAAGTTACTCTGAACTGTGTTTGTCTTTCTATGTATGCAAAAGATTCATATATGTTTCATGTTCTTAGCAACAGGGAAAAGGAATAGCTTAGGATTTGTTTAGATACACCCTTTGCTCAATCTCTGTTTCTAAATATGTTTTCTTCATAATTAGCCATGGATGTGAATTCTTAACTGCTCATATTTGAACTAATTCTCTCATTGTGAATACTGTTTAAGAATTCTTAACTTCTCTTAAACAATACTCCCACTTTCTCCCCTTATTAGCATAGTGAAATATTCTTAATTGCCTTTCACTCACTAATGTCATAACTTCATCACCCAAACTTGAATAATTGTTCCACAGATGCCTATCTGGCTTTGCAGCAATACTATTCCGTCAAATACATTCTTCAGCAGTATACAGTCATGAACTCCATTGCCCAATGGCTCAAGCTATTCTGTAATCTATATGCCAGCTCTGTTTGAATTCACCAACCAGCCAAACTTAAAACAAAATCAGTGCACCATAACTAGCCTAAAATCACCCACAACAATGCTAAATTATAAAGAGAGAGCCCTCTCTAGTTGCAGGTAGGCTAGGACCTGTAACTAAAAGACTGGTTAGTGGTTACCTCGGCCGTATTCCCTTTAGGAAGCAGGGAACAACCTGAGTGATAACACAACCATTGTCTTGACATTGCGGTTCTCCTCTAACAAGACCAGGTTCCCACACGCTTCTACTAGCATTCCATGATGGTGTCAATAAACATTAGTTTTAATGATCTTCCATTTTAGGCCTCACTCCAAACCAAATCACACTTCTCCCTCACACAACTAGATAGCTACAACTATGAATAGCTTGTTGTTTACTCTAAACCAAAATAGCACTAGCACACCAACATCAACACTAGCTTGTGCTTGGGAAGAAGGGAGGTTTATATAGGATGAATGGATGGGAGACTGATCCTCTTCTCATGGGAGAAGGTCTTATCCCTTGAGGTAGTTCTATCATTATAGGGGAAAGGATCCCAAACTGACATCCTCAACCCCATCTGAACAAACCATTTACCATACTTCTGTTATGAAGCTTCAGCTCTTAATTTAAAAAACTTTCCATAACAAGACCGGTGCAACTGGAACACAGCTCAGTCACTCCGGTCGGTGCTAGGGATAGTTCTAATCTCTGCACATCGGCGCGGTGGCGACAAAGGCCATTAGCGTCGGTCTTGTAAACTGGGTAAAACAAAAGTTTCAAGGGAAATGGTGAAAAAGGGAATTGATCTGCTCATGAAGAGGGACACAATGAGAGTTTCTTCATGAAGGAAAAGCATGTGGGGTTCATTGTAGAGTTCCTCCAGGATCAAGAAATGGGGAGTACAGGGACAGTGACAAAATGTTGTGTAACACTTTCTCTTTGCTAAACATACACAATGGGTCAAATGGTTGCCTCTGGTTGAATGGTGGTATAACACTTCCTTCCATAATGCAGCAAAAATGGCCCCATTTATGGCACTTTATGGATATCATCCACCATCCATCACATCATATTTAAGATAAAATTCTAAGGTCCAAGCAATCGAAGATCACATCGAGCATCAACAACAAGGTCTTCAACTCTTAAAGAATAATCTCACTTTGGCACATAATAGAATGAAACAATAGGCATATCAATACCATAGCAAAAGAAGTTTTGATGTAGGTGACTAGGTATATCTATGACTACAACCATATAAACAAATGTCCCTCAAGCAAGCTAAGAATGATAATAAATTATCACCAAAGTATTATTGTCCATACAAGGTGTTGCAAGAGATTAGTACTATGACATACAAATTGGAGCTTCCTACTGCTTCCTGAGTGCACCCAGATTTCCATGTTTCATGTTTAAATAAGGTTATAGGTGACAAGCTCCCAGTTCAAACAATATTGCTAGAACTTGACAAGGATGGAAAAATCATATTGGAACCTGAAATAGTCATAGAAACAAGAACTCGATAGCTATGAAATCGATCAATTTCATAGTATCTCATCAAGTGGAAGAACTTACCCATTGAAGATTCCACATGGGAATATGAGAATTTTATACAAAAGCATCCAGAACTACTCAAGTGTTGAGGACACCACTTTTTTGAAGGAGAGGGGCATGTTAGGCCCCTATAATACTAGTGATTTCCCCATTACTATTATCATTGTAGCCCTTATTGTTATTATTGTGCCCCTATTGTCCCCATATTTTTATTACTATGCCCCATAGAAGCCCACTATTGTTATTTTTGTGCCCTTATATTATTATTGTTATGTCAACTTTGATTATAGTGTGACCCCTTAGACTCCTATATATAGAAAGGAGTTTTATTCATTTGTATCATTCAAGAATTGTTCATTTGTGTAATTTAAAAGAGATTGCCCCCTCGAAGAGGCTGATTTTGAAGGCATTGAGCTATATTTTCTTATATTTTTTGAGCTAGTTGCATAACATAGAGTGAGCCATAACCCAATTCTCGAGGAAGTCTGAGAATTGTTGGATTAGTTGTGTAAATGTTTAGGACTAAATTTGGCATTTAATTCTTGAAAAATATCAATGTTTTTGGTACTTCAATGCTATTAACAATGACTGTGGATTCATAGCTATAATTGTTGGGAATTTAGTAATACCTCTAGTTTTAGAATGTGAAGATGAAGTTAGAAGATTGCAATAAGGTTATAATTGCATGGGTAAGGTTAATATTCTATTGTTAAATATTACACCAAGGAGCGACTATTTTGAGAAATTCTCCCAGTTGCATAAATGATAGAACTTTAGAACTAATAACAAATGGTTTTCCTTTTGTGAGGGTAATTGTATTATCAAATACAATGCACTATATTTTTTTGGCAGATGAAAATGTGGGTCATTGATTATTTCATGAACAACATAATAAATAACACCATAGCTTCTTGAGGGTCATCATCAGCGAATTGCGATCAGGGAGACGCCTTGATATATCTTCCCCACCAGATGTGAGAGTCACACCTATTGTTGTCATAGTGACTCCATCCTCAATACACAAAACATATGCAACTTTAGCACCAATATTCACAACACATGAAGTCAACACCTCATTTCCAAATGTTGCAGAAGACTTTCCTCATGGATTACAGTAGTATTGAACTACAACTCCCACAAAAATTGTTTCAGTTCATGATTGTCTAATATCCAT
Source organism: Pinus taeda (assembly GCA_000404065.3). Taxonomy (NCBI): domain Eukaryota; kingdom Viridiplantae; phylum Streptophyta; class Pinopsida; order Pinales; family Pinaceae; genus Pinus; species Pinus taeda. The sequence continues at coordinate 132,019 of APFE030176024.1, forward strand.
CTAATCTAGGAGGACTTAATGTGACACATTAGGCCATGATCACCAATGAGCATCATCAATAGTAGTTCACCACCCATGAAGGATCCATTTCTAGATCTTAAATGCTAGTTTGTTAGTTAGTTGCATATTTTTTTGTTTCTTCTAGCCTTTAATTTGTAGGCATGTCAAATTTAAGGATTCACACTTCAATTGATGAGCTCTTTGTAAAACTATAAAAATTCCATTGCCAAATGAATAAGAACCAATAATTTTTCTTTGGGATTCATTTATGATTTACTTTATCTATTCTCTGAGAATTTTTTGTGCATTTATTTGTGGATGCTTGAGATAAATGTCATTAAACCTCATCACACATAGTCTTCTACTTGAAAATTTACCAGGTTTTGACAAAATTCCAATAAGATGATGAGCGACATACCTAGACCCTTATTCTAATGCATGTTACCATAAATAAAACTTTAATATCATTTTCAAATAAATAAATGTATGTTGTCTAAAATATAGGCTCATGTGACTATCCATGATTTTAAAATTCAAGAATGTAGCTGAATTAATCATGCACAACAACATTTAAACATACACGACATAAATTGGACATAACATTCAAGCATAACATTTACATATTAAATAATAGAGTGATTGAAATATTTATCCTTATAAATGTTTTACAAAACTAGCTACAAATGTCAAATGTTTCATCCAACCATAGTTATTTTTGGATTAGTTCTCTCTACAATAAGCCATGCCTAATGTAGGGCTATGATTCCACAAAGGTGAGCATGATCCTATGGATATCTATAGTCAACACTAAAATACCAATACCTATTCAATTAAGAGTGATGTGACCCCTACAATAATTCCTACTAGCCAACTCTCTTTCCCATTGTATTTCACAATCTAAGGATGATATTTATTTCTATGTGTCATGGTCCCTTAGTCAATCTCCATCCCCTCTAGGTCTCTAATATATATTGGTAAGGAATCTCTTAGTTATGGAATTTAGGAAATCTAACTACTAGTGGAGCACTTACAACAACCTTTACAGAAGCACTTGAGTGATTTCTACATGAGAACCTCTTACAAACATGCAAAGCTATTTCTTATCATAAACATCAACACTAGAGATTGGTTTTAAACACAAATTATATTTTCTCCTCTTGTAGCACCAAAAATCTATTTTATTTTCCTCTTTCTTTTTGAAAGTTAGTTATCTCCTCTACTCAAATTCCTTTTCTTATGCATGTTTCGACTCGAGAGATTCAAAACACAATTTTACTCATCACATGTTCTCACATCTAGGTCAGATGACTTTCTCACCCACCTCTTACATGCATTCAATAAAACAACTCTCGTCATGAGTGTACTTAGCCCATGCTTCAAGAACCAATTGATGTGACTCTTCTACCAACCTCAAAAATTCATTCAATGACTGGTCTTAATAAGTCAAATGGGGATTATATGGTAATGACAATTAATTTATGCTAATCACATGGGATTTTAGGCATGTGTTATTTACCCTTGGACCCACTTTTATCCCCCTCATTTATGGAATGATAGGTCCTCCATGAGTATGTTCTTATCCATTTTATAACCAGTGATGTATGTTATATTATTATTTTCAATATAAATGTTTACATATAATTTTTTGTTTGATATTGTGTCCATGGCTTGTGGGACTAGCATGTGATCTAAGAAACCGTAACTTAGGGTAGACCACACCAACCCTTAACATGGATAAATTTTTTTGGTGTCTCCTCCCGACTATTGAGAGTTTTGCACATTGGTCACCTTACAAAATGAAACTATTAAAATCCAATAGTGCTATCGATATTTAGCTACATTTTTACATATTATATATCTTGGCATTTACACATTCATCATATTTAAAAATATACATTTCTAATTTAGTGATCAAAATCAGAGTGTTACATTTTCCTCCCCCTACATTTTTTCACTATATTTGGTGCACATTGCCATATAGGTTTACATGTAGATACATAACTTTTTTTACATATTAGCACTCTATAATTTTACAATTTAGTAAGTCCTATAGAAATTCCAAACTCTCACTCCTCGCAACATACATAATCCAAGGAAGAGTACTCCTTTCTCTCCATCACAATCCTTTAGGTTGTCCTGCTTACCTTTGAGGGGTCAACCACTGGCTAGACATGAAATATCAAAGCCATGGAATTTAGTAAACATAACTATAAAAATGGTGTCTTTAGTAATTTAAAAACAAATGTACATTCATATTTCCTAAAAATATGCAAAAATTTATGGGTAGTCCTCCCACATATCCTCTTCATGCTCCCATATGGTATATTCAGGATTGCAATAGGTCCTCTAGACCTTTACTGAGATAATGGATTTGCACATGAGAACTTCTAATTTTGAGTCTAAGATGCATATTGGCTCCACCTAAAAGTATCCTTTGTTCTCCACCTAGACCATAGGCTAATCAATCACAAGGTTAGGGTTAATAGGCACATACATTTTCAATAAAGATACATGAAACACTTTTATGAATATTCATGGATGAAAGTAATGCAAGAATTTACATAACCAACCTTATCCTATCTAGGATTTCAAATGGCCCAAAATATTTTTCTACTTGTGTAGCTTCCCAATTTTAGTGAGCTCTTTTTAACCTTCACTTTGAAAAACACATGCCCAACCAATCTAAATTATCTATGAATGTTTCCTTTGTTTGCGCAACTTTCTACCTATATTATGTATACTTTATATTTTTACTTATCTTTAACATATGTTATTACATCTCTTTTATAATACATATCCCAACAATCGCTTTGTTTTCTAGGTTATCCCAAATCAAAATATAACTTTAAAATTTCCTTTTTATATAAATCTCCACAATACTGGATTCGTTATCAATCAACTTAATTGAAATAATATGTGTGCCTTTCGTAAGCATGTCCATCACTACCATGATGGAATCATCTAACCTTGTTATCCTTGGTATCTTAGTATGAAATTTATGTTAAAAAACTATCGTTTTCATTTATGAATGGACAATGGATATAGAAATCATGTTGGATGTCTATGGAGATGGAACATTGGTAATTTTATCCTGCTCCTAATTATGAATATTGTCTAAAATATATAAACCTCTTTTGAAATTACTTCATTTTCACATGTATACCATAAATTAAAGACACGGGAAGATAATTTTTCTAAAGAGGCTTCTCTCTTGAAAAAGGGTTGCTTAACTTAACTTGGGGAGGCACCCTTGTTTCAGCTGCAAATATTAATGTGTATTTCATAGGTCTTTCGCTACGAGATGATGGTTTTTCATAGAGGTTTCATATCCATTGCAAGAACTGTGAGTTTTAAATTCATAAGATAAGTAAGATGTTTGGTTGATCAGGAATAGTTGTCTATAAGACACTACAAGAAGACTTAAAATTATGGATTTAGTCTTCTGACTTGGGTAGACAATGCAAATAAAAAGAAAGGCTTGAGTTTGTACAGGATTGAACAATGTATATTCTAATTTCATTCTTAGAAATATCAAATATAAAGATACTTTTGTTTAAAAAAAAATAAGAGTTTGGATCTCCAAAAGGGAAAGAAATGTCAAGGCATCAGAAGGAAAGAGAAGGGATTTATAAAGTGGCATTAATATAAGAATATGAAAACTAGATTGATATTTAGATTTAGTTCATTTCTCCTATTGCAAATCGATATTGATACCCCACATAGGCATTGACAAAGACATAGACTAAAGGCATAGATATAAGAAGCTGACAACCGGATTGATATTTAGATTTAGTTCGTTCCCCTATTGCAAATCGATATTGATACCCCACAAAGGAATTGACAAAGGCATAGACTAAAGGCATATGCAGCATCATTTAAAGCATTAGAGGAGGTGGTGACAACAGAAGTGGTTCCACGAAAGAAATCTACTCGTTTTCATTTGAGTGGAAGTCCCACCAGTTGCAGATCAAGTTGTTGTACCAGCTTCCCTTCACTTGGTTCCAAATGCAGTAGATCCTACTAACCGAATGAAATCAAATGATCTAGCAGAATCCATCTTTATGATATCTAGATCGATTCCCATTTCTTCTAGACATTTTTTATTTTAAATGGTGTGGAAAATAAATAAAAAAATATTCATTGTGAAATGTCACAAAAGTATGCATGTTGATCATTTTGGAATTCAAAAGCTTCTAAGAGCTTAAATATTTGAGTTGTAAGAGTGAGATACTTGACACAATGAGTTTTGACATTTTGGATAAGATCTTTGTTTCATTTTATATATTAGAATTTTTTGATGGGCACACTATAATGTTAGTAGTGTTCGGTAGCTTACAACAACAACATATGTTTCATTTTTTTTTCATAGCATAGATTTTTTCATTTGCACACTGAGTAGGGTTCGATTCCTATGCTTGTGCACATCATTGTAACCTTTCTATCATATCAGTTTTAGTAGTGCTCTCAAGTTTAGTGATAGCTTATCTAGTAGAAATTTCACATACATAGCTCCATCACTAAATTGAGAATAAAGTGGGTAAAATATCCATCTAATCTAGGAGACTTAATGTGACATATTAGGCAATGATCACCAAGGAGCATCATCACTAGTAGATCACCTCCCATGAAGGGTCCCTTTCTAGATCTTAAATGCTAGTTTGTTAGTTAGTTGCATATTTTATTATTTCTTCTAGCCTTTAATTTGTATGCATGCCATCTTTAAGGATTCACTCTTCAATTGACGATCTCTTTGTGAAACTATAAAAAATCCATTTCCAAATGAATAAGAACCAATAATTTTTCTTTGGGATTAATTTATGATTTAATTTCTCTATTCTCTAGGGTTGCATTTCTTTGTGGATTCTTGAGATAAATATCATTAAACCTCATCACACTTATTCTTCTACTGGAAAATTTTATAGGGTTTTACAACATACCAATAAGACGATGAGTGACATAGCTAGACCCCTAGCCTAAGGAATGTTACCATAAATCAAACTTTAATATCATTTTCAAAGAAATGAATGTATGTTGTCTGACATATAGGCTCATGTGACTATCCATGATTTTAAATCCAAGAATGTAAATGAATTAATCATTCACAACAACATTTAAACATACACAACATAAATTGGACATAACATTCAAGCATAACAGTTACATATTAAATAATAGAGTGATTGAAATATTTATCCTTATAAATGTTTTACACAACTACCTACAAATGTCAAATATTTCATCCAACCATAGTTATTTTTGGACTAATTCTCTCTACAATAGGCTTCGCCTAATCTAAGGCTATGATTCTGCAAAGGTGAGAATGCTCCTATGCATGTATATAATCAACACTAAGAGACCAATACCTAGTAAATTAAGAGTGTTTCAACCCCTACAATAATTCCTATTAGCCAACTCTTTTTCCCATCATATTTTGCAATCTATGGATGATATTTATTTCTATGTATCATAGTCCCATAGATAATCTCCATCCCCTCTAGGGCTCTAACATATATTGGTAAAGAATCTCTTAGTTAAGGGATTTAGGAAATCTAACTATTAGTGAAGCACTTACAGAAACCTTTACAGAAGCACTTGAGTGATTTCTAAATAAGAACCCCTTGCAAACATGCAAAGATGGTTCTTATCATAAATATCAATGCTAGAGATTTGTTTTCAACACAAATTGTATTTTCTCCTCTTATAGCACCAAAACTCTATTTTTTTGTCCTCTTGCTTTTTGAAAGTTAGCTATCTCTACTTAAATTCCTTTTCTTATGCATGTTTTGACTCGAGTGATTCAAAACACAATTTTAATGATCACATGTTCTCACATCTACATGAGATGCCTCTCTCACCCACCTCTTATAGGCATTCAATAAAACCACTCCCATCATGACTGTACTTAGCCCATGCTTAATTCATATGACTCTTCTACCAACCTTAAAAATGCATTCAACGACTGGTTTTAATACGTCAAATGGGGATTATATGGTAATGAAAATTAATTTATGCTAATAACATGGGATTTGAGGCAAAATTTATTTACCCTTGGACCCATTTTTATCCCCCTAATTTATGGAATGATAGGTCCACCATGAATACATTCTTATCCATTTTATAATGAGTGATGTGTTTTATATTATTATTTTCAATATTTGTTTACATATAATTTTTTGTTTGATATTGTGTCCATGACTTATGGCACTATAATGTGATCTAAGAAACCATAACCTAGGGCATAGAAGCAATCAAAATCACTTGGTGATCACACTAGGCCTAGACCACACCAACCCTTAACATGGAAAAAGAAATTGGTGTCTCCTCCTCACTATTGCAAGTTTTGCACATTGGTCACCTTACATAATGAAAGAATTTAAATCCAATAATGATATTGATATTTGGATACGTTTTTACATACTACATATCTTGGCATTTACACATTCATCATATTTAAAAATAGACATTTCTAATCTAGTGATAAAAAACGGAGTGTTGCATTTTCCTCCCCCTACAATTTTTCACTATGTTTGATTCACATCACTAGATAGGTTTAGATGTAGATACATAATTGCTTTTACATATTAGCACTCTATAATTTTACGATTTAGTAACTCCTATACAAATTCCAAATGCCCAACTCTCAGTCCCCTCAACCTACATAATCCAAGGAAGAGTACTCTCTTCTCTCCATCACAATCCTTTAAGTTGTCCCACTTATAGTTGAGGGCTCAACCACTAGTTGGACATGAAATATCCAAGCTATGGAATTTAGTAATCCTAGGTATAAAAAATGGTGCCTTTAGTCCTTTATGCACAAATGTACATTCACATTTCCTAAAAATATGCAAAAAACTATAGGCAGTCCTCCCACATAGCCTCTTCATGCTCCGATGTGGTATCTTCAGGATTGCCAGAGGTCCACCGGACATTTACCAAGATAATGTATTTTCACACGAGCACTTATAATTTTGAGTCTAATATGCATAGTGGCTCCACCCAAAAGTACCCTTTGTGCTCCACCTAGACCATTGTCTAATCAATCACAAGGTTAGGGTTGATAGGCACATACTTTTTCAATAAAGATACATGAAACACTTTTATGAATATTCATGGATGCAAGTAATGCAATAATGTATATAAGCAACCTTATCCTATCTAGTATTTCAATTGGCCCACAATATTGTGCTAGTGATTCTGGGTAGCTTCCCAATTTTAGTGAGCTCTTTTTAGCATTCACTTTGGAAAACACATGCCCAACCAATCTAACTTATCTATGCATTTTTCCTTCGTTTGTGCAAATTTCTACCTATATTATGTATCCTTTATATTTTTACTTATCTTTAACATATTTTCTTACATCTCTTTTAGAATATATAACCCAACAATCACTTTGTTTTCTAGGTTATCCCAACTCAAAATATAACTTTACAATTTCCTTTTTATATAGATTTCTACAATATTGGACTCCTTATCAATCAACTTAATTGAAATAATAGGTGTGCCTTTCATAAGCTTGTCCATCACTACCATCATGGAATCATCTCACCTTGTTATCCTTGGTAGCTTAGTGATGAAATTTATGGTAACAATTTGTCATTTTCATTTAGGAATGGACAATGGACATGCAAATCATGTTAGATGTCTATGTTTAGCCTTTACCTTCTAACATTACATGCATTTGGCTATGTAATCAACCACATGTTTTTCATACTAAGTCAAAACTACTACATTCTTATAGCTACAATATTTTTTTGGTACCCTAGTCTCCAACATATGGTGCATCACACATTTCTCTTATCACTAAATTTCTCAATTCTTGAGAATTAGGAACATAAACTTGTCTTCATTTGCAAGGGGTTTCCATCCTCTTCTAGAATGTAGTATTCAAATTTTTGGTATGAATTACCTTGTTGTGACCCTTCTATAATTTGTAAATAGTGTTAGTTTTATCCTTATATTCCAAAGATATTCTTTTTAAGTCTATGTTGTATATGCTAATAGCTATAGCATGCATTACAAGTACCCTCTTAATGTTGAGTTAATTAACCTTTTTATTCTATTTTCCCTTAATGTTGTTGATGTTAAATTTAGATTCACTAGGACATTCAAACTATCTAATTTGTCTATGTGAGTATTTGAAACCGCTCTGGTCTATTTTCAACCCAAAATTTCATCCCATAAGATAATGTCTTCACATTTTCAATGCATGGATAATAGTTGTAAGCTCCAAGTCATGGATAACATAATTTCTTTCATGTTATTTGATTTTCTTCAATTTGTATGACATGCCTATCTTGCATAAGGGGTCCACTAAGTCCTTCTTTACATGCATTTATGAACACCAAAATATCCTCAATTGGATCTACATTATTTAGAATAGGTGCATTGGTTAATAAATATGTCATCTATTGAAAATTATCTTCACAACTAGGTAAGCCCATAAACAATATCAACTTTGAAACATTCTTTGATGATGGCCAAAATTTGATGGATTTCATCTTCCCTGGGTCCATTTCTATGCCCTCCTCTAAGAAATTATGAACTAAATCATGGATTTTCCTTTGATAGAAAGAGAACTTGCTCAACTTGGCATACAATTGTTTCTCTTGCAACACTCAAATGTCACTCATGCTCCTATTTTTTCTTGGAGTCTATAAGAATATCACCTAAGAAGGAAATAACAAATTAGTCTCTATAAACTCTAAACACTCTATTCATCAAACATATAAAGCTAGCAATTGCACCACATGTTTCAAAGTAAAAATTGTAAGGTGGCAGCATAGGAAACAATAACATAGAAGAAAAAAAAAATTATGCAATTTTATTTCTTTACTAGCATTTCTTTTTTACCATATGTTATGTTTTAGGGAGATTTCAACTAGGCCAGTATTCTAGAATATGTTCAAAATGAACGTAATGCACAACATATTAACTCCAAAGGATTATGAAAATGCTCTTCATTAAGATTCATGAACTATTATAAGTAAATCATTTAAATCAAACATTTCATAGAACAAGTAATATCATATCACCTTTTATTCTCAATGCAATGGATGATGGTTTTTGTTAGAAGGTATTCAAGATAATGTATGTGCATTTTGAGTCATTTTTATGTACTTAACATTGCAAATGGATTTGGAGACCCTCTTAAAGGGATCTCTAAATCTTAACATTGCATATGGACTCAAAGACCCCTTTTTCTCTAAATTTAACATTGCAGATGGATTCAAAGAAGGGGGTATTTGAATCCATCTGCAGTGCTAAAATTTAGAGACAAAAGGGTAATCATAATTTTAACAATGTACATGGATTCAGAGACCCCTTTGTCTCTAAATTTTAATAATGCAGATGGATTCAGAGACCCCTTAGTCTCTAAATTTTAATAATGCAAATGGATTCAGAGACCCATGTAGTGAAATGTAACACTTCAATATCAAAATTACAATTTTCGATTTCCAGAGTGGCATAATTAAAAATTACTAACATAAATGAGTAATTCATATACTTGTACTTGTTATTTGGTAATATTTTCAAAATTCAAAGACCCATGTAGTGAAATGTAACACTTCAATATCAAAATTACAATTTTCGATTTCCAGAGTGGATAATTAAAAATTACTAACATAAATGAGTAATTCATATACTTGTTGTACTTTTTATTTGGTAATATTTTTATTCTTGGACTATAGTATTCATTTAAGTTGATCTTTATTAATTTTATCACTTGTTATCCAGTCATATATTTTAGTCCTCGACTAAATTAGTCATTTAAGTTAGTCACTTTTAGTTTGGTCACTTATTATCTAGTCATATATTTTATCCCTAGACTAAATTAGTCATTTAAGTTAGTCATTTTTAGTTCGGTCACTTAAAATTGCTCAAATTTAGTAGTAATTCACTTGAAATAATTGTGGTGACTAAAACTTTTAGTCATTTAGTCACTAATTTCATCATTTTCCAACTAGAGAACATTAAGTCACTTCATGATTCTCCAAATAATAGTTTTTCTGTCCTATGCCAAGTATAGAAGCCAAGACTATCTCTCCAAATCTTAAGCCTAAAAAAACCTCTTGCTTGAGTTATGAGGTTGCTTTTATAATAAGAGGAATGAAATTTCATCTCCCCTTGACTCTCAGTTTTCCCTCATGACTCTTTGACTTCTAATGTGTCCTTTGTACTTCTAAACAAATTTTGAACTTCTAAATTCCTATTGGACTTCTTTATATGACTTTTGGACTTTTATAGAACTCTTTTGTCGATATGTGTCTGACTCTTCATGTTACACATATGAACTTTGAACTTCCACACCTTAAATTTTGTCTTTTCCCTTTAATAATTACATCATTACATTCCACATGATGTGGCATGACACATGGACACACATTGACCATTATGATGAAACTTGCATAAGTTACAAATTGACAATGATGACATGGAGCTCATAATGAGGTGGCAATGACAAGTTGTCTTCCTTGTTGCTTCATCTTGGATTATTGATGGTAGATTTGATCTATTCTTCATATTCATGAAAGATCCACTTTGTTCTTCACCTTCACCCTCCAAAGGGTCTTGGATGAGTTTTTGAATCCTTTGAGTCATCATGCAATGCATTATTTTTGTCTGGGTACATGGTTTGCTTCATGTCTCCATAATAGCTCTCTTTTTTCCTCCTTCTCCCCAAGTGTTTCTTTATGCTTTCTCCTTGCTATCTGCTTTGGGCATTGAATTTTTATGCTATAAAGGTACTCTTGCAAATGAAAATCATTCATGAAAAAGCTAAATAAGTATTAAAATATATATTATAACACTACCTATCTCATGAAATATGAGCTCATGATAAGCCTCTAAGAGGATTAAAAGAAAAAATCTTGATTAGGAGGCATAGTCAAACTCATTAGTGGCTTAGGAAGGCTTCAATATTTATTTTTAATACATCATACACTATGAAGAGTATCTCTCCTTAGTTCAACGTAGTTGATCCAGGTGGATATTGGTGGTCACGTGTCTATTCCACTTGGACCCCCACCATTGTTTCTTTGAGTTTTTTAGTTTCCTTATTTGTAGCACAATTTACTATTTTTGGCAGTCTTTTGGGTCCTGAACTTCTGGAGCCATTTTGAGGCCGTAAATGACGTTTTTTTTTTTGTTTTTTATGAAGCCCAGGGCCAACATGAGTTGATGACTAAAGTTGGTCACTCAAAAGTTGGAGTCCTCAGATAAATACTTTTAATGAGGTCAAACAAAGATCGTATGCCAAAATTATGACCCGGTGAAGTTGATGTACCAATTTACCCAAACGGGGCCCATAGTTTGCCTCTTCATCTCCTAGGGTTAGATTTTTGGATGTTTAGGTTTTTCCATTGTTTATAAACAATAAATAGGCCTTTGAGCCTCACTGTAACACAGTTGAGAGGCATGTAGCTACCACATGTCTTCTCAGAGATACCATTGCCCGAGCTAGTCTTATTTCGATTATGTTTGTAAGCATACATCAATATTTGATATTACTAAAATGGAGTGGTATTTATGTTGCATCTATGTATTTATGGTTATATCTATAATTTGTTGCGTTCCTTTTTAAATTTGGATCAGTGGTATCAGAGCGGTCCTCTCTTTCTTTTTTTTCTTTGCATGTGCCCAATGAGGTCAGGAAATAAGGAGTTAGGGCTTGAACTGGTTGAACCTTTGCAAGACCAACCTTGAAAATCCTGATGGCCTCCCATGGGGGAGGAAAAGAAAGATAAGGGAGTAGGAGATCCTATCAAAATATTGCTTGAGGAGACCCTAGAGAAACAAAGGAATGTGATGATGGATAAATTTTCCCAGATCCTTCAATGGTTGCCCACTAGCGGTGCATCCACATCCAACATCCACTCTGTAGGTGCCACTCCTTTTAAGGTACAAGTAAACTTTGGCATTCCCATATTTGATGTCCAAATAGATGTAGACGTTGTAGATAAATGGTTAAATATGCTAGAATCATATTCTTTTGTTCATGATTTTTCCAACCTAAAAGAGATTACTTTTGCTCTTCTCAAATCTACCCCCCACATTAAGGACCGGTGGGAAACCTTCTATGAGCAGAAGGATGAAAGGATGCCCTCACTATTTTCATATGCACCCACTTTGAATTCATTCCGGTATTCCGTCAAGGAGTAGTACAACCCTATTGGGAACTATGAGGATGAATACATAAAGTGGACCACACTGCAGTAAGGAAGGGACCAAGATGTGCCAGAGTTTACCAATGTTTTTCATACCCGTCACATGAAATTCAGTATCAAGGATTCTAAGAAACATTTGGTACTCAAGTATTGTGACTGCCTGCACAAGTACATCCTAGATGAGATGGAGTTCCTGGACATATTTTTGCTCGACACGTCATATTGATATGCTTTCATGATCGAGGAGAATATTAAACAGAAGAAGTGAGACTTCGGATCTGTAAATTCGAAGCAAGGGAAAGGTGCCCCTAAACCACAGAAAAAATGACAAAGCCAAGGTGAGGTGGCCTAGGACAACCCGTCAAATCCACAAGCAAAGAACAACATTGTGAAGCCAAAGAAGGACATAGGAAAGTGGTGTGAGTTCCATAAGAGATCCACTAACAACATAAGTGAGTTTGTCAGGCCAAGCAGTCACTGGTGGTAGATATGAAAGCTTATGAATTAAATGTATGTTTTGGTTTTAAATCAGAACCTGATAACTAGAATGAAAAAGGGAAGAAGATTATCGATGCAGATCCCAACACTAGCATTGCCACCCTGAATATCCAGAAGGAGGAACCCGAAGATCCAAAAGGAGGAATCTGAAGATCCACAAGAGTAGGAATGCATCTTCCACTCCCATATGTGGGTAAAGGTTTCCCAGCTATAGTTCACTGTCGACAGCAGGATCCAAAAGAACCTCATTTTAGTAGAGTGTTGGGTCCCTATAATACTAGTGATTACCCCATTACTATTGTGATTGTACCCCTTATTAATATTGTTGTGCCCCTATTATCCCATAATTTTATTATTGTGCCCCATAGAATCCCTCTATTGTTATTTTTGTGGCTTTATATTATTATTGTTAGGTCGGCTAGGTTATATTGTGACTCCTTAGACTCCTATATATAGAAAGGAGGTTTTTTCATTTGTATGATCCAAGAATTGTTCATTTATGTAATGTAAAGGAGGTTTCCCCCTTGAAGAGGCTAAATTTTAAGGCATTGATCTATCTTTTCTATCTTTTTCTTGAGCTGGTTTCATAACATAGAGGTCGTGAAGTGACTGGGTTGAAGGACCACAATACACCCATAATGGTACACCATCGAGTGGCTTCACCAAGACGGTATCTTCGCATCAAACAATAAAGCCACCTTACATATAACATCAATCCCTTCATGGATGAGGTATTATGTGATGTTTCTCCCCTTGATGTTTTTGATGTTTTATTAGGCCAACCATACTTATGGAAGCGACATGTTGTATATGATTCAAGGCCTCGCACTCCTATTGTTACATTGGGAAATAATTTGTACAAGATACTGGAGGTAGCACCACCTACCACCATCTCTTTGATTACTGCAAAAAAAATCCAAAAAACTCATTTCCAAAGGCGGGAAATTTGTTTTCTTGATGATATGCCCTCATGGAAAGAACAAGATAGTGCCCATGACCTCTAGACAGGGCCCCTCTACACGAGAACAAAATATGCACAAGGTCGTGGAGGAGTATGAGGACATCTTCCTCCTCCACAAGGGTGCCTCTGCACTATCAGGTCCAGCACTCCATCAATCTGAATACAAAAGCATCATTTCTCATTGGACCAATCTATCGATGCTCTACTCTAGAGAATGAAAAAATCAAGAGGGAGATTTATAAGATATTGTAGAAAGGTCACATACAGCCGAGATCATCACCCTGTGGGAGCCCAATCATGTTGGCACAAAAGAAGGATGGGACTTGGACACTTTGTATTGACTATCAGGAAATGAACAAGATCATTGTCTGAAATAGGCACATGATCCGACAGATTGACGACTTTCTGGGCCAACTCAAGGGGGGGAATATTTCAGCAATATCGACCTAAATTATGGATATCACTAGGTACCAATCAAACCCTCCGATGTGTGGAAGACTACCTTCAAAGCCAAGGAGGGCCTTTTTGAATGGCCAGTTATGCCTTTCAGGTTGACGAATGCTCCTACAACCTTCATGAGGCTAACAGATGATATCTTGTAGAAATTCACCAACTCATTTGTAGTGGTATACTTGGATGACATCTTGATCTTCAACGAGATTTGGGAAGAGCACCTCAAACACATCTGATAGGTTCTCTAAATACTATGGAAACCCAAGTTGTGTGTCAATTTGGATAAATGCACTTTTGGTATGACCCAGGTTCAGTATTTGGGATACATTATTAATGAACAAGGGGTGCATTTGGACCCAACCAAGATCCAAGTCATTCGGGATTCGCCATCCCTAACAACTCTGACAGAGCTTTGTAACTTTTTGGTTATTTCCAATTTCTAATGCAGGGTTGTGTTGGGGTTCTCTCATATGCTTGGCCCTTAAGACAAGTCACCAAGGGAGGAACGAAAGAAAATTTATTTTGGTATGAATCTTAACAGGAGGCATTCGCAGAGTTGAAACATCACCTCTACTTTGCACCAATGCTCACATTACCAGAATTTCAAAAACCTTTTGAGATGTAGACAAATGCCTCTAACTATGCTATTGGGGTAGTCCTTACTCAACATGGCCATCCAGTGGAATATCACAATGAGACACTTTCAGACATAGTTTGAAAGTATCCCACTTATGACAAAGATATTTATTCCATTGTGCAGACCTACCAACAATGGAAGCATTACATTTTGGGGAAGGAAACGGTCATCCACATAGACCATTGGCCCCTATAGTTCATAAATATGCAATGGAAGTTGAAAAATGATCATCATCTGAAGTTTTCCACATACCTACAATAGTTCCATTTGAATATCAAGTACAAGAATGATAGCACCAATGTTCAAACTGCCTCAATCGACCAGAGATCATGATGTTTACCATCATGCTTAACTCTTGTGGGAATGAGACTTTTGATTGGCCACTTCTCTATGAAAGCAACATAGAATTTAGCCACACATACTAGATGCTCCTATAGGGTGAGAAAGTTCTAGATTTTCACCTTGAGGATGTATTGTTATGCAACCTGGGACACCTTTGTGTTCCTTCAAGTGAGCATGAAATGATGATTTGGGAAGCACACTACAGTCAAGTCATTGGGCATTTCGGGGTTGAGAAAATAGTTGTAGTACTGTAGAAGTATTTCTATTGGCCGAATCTTCGACAGTATGTTAGGAAGTTCATCAGATCCTGCATTGCCTACACCATTTCCAAACCGATCATCACGAAGAAAGGCCTCTATACTCTACTACCTACCCTTAGTTGATCTTGGGAATCCATCTCCATGGACAACATGTCGAGCCTTCCTTCTACTAAGAATGGCAATGAATGTATTTTTGTAGTCATCAACAGATTCTCAAAGATGGCCATTATGGTGACCTACAAGAATAATATCATAGCAGAAGCCACTACTAAACTCTTCTTTGAATGAGTATGGGTACACTTTAGGATCATATAGTCTATCATCTCATATCAAGACAACATGTTCCTCAATACATTTTGGTCCAGTCCCTAGTCGATGCTGGAAACCAAGCTCACTAAGTCCACAACTTTCCATCCCCAAACTAATGGCCAGACAAAGGTCATCAATAGGATGATCGTACACATTTTACGCATGTAAAACTCAAAGAATCCATGCACATGGGATGAGAGCCTCCCCTATGTCCAAGACAACTATAATCGGTCTCTCCATAGCTCAACTAGCCACAACCCTTTTCAGGTGGGCTTGGGATTCCAGCCACTATGTCCCATTGATGTGGCCATACCATTTTCAACAACTCAAGCAGATTCAACTCATATCCAGTTTGAAGCTGACAAGGAAAACAACTTCATTAACCACATCCAATGCATCCACCAACAGGTCCATGACATTCTGGAGAAATCAAATGCCAAGTACAAGTAGCGACATGATCAACATCAGGTGCGAGACAAGTTTTAGGTGGGCGACAAAGTTTGGTTTAATTTGTAGAAGTAATTCCTTACTGGAGCCTATCAGAAACATAGACCACTCCGATATGGTCCTTACACCACTTATACCATTACCAAGTGTTCACTTGATGGGGCCTGATCTAGGTTTAACATTATCTGCGCCAACCAAAAAAACCTTAATTATTGACCCTTTCAGAAACAACCTGGATATCCCAGGTTGTAGTCTCACCCAAAGTAGTATTTGGGGATGCTAGAACCAGGTTTCTTCATATAGAGGCCTGTGTGATGGTTTCCTAAAGTTCTTATGGCTTAGGTCTACCTTTGCGCAGCTCTAATCCTTCCAAAATGATAACTACTACAAATCTATCTAAATGACTTCCACATCTGTGCGAAGGTACTTAATTGTACTTATCATGTATAAATATTACAGATCTACCACCTCCGTGCAATAAAAAAGCATTAATTCATATAAACTTTGCAAAAGTAAATAATAAGACACAAATGCATCAATTTCGACCCAAAAGAGTCTTTATTAAGTATAAGCATTCAATTAGAGACTTCTTTCTACTACACACTCAGTTGCAAGAACCCGCACACTTAGCCTGTGGACTTACCAAGGTCTCTGTGCACTGAGCAGTAGGAGCATTCCCCTTTCACCTAAGTACAGGAAACAAACCTTTCTTGCCTTAGCACCTTTCCCTTACAATGGTTCTTCGCTATTAGATACCTTCTAAGACTCGCTACGAATCATCTATATAATGATTTTTCTTTACAATTCCATGGTCCACGGACCATGGGCGGGTCTCAAAACAACTCTATCACCTACCCAACTAAGGGACTAAATCCCCTTTGACTTATACTAGCTTTGCACTCCACTTCCACATTTTGCAGAAACTTTACATTTGCTACAAAAATATATTACAAAATTTCCCCAAAAAAAATTTGACCCCAAGGACCCCATCCCAACAGGCCCCCAACACAAATTGGGTGACTCACCCTTGAGTCACTCAGCTGGCATAGCTACCTTGTTGTGGAGGTCGTTGAACTCCACCTTCAACACCTATGTGTCAGCAGAACCCTGTACCATGGCTTGTTTCACTTCCTCTACCGGCTTTTCTGTAGTCGGGCCTTTCATCATGCGGCACATCATCCTTTGTTTCTATTAGAGTGTCCTCAACTTATCTTGGACTGACAGAGTAAGCTGGATTGCTTCCTCTATCCATGGCTATATTTTGGCCTTTAATAATGCATATTTTCTTTGTAGCTCTTCAATTTGTGTTTGCAGTTATTTTCCTTCTTGCAATCGAGTGAAGTGTTGGATCGATGCCAAAGTACACACAGTCACCTTGAGTTCATCAAAATTTTGTTGCATCTCCTGGATATCTATGCCAAGCCTCCACGAGTTTGGGTCCTCTTGCAGAGTCGTCCATAGTTCCATTTCCTGCTCAAATATCAGTGTGCAGCTTGTTGGCTTAGTGGGTCCTGACCTAGGTTCAAAGTTAGTTGTGCCAAACAAAAAACTACACTTTTCTCCCTTTCGACATCAACCCATGTAGTGCAGACTGAATTCGCACCCGAAGCAGTATGGGGGGATGCTGGAACCAAGTTTCCACATTCAGAGATTAGTGTGATGTCCTTTTATGTGCTAGATCTTCCTTCACGCAGATATCTAATTCCTTAGGGATTGGTAATGTAACTTCCTCCAAACGGACCCTAGACCTCTGCAAAGGTCTATGATCAACCTATGTGGACCCTTAATAGATAAGTTATCTACTTACACGCATCATAAAATAGCCTCAGATCGGAATCCACACAATTTTCTTAAGTGCTTAATAAACATAACAGGAAGTATTATAATCTTCGCTTAAATACTTAATAGGTATTGTGTTTAGTTAATGAGATTCATCCAATAGATTCACACATCAACACACTATAAATTCATAAAGACATTATTTCAATCACATCATATATTGCAACATAATTAACAATAGTAAATAGATAAACACATGAATTTCTCCAACTATCTTCTTTATTGATCTTCAATATAAGGTTACAGACTCAAAACTTCCTTGCACACTCAGTTACAGGGGTCCACGCACTCAGCTGCGGACACTACTCTAGGCCTTTGTGCACTCAGGTGTAGAGCCTTTTCCTCCTCTAAGGCTTACTTCTATGTGCTCTCTCCCTAAGACTTCATCCATTCATACCCATAGGCCTACCTTAGACTCCCTAAGACACACCTATTTATAGTCTTTTACATGCAACCCTATGGTCCACTGGCCATGAATGGATCTCAAAACCGACTCAACTTTACATAAAAGAGGGTAAAAACCCTTTTTGACTCTAACTACCTATGCACTTCGCATCCACAACTCACAGAGACTTTACATCTTTTCATCAAAATTTACATCAAAAATCAAGTTTTTAACCCAAAATTAACCCAGGCAACCCCATCCCAACACATCTTGTGATTGCTACATCTAAAGTGGTCATGTTCTCCCTAATGGCTACTCTGCACTGCTCCCGAACTTCTAGTGGAGTGGTTGGCTATAATTTCAACTCCAACTTTGAGGTCTTCATTTGAAACTCCAATGTTACTCAACTTATCTCATCCTTTGATTCTATAACTGCAGTAGCCAACTTCAAAATCTTCACTATTGTTGTTGCATATTCTAGAATGTGAAGTTCTGGTAGATTCTTACATGGCTATGTAATTGTTGCCTCCAAGCTCTGGCTTTGTACGACAAGTTCTTCCTTTTCCTTTAGTGCCTGAGCCTCTTCTAAGAAGATATACTCATTGTTCATCTTTACCTCATTGATAATTGATAATGTGCATTTCTCCCTGATCCTGATTTCATCTGATACCCACTAATGAAGTGCATGGAGGGCTTGAATAGGCAGCTCGGCTAAGCTAACACCCACATCCTTGATCTATCCGAGATGGTTGTTTACTTCATTTGCATTGGCACGTAGTGATCCCTCTAATAATGGTATGATTCTGAGATCCAGATTCCTATCTGTCTCCAACACAGTCACGCTCACTTGTTGCATGCTCATTTGAATCTCACTCACCTGTCCCACACTCGCTTGTAGCCATCCTGCTTGAATATTCAACTCGCGGATATCCTTTTGCATGCTTCGCAACGTCTGTAGGTACTATTTTTCAAACTGTTTCCATAGTTCAGTCATTATATCATGGACCTTATCTCCGATCTCATCCCATTCCCCATCAGTGAGGACCATTAGATCCACATGTACATGCTTATCAACTTTTTGTTTCTTTCTAGGCCCAGAAGTTGTTTCCTTGGTTCACTTATGCAATTTAAAGGGGGTTCTCTACTCCTCACCACCACTTCCTTCAACGTCGAAACCCACCTTGTCCTCATTGTACTGAGAATTTGACTCCTCAACCTCCACTGTGGCCTCTTTCGTGGTGCACTCCTTGTCAACAGTTGTCTTAGAAGTAGTTTCTTTATTTTTCTATGCAGATTTTACTAGGGTTACTGCCTTCTCAGCCTCTTTCTTTTTCTATGTTGTCTTCATCTATGCAGAGCAACTTTCTCCACATTTCCTTGTTCTTGCACCAAGATCTATGGGGTGCACTCACTCACCTACCCATTTCCCCACGATTTCTTGCACATATGGCTCATTGATTAAGTATGACAACTTGTACCAAACCCTTTTAAGATCTCATTGTTCATGGATAGACACGTTGTGAAAATCCACCTTGAACTCTGTGTATGCCTCCAACTGCTCAAACATGCTTGGTGATAGCCTCGACCTCTGGCTAATCATCATGCGAAGGCCCATCTCGACCAGCACCTAGAATATCTTCATATCCATGACCCACTCTGGATCCTTTGTTGCCCACAACGAAGCAAACTTTGGGGCTTATGGTAAATCAACATCCTGTTAGGGAACTGACTGTCTTTTGGTAGTCTCCATGCAACTAGGGAAACTAACAACAACATCCAGGCATAGTGGAATTCCTTGTCATTGTCATGTGCTTCGGGACAATTTAAAAAAAACTCTTTACACATCTATTGTGCCCAATTGTACTGCAACCCCTTCATGCATTGTGCAGTTATTTAAGCCTTAGAATTTTGTTGCAACAACATGGGGGGTTACCACTTAGTCTGGACCTTGGAAAGGAGCTCCTTTTCCATTTGATGTGGTGGCTCTGACTGGGGATAATGGGACCAATTTCCCAGCAAGAATTGACAGGATGATGATTTTGGTTTGAAATAAGGTATTATGGGAAATGAATTAACTAAAGTGATCTAATTAAATAAAAAACACATGCAGCTATCTATTCTAACATTTATCTTAATGTATACCAAGGAATAACTTAAATCATGTGATCTACAAAGATATCTTAGAGCAACAGGTAATAAAGATCATTCAATTTCTATAAGAGGTGAAATCATTAATGATAATTGTTTTGACTAAATAGTTAGGCAAAATAATTGTGAAAACTATATCTCATATATGAATTGCTCACGTACTTAATAAGGAATTTATAGCTAAAACATTTTACAAAAGTGCTATAATGTCAAACCGTAGCTCATATTTCATACATAAGACAATATAAGAAAAGATTACTACTAATTCATAAACAAAACTCAACCATAAAGATAGAAGTACTAGATATGAGAGGTTCTACTCATGATGTTAGTAATATTGATCTGCTTCCTTTCAACTAAATATACTCTGAGAGTACAAAAGTGCAAGTCCAGTAGAGTATGATTCAATTCCTAAGAAAATCAAGACCTTGTTCCAATTATTTCATCAAGACAGTCACAAAAGTACAAAAGTGCAAGTGTTTGCAAAGCGTTCTTCATAAAATTCTGGACCTTTCTCTAAATGCATGAGAGAGGTTTAAATAATACAAAATATATATAAAAATATATATTATTACGCAAAAATATAAGGAGGTTTCAAACAACCTTCCTCATAATAAGTAAAATAAAAACTAAAAAAGAAATAAAAATGATCACGAGCTTTTCCAACTTGAATGGTTCTAATCAGCCATTCGGTCCTTCAGTTCACAAATATCTATCATCGGCTTCACCTGGGGTGGATGGCCAATTCTAGATCTTATTTGGCCCGTAAATACAACATCGGAGAGTGGTGGAACAATATTTTGAGTCGAATTTCTTAGACATTGCAGAGTCATCCATTGACTGTGCGGTTTCACTAGAAACTTCCAATAAGTTTCCCAGTCAAGCTTAGACAGTTTTTTATTACCTTTTCTTTCATTTTGGTGATCTCTTTTCACTGTTTCTATAACCATTTGAAGTCTAGGAGAAATTTCGGCTTGCATTCTTTGATGAGATTGGCACTATGAAAGTTTTCAATCAAAACTTCAATTATATTATTCATTGTGCTAGCTGCTCTAGCCAGTACCCTTTCTTCTTACTTCAACTGTATGTCCCAGGCTGTGAATATAATATCCTTGTGGGACTCTTCAACCTTTGGCAGATCGAATTTTCTACCTTTTTCAGATTCCTTCCAAGAAATAAAATCTAAAATTCTTTTATTGATCTCTTCATATTCTAATCTCTTATCAACCACTTAACTGGTTAATGCATCACTTGTTTCACAATATGGATTGATCAATAAGATTTTCTGGCAGAATACTTCTTATTGTTGTGATAACATAGAGTTTAGTTCAAGTTCTTCTATAATAAATTCCTTTGTTTGAGGCCTATCTATGAGTTTATCTATTACAATCTGCATTTGATTAATCTGTGAATCCTTTTCTGCGATGTTTGCTTGATGTTGTAATCTCATCTGTGAAAAATCTTTCTATAGCTATGCCATCTATGTATTTTCTTTTATGTTAGTGTTCTGCCTCTATAGGTCAAGTTGTTGTACCAACAACTAAATTCTTTCTTCTTTTTCTTTTAACAAAATCCAAACTTTAGTTGCCTTATCAATTGTCACAGTTGCATAAGCACCTATAAATTTTGGTAGCTTAGTAAGGTTTTCTACTAGATTGATGGGGGTGTCTTTCCATACAACCTCCATTGATCCATTTTCAAGAATTGTTACTTCTGATGTATCCAATTTCCTCTTCTTTCTTTGCCTCTTCACTATAGCCTTATGTATTAGGATGTAGAATATATCTAGTGGGGGTATTTCCTCAATTTTTAAAACAATCTCTGAAGTTGGGTAGGTTGGGATAATTTAAATATCTTCAGTAGCTATAACCCCTTGTGTTGATGTCTTCATGCCTATGACCTTTTGAGTATATTAAGGAGTCTGAAATCCAAACGTTCCTTCAAGACCTGTCTCTCTTTGTTGTACTTGGAGATTTTTTTTAAATTGCTCCCATTCCTGATCCAGATCAATGAATTTAGTCTTTTCTATATGAACTTGTGTGGAGTCAGTCTCCATGTGTTCCTCATTAGAAGCCCTTTTGGCCATTTCTTCAACACTTTTTTTGGTGCATTCCATATCTTGAGATTGGTATTCAAAATGTCCTGAACTTTGAACTGATTTTCCTTGAGATTCACTATCAGAACTATGGTTAGAACTTTCCTCCAGGCTTACGCTCAAAGTGGGTTCTCTTCATTTACTTGTTTCTTCAATCTGAAATAGGTCCAAAGGGACCTTTTTTAATCTTTTGTTCTTGTATATATGGAAGTGGTTGAGGTATTCTGGGTTCAATGTTATGGATGCCAAATGTAAGACCTGTGAAAATCTTTCAGTTGACTCGAAGAGATCATCGAAATCATCATTCTCATGAGTAAATTGTCTAATTTTAACCATAGCAGTGAAGTTATGGCAACCTTGTTAGGGTCGTACTGTCTTCCTGGCACAACAGCCAGATTCAGGGATGTGATATTTTGTATCTCCTTTGCCACATGCCCAAAATCATGTAATGCAAAAGCACCACATTGCATCGGGAAGGTAGGCTATATAGATTTCTTCATTTATTTGAGGGTTTTTTCAAAACCATCCCCCACTGTTTGATAGGAAATTTCTCTTGCCATTAATTTATCAAGAACATATAATGGAAGAAGATGAGGAGTTGTGATACTCCCAAAAACTCTGACATAATTAAACGACTCTTCGCCAAACCATCTTGCCACCAGCAAGATGTCTATTTATCTTCCTTTGATAGCCTCAGGGTTTTCTTATCAAAAATAGTTTGGTGAATTGGTAACATAATGCCATGACAAATTTTGTAAAAGTTGGACTTAAACTATGATTCCCACAAAACCTTATGATAAACATGGATAGGAGTAGGGTCCTATAGAGTCCATTTCTAACCCATGTTTGGAAAATTTGAACAGAAACATATAGCATCCATCACATATGCACTCATATAAAAAGGAGGGATTACTCGAGAGTTTATAATTCTTTTCTATCTATATTCTCTAATGGACATAGCCAAATTGTTTGATAAAATATTGCTCAAGTTCATAATCATAGAATTAATAGTCGCATCAATTAATGGAACCCATTCAATAGAAAAATTGGTACTATCTGCCTTTCCAAATAGTCTATACAACATTGTGGCTACAAAATTATGTGGGGCTAACAAAGGTACAATTGGGTAGATACCAGTTTTCTTCCGCTTGAACTTGCTGGAGACAGACCTTTAATTTTGCATGTTGTCCATTGGGTCTTCATTTTCTTTCACAAAGTGCTCAATGAAGGCTTTGTCATATAGCTTATGTGGTTCTAGCAGATGATACATTCAATGCAGATTATCTGGAGTAAATGACCCCATGATTTCATGCCTAGAATTCCTAAATTTTCTATCTGAAATTTCCACATTGTTGATGATCCATCTTACCATATCAGTGTATTGCAAGATTTTAGGTCTTGCAGCTATTCTATGCAGGAAAGAACATGCTGATTCAAAATAATAAGCCTTGGATGAGACCTCAGCATTTGTTGTTTCTTTAGTCACCAGGACCCTTGGGTTTTCTTCCTCTAATAGATTATACATTGCTTCCCATGAGGTAGTTCCTCCATCCTTGTTGCATGTAGTATCAGATAATAGTGGAAGCATGTATGAATCTTCAAATGTAGTAGCCTCCACAATCTTCTTTCCTTATTAACCATTCTCCTGAGCATTGTTTCCTTTGTAAATTTCCTGAAATTTTGCTAATGGACAAAATAGAATGAAACGTAGAGCGGTAATGAAAGCGAAAACACTATAACATAGTAACCTCTAAACGAAGTAAAGACGAAGTTCTTATTTCAAGATGGGTAAAAAATATATCAATCTTCTCGAGCCATGAAAAAGAGTAAATGTGGTTAAACCTTATTAACTACTCATTAAGGCCTACGTGTGATTTTATTTATGCTTCATTAAATCATCGCATCACAAGTTATAAATGATATTTCAAATTGGTGTGTTTTAAGTGATACTGATCTGTGATTGTGCTAAATGGATTTATCACAATATCACAAATTGGTGATGTCGGGTTATGTGGAATACATCAATTCAAAGTCGCTTTGGTATTTTTGTGATTTGCGATGAGTAGTGTGCTTTTAAATTTTTCAAGCGATTTTCCCTAAATAGATGATTATTCGATTGAAGCAGATCCTTGCAATAGGTTGGACTTGATTTAAGTTGTAACAATTTTTATTATTTTGTCGGATTGAAACCATATCACAATTCGCAGTTTTTATGGTTTGAATGTTTGCAGCTTTGTGAAAGTTGTGATGCAATAAGCACTTTATATTATAAACAATACTATAAGCCTTAAGGTTCATAAAAGAGTTTAACACTACCTTCGATATTCTAAGGGGTTTCTTTTATCGCGTTTTGCAGAATCTGACTCATGAATAACCTTGTTACTTTGGAATCATGTGATTTGCGATAAAGCGAGAGTGCTTAGTCATAAAGTGACCTGACTTAATATCTTAAGTCCATCTAAGGTTTTGGATTTAAAGGCAACCTCTTATTTTCTATGTTTATTTTAAATTGTTTAAAGGGTACCCAGGCCTATCAGCGTAGGTAACAGAGGAAGTTACGCTGACCTCCTAACAATAGCCTGCGCCGGTGCAAGCCCCCAAGCTTCACAAGGGTTCCCTCCAGTAGTACTGTCGAGAGTGAGACAACGTCAACCTCAGGTGCCACGGGATTCCCCTCCGTAGCCACCTATGTAGTTCCCTAGGAGTAGCAATTATGGATACCAACTCGTCGCAGAAGCCAGGCGGAACAATCGTGAGGTAAGTTTGGACAAGTAGGAGAGGGGGTATCTCTCTTCCCTGCCTTCACAGACCCTCGTGCTTAACTCCCAGATCCGGAGCTTTCCTGGTCTTCCTAACGCTATTAGATTTTCTCTCATTATTCAGACTCCTATGTTTGACGTTTAAATGGCCTTGGAGAGTTAACTCTCCACTTGCCTAATCCAAGGCCCTAAAATCCTAAAACTTGTTGGTGTATTTAACTTAAAAGAAAAAGTTCTAGTGAATTTTAGTTAGCGCTTGATTTTAAAATAGGTTGTTCTTTAAGTCAAGGGATGACGGAAGTGAAACTAGTGGTGTTTTTTCGACGCAAAAGAAATTAATAAAACCTAACTATATGCATGTGCACTTGTCATTGTTTTTTGATGAAGAGTAATTTCTACAGGGTTCGGAATGAAACTTCTAGTGAAACAAAATTTTCTTTTCTTTTCGTTAATTCACACTTCACACTCAAAAAGTTAACAAAACTATGTATGCCTAAAGAGATGCAAATTTATCCTAATGCAACAACTATATGTTTGATGCAAGATTGAAAACAACTCTAAAACAAGAAATGAAATTTGCTTTTCTTATCAAATTTTCTTTTTCCACTTACAACGTCTAGATGGAATATGAGATGCTACCATTCATTTCATCTAAAAACTAAAAACAAAACTCAAGAACAACATAAAGCACTTTAATTCACCAAAAGGAAACCAAATGAAAAGCAAGTTCAAGAAAGCAAAACAAAACTTTTCAAAAAGTTCTCTTCAAAGTAGCAACAAAAAAGTCTTTTCAAAAATGCTCTCAACAAAACTGACACTTTGCGATTGAAACAATAAGTAAGAAACACTTTTGCAAGTTGACACCATATAATGAATGAAAACTCAACAAAAACAAATGTGTTTAAAAATTATTTTTAACAATCGAAAGCAGCAATGAAATCTTTGGTAACACAGACCAAAAAAGATAAAAAAGACAATTTCAAGAAAGCATCAATCGACAACTTTCATGAAACAAAGAAGTAGATGGTCACAAAAAGTGGTTTTGTCAAGAAAACAAAAAGTCACCAAAAGCAAAATTCAACACAAAGATTGATAACATTCTTTCTGCTCTGATAAATCAGAGCAACCAAGATTCCAACAAGAAATCCTGTGTGCTTTTAGCAAAAGCCGATGACGCTTGCAAACACAAAACAAGACCAATACTCCTTATAATCAGAGAGAAATCAGAGTAAGACGCTTGCTGTAAAACAAACAACTAATACTGACAAAAATGTCTGTTTCAAACTGAATTAAACCACCAGACAAACTTCAGAGACACAAAAATTTATAAATCTTGAAAATTGCAATATATACGCGACTGTAGTTATGTGCAGATTGCATGT
Source organism: Pinus taeda (assembly GCA_000404065.3). Taxonomy (NCBI): domain Eukaryota; kingdom Viridiplantae; phylum Streptophyta; class Pinopsida; order Pinales; family Pinaceae; genus Pinus; species Pinus taeda. The sequence continues at coordinate 158,698 of APFE030176024.1, forward strand.
ATACGTGACTGTGCCTGAGGAAACCTGCATATACGCGGGTTTACCTCAGGAAACAAGCGTACATCCGCTTCTGTAACTAAGGAAAACAATGTATATGAAAGATTTCAAGAAAAATAAAAAAACAAACTGAAGAAACTGGCAAAACTTAGAATTCAAGAACATACCAGACAGTAACAACAAACCAATAAGAAACTGAGCCCTGATTGGCTTGACAAACACCCAAACTAGGAACAACAAGAGTGTTGTCCCCAGCGGAGTTGCCAATTCTGTTGAGGGATTTGCTCCCCTAGGGATTTTGGGTGGAAACCCTAGTAGACTTAAAGTTGTCTAAACAGAGAAACACACATTCACACAGCCATTACGCTATAATAAGAAAATTCTAAAGTAAGAAGGGCGTACCTCAAGTCCTACATTCGAGAAGTTCCTCAGGGGTCCAAATCCTTCTTCAAGTCCCTTTCACTCCTTTATCCTGCAAAACAACCAATTCCAAAGAATGCAGCAGTATATGCACAAAGACTTATAAAGAAATCATCTTTATGTTATAAAAGAAGGAAGTTAGTTATGAACTTAAAACAACCATTTGTATGTGAAATGCAAACATGAATATCATAAACATAAAGAAGAAGCATATCAGGAACCAAGACGTGTTTCTTTATTATAGACAAATAGAATATACAAAAGGAGTAATATCACCTGAGTAACCTTTCGCAGGCTCCAAGCAAAGCTTCCTTCCGGATTCGTCCAGCCTCAAGCCTTTAGCATATCTCCTTCCATGACTCACTCCATGATGCCATAACTAGTAGATGAACATCAACACACAAGAAAACAAGGGTTTCCTGTACAAATGGGGGAAGTGCAGAAGGCACAAGGGTCTTCAGACCTAGTCAAGGGAAAATTTTCAGTATAATAACCTTTCTCTCTCTTTTCTCCTCCCTTAGGCCTTCCCTTTGAGGTCTTTTTATACCACTCCCAAAGTAGTTTTTTAGTTAGGAGTTGGTTGGGAACAGTTGGGGAGGCCATGGGCACTAACAGGTGATCAGCAGGTAAAACCTGCGATCTCTGCCCGAAAATAAGGAGTTTTATATTTTTTTAAGTGTTTTAATACATATACGCAGGTTGGGTATATGCAGACCCACGTATACACGCATTTAACTCAGGGAAATGTCGCGTACAAGGAATAAAACACTGTTTTTTAAATTTGGGACCAGGTCTGGAAAGAGGGGTTGCCCTAGGCCATGAGTGCAGCATCATAAACCATAATAGTGAGATTTGGAGCTATAACACCATTATAGCACAGGTCTCCCCATCCTCTACCATGTCTACTTAGGTATTATGTTCACATTAGAACCCAAATCTAGGATGACTTGATCCATTCCATACTCCCCATCTATGTAGTTAACCTCATCTCACATCCTGTCCACCTCTTATATTTACCCAATTTCCTTACAACACGTTATTCTGAAGGAATAACAATTTTTCTTGTACATTTGTCTATTAGCTGCTGGAGCCCTACCACTCCCTTGTTATCTCTTAACAACTTCATACAAGTTTTCAGAAAAGTGTCTTGTAGCGAGGAATCCACATCTTGCATTTCAATGTTTCCATCTGATTTCTCTCCGCTCCCTAACATAGAAGCTTCAACAAAATTCTTCTTGGCCTCCATAAACATTTCCCTAGCCCAAATTATATAAAATCCAACTTCATTTTTGGTAGCCTTACGCACCCATCCTTGGGCTTCTGGCTTCTTTCCCTTATCTTCTCATGTAGACATACCACTTCGTGTCATGTTATTAATGCTATCATCCTCTTCACAAGGCTATTCCCTCATCATCTGTATTTTTTGCGTAGGTTGTTTTTTCTTTTTCTCCTACATCTTGGCAATCAACACTAGAAAATCTTCTATCACATGATCAAACTGTCTGCAATATTAGAAAGAAGCATGCGTAGGGTTCTGACAGTTGTGTGCAAAATGTCTGACTTTTCCACAGTTATAACAGATGATTTGTCCATGAATTCCACCAGCCCCTCCTCCTCTTCCTCTTCCACAGACTTGAAATCCTCCATGCACTGCACCTGTGCCCTAATCGTGATGCCAATTTTTTGCCTTCATTCAATACGTAGGGGTTCAGTCCATCATTAATTCATAGCTTGGGTAGTTTCATTCATCATGTCCAACCAATTTACAAAAAGTACAAAACAATTGTTGTGGTGTCTGAACAAACTTCTGCAAGAGGTGAAAATTATCAGTTGCATGCTTCCTAGCAACCTAACATTGATCTAGATGGATATTTTTGGCCACCCACCTATCCCACTTGGACCCCCACAATTGTCTCTTTTAGCTTTTTAGTTTCCTTAGTTGTAGCACAGTTTACTATTTTTAGCAATTTTTTCGGGTCCTAAATTTCCGGAGCCATTTTGAGCCCTAGGCGACGTTTTTTAGCAATCTACCACCAATGTTTTTGTGATAAATTCATATTTTTTTTCATAGTCCTCAGGGATGTTTTTCCAACGGGGTATCGTGCACATCAAACGGAGATAATATGACCAAGTCACGAACTCGGGAAGTTGCCTCTCCAACTGACCCCAACGGGACCCATAAACTCTTAGTGCTACATCTCCTCAGGTTAGGGTTTTGGTTTTTGAGGGATTTCTCTTATTGTTCAATAATAAAAAGGCCCTTGATCCTCATTGTAACACAGTTCAGAGGCATGTAGCTGCCACATCTCTTCTAAGAGATAAGCTACCATCGCCTGAGCTAGTTTATTTCCATTTATGTCTGTAAGCACATATCCGTGTTTTACATTAATGAAATGAAGTATTATTTCTATTGCATCTCTGTATTTATGGTTAAATCTGTAATTTTTTGCATTCTTATTTAAATATGGATCAGCGGTATTAGAGACGTCTACTCTTTCTTTGTTTTTCTTTGCATGTCCCCAATGAGGTCGGGATATAAGGATTTAGGGATTGAACTGGTCGAACCTTTGCAAGACTAGCCTTGCAAATCCTGATGGGCTCCCATGGCGGATGAAAAGAAAGATGAGGGGGAAGGAGATCCTATCAAAATATTGCTTGAGGAGGCCCTCGAGCAACAAAGGAATGCAATGATGGAAAACTTTTCCCAGATCCTTCAGGGCTACCCAAGGTTGACAGATCTACTTCCAGTAGCTACTCTGGAAGCGCCACACCCTTTAAGGTACAATTTAACTTTTACATTCCCATATTTGAGGGTTAGATAGATGGAGACACTATAGGTAAAGGTATTTTTATGTTCATGATTTTTCCGGTCGGGAAAATATTACTTTTGCTCTTCTCAAAGTCGCCCCCCATGTCAAGGATTGGTGGGATGCCTATTACGAGTAGAAGGATGAAAGTACGGCCTCACTTTTTTAAGCCACACCCACTTGGAATTCTTTCTAGGATTCCATCAAGGAGCAATACTACCCCATCAGAATCTATGAGGATAAATACATAAAGTAGACCATGCTGTGACAGTGAAGGGACCAAGATGTGCTGGAGTTTACCAATATTTTGCATACCCTTCGCACAAATTTGGGTATTCAAGATTCTGAGCAGCATTTGGTACTCAAATACCGTGGCTACCTACACAGGTACATCTAGGACAAGATGTAGTTCTTGGACATCTCCTCGCTCAGCATGGTGTACTGATACACTGTCTAGATCGAGAAAAATTTTAAATAGAAGAAGCTAGACTTTGGATCTACAAATCCGAAGCAAGGGAAAGGTGTCCCCAAACCACAGAACAAAGGACAAAGACAAGGTGGGGTGGCCCAAGACAACCTGCCAAAGCCGCAAGCAAAGAACAACACCACAAAGCCAAAGAAGGACACGGGAAAGTGGTGTGAGTTCCATAAGAGCTCCACTCACAACACAAGTGAGTGTCAATCCAAGCAGTCACTGGTGGCTGAGCTAAAGGCTACAGAATGATATACATGTTCTGACTCTAAGTTGGAACCCAGCAAGGGTAATGAAAAAGGAAAGAAGATTATCAATGTGGAGCCCAATGCCACTGTTTCCACCACAAAGATCTAGAAGGAGGAGCTCGAAGATTCAGAGGAGGAGGAGCGCCTCTTCCACTCCTAGATGTGGGTAAAGGGTTCCCTGCTACAGTTCATTGTCAACAGTGGGAGCCAAAAGAACCCCATTTTGGAAGAGATCGTGAAGCGTCTAGGCTTACTGACCATAGCACATCCCCAACTGTACACCATTGGGTGGCTTCGCCAAGAACAGGATCTTCGCGTGAGCCAGTAGTGTTGCCTTCCATACAACATCAAGCCTTTCATAGATGAGGTATTACGTGACATTTCTCCCCTTGATGTTTGTGATGTATTATTAGGCTAGCCATACTTGTGGAAGTGACATGTTGTGTATGAGTCAAGGCCTCATGTTGTTATTGTTACTTTGCGAAATAAGTTGTATAGGATACCAAAGGTAGCACCGCCTACTACCATCTCTTTGGTTACTGCCCAAAAATGCAATAAGCTCATTTCCAAAACTAGGAAATTTGTTTTCATGATGATATTCCCTCAGGGAAAGAAGAAGACGGTGGCCATGACCTCTAGATAGGCCCCACCACATGACAATAAAATATGGACAAGGTCGTGGAGGAGTATGAGGACATCTTCACCTCCCCCGCATGGGTGCCTCTGCACTGTCAGGTCAAGCACTCCATCAATTTGACCCCAAGTGCACCTCTGGCCAATGGACCAATCTATTAGCGCTTCATTCTAGAGAATGATGAAATCATGACACAGATTTAGGAGGTACTACAGAAAGGTCACATTCGACCAAGTTCATCGCCCTGTGGGAGCCCAATCGTGTTGGTGTAGAAGAAGGATGGAACTTAGAGACTCTGTATTGACTATCGGGTGTTGAAAAAGATCATCGTCTGGAATAGATACCCAATCCCACAGATTGATGACCTTCTGGACCAAATGAAGGGGGAAAAATATTTCAGCAACATCGACTTGAAGTCAGGATATTACCAGGTACCAATCGAACCCTCCGATGTGTGGGAGACTGCCTCCAAACCCAAGGAGGGCCTTTTTGAATGGTTGGCTATGCCTTTCGGGTTGACGAATGCTCCTGCGATCTTCATGAGGCCAACAATTGACACCTTGTGGCCATTCACCAACTCATTCGTACTAGTATACTTGGATGACATCCTGATATTTAGCTAAAGTTGGGAAGAGCACCTCCACCACATCCGACAGGTTCTCCAAACATTATGGCAACACAAGCTATGTGCCAATTTGGAGAAATGCACTTTTGGCATGACCCAAGTTTAGCATCTGGGATACATTATTGTTGAATGGGGGGTGCATGTGGATCTAGCCAAGATCCATGTCATTTAGGATTGGCCATCTCCAACCACTCTAACGGAGCTCCGCAGCTTTCTGGGTCTTGCCAATTTCTACTTCAAGTTCGTGTTGGGATTCTCTCATATCACTTGGTCCTTGAGTCAAGTCACCAAGGGAGGATGAAAAGGAAAATTATTTTGGTCTGAATCTCCATAAAAGGCATTCACATAGTTGAAACATCGTCTCCTCTCAACACCAATGTTCGCACTACCAGACTTGCAACAGCCATTTGAGATCAAGATAGATGCCTTTGACTATGCTATTGTGGTAGTCCTTACTCAACATGACATCCAGTGGCATATCACTGTGAGACACTTTCAGACACAATCTGGAATTATCCCACTTATGACAAAGAGATATATTCCATTGTTGAGGTTTGCCGATAATGGAAGAATTATATTTTGGGGAAGGAAATGGTCATCCACACAGACCACTGGCCCCTGTAGTTCCTACAGATGCAAGGGAAGTTGCAAAATTATCACCATTAGAATTCATCCACATACCTACAATAGTTCCACTTGAATATCAAGTATAAGAAGGGCAGCACCAATAATGTTTCATATTGCCTCAGTCGACCAGCGATCGTGGCGTTAACCACCATGCTCAACTCTTGTGGGCGCGAGACTTTTGATTGGCCACTTCTCTACAAAAGTGACCCAGAATTCATCCACACATACAAGACACTCTTGGAGGGTCAGCATGTTCTAGATTTTCACCTCCAGGATACCCTGTTATGCTACCTAGGTCACCTTTGTGTTCCTTTAAGCGAGCATGCCAAGATAATTTGGGAAGCGCACTATTGTCGGGCTGCTAGGCATTTCAGGATCAAGAAAATAGTGGAAGTACTGTAGAAGTATTTCTATTGGCCGAATCTTCGATAGGATATCAGGAAGTACATCAAATCCTGCACTGCCTGCGCCATTTCCAAACCAACCATGAATAAGCAAGGCCTCTATACTTTGCTGCCTACCCCTAGTCAACATTAGGAATCCATCTCCGTGGATTACATGTCGGGCCTTCCTTCTACTAAGCATGGAAATGACCTTGTTTTTGTGGTCGTCAATAGATTCTCAAAGATGGCCATTATGGTAGTGTTGGTACCCTATTTTGTCTCCACTACCACTATTTTCCACCTCCATTCTTGTCCTTTTTTACTCCTATGTCTACTCTCCTGCCATTTTTATTCCCTAAAACTGTCAAAATCATACTATGAGGTAAGGCATTTCATTATGTAATTTTGTTGTTTATTAGTTAAATTTAAGTGAATTTAAGTTGTTACCAAGGAACTAACCAATCAATATGGTCGAGTGTGGATATTGCAATAGCTGAGTAGGATGAAATTAGGAGAGTGCTGGTCCATGAACCATGTTCCCTCATTTTTATGCTCAATAGCCATTTCGAGATCAGTGATTAACAATGTAAAGTATGGATAGGCCACATACTTCTAGATGAGAGAGACACCTCTAGCTATGCTTGAACAAGTTCAAATTCTACCATGATAAAGATCTCCATTATCCTCACTGAACTTAGTTGGTACCAATCTTGGGGTTAGTTGAGGATTTGTTAGGTTAAATCGAACAGGTTGTTCCAGCAATCTAATATGGAAGAACGATTTAGCCGAACTGTTATAATTTTCTATGTATGGTTTAGGTTGTTTTTAACCAAGTTGATGCCTGTAAAGGTTGCTCTGTAATAATTAGGAAGGTAGAGAAGAGAAGGATATACTTTCATTTGTATCTTTTATCTCCAAACATATATTCTTAATTAAAATACTATTATGATGGCGATGTATTGAGTTCAGGTCAATTTGTCGGATGGTTTGCTATGAATTCATGAACTATCTATGTTGAAGCTTTTCGTTTCCTGTAAGTAAATAAGCTCCCTAGGTGTGGCTGGGCCCACCACCATCTGGGATCAGCTTTGTATCATTTCTTAGGAACATAGTTGTGTGATAGTCATAATTGCTTCTTGTTTATCTTTGGTTTATCAATTGTTTATATGTTGTGTGGAGGTTTCTATTGAATCTAAAACAATTTAAGTATGTAGACTATGTGATACATTTTCAGATCCTTTACTTCAACAATTTGAATGTATGGTTCTCGTGTGGTTGGCACTCCTACTTCTAAAGCAGAGTCATACTCTATTCTCTAAAGCCACCAACTGTATTTCCCTGACTGTGTTGTTGATGTTATATAAAACTTGTTTTAATCATATTATAAACTGAATGCTTGTGGTAAGTTGGCCCATCCAATGAAAACAGAGAGCAACCCTCGAATAGAAGTCGATATAATTCATTAAGTAATCAAGATTGATTTGGTGTGATTTTACTTATGCATTGAAGTGGATTTCATTTTATTATGAATAACTTGCATTTGCTTATTCCTTTCAGTGATCAAATTTTTCGGTTTCCTACCGAATTATTTGCATAGATGCGTGTGCCATAGAAATATTACTTTCCAGATTGATTGATTAAGTTAGCTTAACATCTTTCGATATTGTCTTGTTTCTCAAATAGATTCTCAATTTCTTAATAAATTTACAGATTGATTTTGGAGTTCAAGTAAACGATTTAGTTTTAGATTCTAGTGTGATTTCCCTTACTTCATTTTGAGTGCTTGAGTGCAGTACCATAGCCTAGAGTCTACTACTATTGATTGAAAACATAGTTTCTAGCCTAAGGTAGTTTCCATCAAAGGTGTGCTTGATTTGATTTTGAAGTTAGGTTGCAGAGTGTTGGTTTGCTGAGATTTTGAATAGGTTTTGTTGAGTTTAATTTGAGATTTATGCAACTGTAGGATAGTTTCCTAAGTATAGTTTTGTGTGCCTAATAGCAATTTATAGTTGTTTTATTTGTTCTCATTCTTGAGAATAGAGTTCATGCTTGAAGCTTGTTCTTAAGGTTGTGATAGATTAGGAATATGTATTAGTGTGAGAGATCAAATTGCCTGGTTAAGGGTGCAAAATAGAGTGTTCACACTAGCACCCAACATCAAGATATTTTTTGTTTGTTATCAAGACAATATGATTGATATGAAGATTTTCTCATTCTAGGGTTTTGAATTAAGAACATTCATTGAGTGTAGGATTGGTTGCTAGCTTAAAGTTGAATTACCATTCCAAGTAGATTAGATCTTTTAATCCTCTCAGGTGGAAATTGTAAGAGTTGGAAATTAGCATTTGGGTTTTGAATGATTGAGTTATGTGTGGAGTCTGTTTGACTAAGCATTTTCTTTCATAGCCTACTAGATTGGAATCTATGGTAAAGAATCAAGTTGACCTTTAAGTCCAGATTTCAGTTTCAATACCAAGTAGGTTAAGTTCATAGAGATTTCAAAGTATTTTGAATTTTATTATTGATTCTTCCTATGAGAGTTGTGTGTTTACAAGAATTTGTGTGTTTCATCACTTAGTTGACCATCATAAGGAAACATGAAAGCTCTAACCAAGAACTAAATGTAGAAAGTGTAATACAACTCATGTTTATGAGCATGGATTGACATATAGATGCAGGAGAATTAATACACCTATTAAATCTCTCAATGGGCGGCCTGCAAGAAGAATATCATAGCAGAAGCCACTACTAAACTCTTCTTTGAACGAGTGTGGGTACACTTTTGGATCCCAAAATCTATCATCTCAGATGGGGACAGTATGTTTTGGTGAGCACCAGTATTGCAAAAATAATGTTGCAACTCCTGGCCTGCCTACTTTACTCTTATCAACATGGTCGTTCGTAACAAACTTGGAAGCCTCGGTGCTGTATGCACAAGTACTAGTTCTTACTGCAGGTTTTCACTTAGTCAGTTGGCGCAAGATCACTAGGAGCTCAAGCCAACTTCTATGGATTCCAAAAGAAGCTCTATATGTGATGAAAGTAGAGAAAGATTACTCTACAGATGCTACTCTAACTGCAGAAAGGAGAAAGACTGAAATGTAAAGCAAACCTAGTAAACCCTAATTAACCAACTAATCCTACTTTTGCAGAAATCACTATGAAAACCATGAACGGAATGCTATTACCTACTCAAGGAAGTAAACAACCTCTAACTATGCTATCTCTAAAATTAAATAAGAAAAAGACATATTTTTGGATTTTTATGTATTTTTATGTGAAATTGACATGCATGTAATTTATTGTGTGTGAATGTGGCAGCAAATAGGTGGTGTTGGAGGGTGGTTTTGGGACTTGAGAGGATGCAAGATGGTTTGGATGGGTCCTAGGAGGCTTCAGGTGGCCTTCTGGAGGCTTTTTGCACACTTGGCCTTCAAAAGAAAGCCTACAGGAAAATCTAAAGGAGGACAGAGGAAATCTATAGGAGGAAAACAGGGCAACTTAGGCCGAGAGCAGTTTTTACTATTTTGAGGGTGTGAGAGTGGGTGAAAAAGGTGGATAAAGGTTGGAATGAGGTGTTAAGGCACCTAAGGCCTACCATGAATCACTGGGAGAGATGAAGATGATGGGGTTTTCTCAAGGAGAGAGGAAGAAGTTCTATAGAAAATGTAGGAAACTAAGGCAGAATTGAGGTGAGGTTTGGGTGACCTATAGGGCATGGATCAGATGGAGGATGTGATGGCCGATAAGTTAGCCTACTGCAAGAAGAGATCTGCTACAAAGGAACTGGCAGACGACCAATAAGATCAAGCAAGCAATGAAATGAGTGCATCTAGAAAAACAGAGTTTTGCATCAAAATAGTCTAAACTATGATCTACGAAATGAAATGCTAAGAAATGCTGCAAGAAAGGAAAGCATGAAAGAAGACTACTACAAATCAAGAATTGAGCATGATGAAAAATATCTAAAGCAAATCAAAGCTGGACTATTAGCCTACTAAAAAGCTGCAAACACTAGGAGTCCTATGAATGAGGAAAATCTGTGTTTTTGGTGCAACAAGAGGGTCTTTGCCTCAACTCATGGTCCCAAAAGGAGGAAGAGAGGCCAAGGCACTATTGCTAGAATTTTGAGGCTTTTCTTATCATCATTTCACCTGCTATAGAAAGCAAAAATGGAAGCAAACTACTGAATCATCAAAAGAAACCTATTCTTAACCATAAAAGAAATACATATAATAGAAACCTAATCTACAAACTGAAATAAAACATACAAATACAAGTAAATAGGAGCTTGGCTGCTTGGATTGGGCCCTAACCCAAGAGCTTCATCCCTCTGAGGTAACTCAATGCTAGCTCAGAAAGGACCACACATTTATTATCAAAACAATAACGAGATTACATGAAACTACCCCAAACAATAATATGCTCGAAGTTGTAGTAGAGTTTACATAAGCAAAAATCCAACAAAAATCTGACCCTAGTGAGGCCCTAGGCCCCTTTACTTATACAAATGAAGCTACCAATAGCTTCCTTAAAATCAGGGTGGCTTGGCTCCTAAAACTCGAGATAATCATCAGTCATCCTCCACTTGTTCGGCTGCCTTCTAGTGCATGATTTGGTTGCTTGTACTCCGAGCTGAATGAAGGGGAATTCGATGTGAGGAGTAATAAATGAGGGGGATTCCCTCCTATAAGTCCTCTCCTTTGTCCACTTCTAGTTATTGTTGTCATTTGTCCACTGGATCCTTGACTTTGACCTCAAAATCCATCAATAATCTGCATTAAATACATGTTAGACCACATGGCACAATAACTAACTCAACACTCTATAAGCATAAATATAATAAGAAAATCATACAATAAGCTAAGAGAATGGTTGATTGGACTAGGTTAGGAGGTAAAATGAGCCCATATAATTACCCATTTATGAGGCTCATGATCACCCCACTACTGAAAGTGTTTCTCATCCTCTGAGCAACTTAGTCAATCTCCTCATCCTTTATGGCCCTAGTGACCTCCCTAGCATCCCAGGCTTCTGATGTGGTTTGCTCTTCTTTTCTATAGAATCTTACCTTCCTGTCTATCTCCTTCCACTACTCTTCCTCTTGTTCTTCCCTTCTGCCTTCCAGCATGCCTAACAGCAGTGGGGGACTCAGTTTGAGGACAATACAGTTGACCTTCAGCCTCTGCATAGAGTGCTTGTACATTGGCACTATTTTCAATGCCTTCTTCAACCTCATGGGGGAATGATATTCCCTGATTTGCAAACTGTGTGGTAAGGTGTTCCATCTCCTCATGCATGCATGCACACAGTCATCCCCAAGTAGCCTTTGCATATCCTCAAAGTGTGCATTGTCTGGTGCCTAATTGGTGAGATATCTAGGGGCAATCTGAGGGTCATTGGCAAGTAGGTTGTGTGTGATGATGAGTGCCATAGGATCTGATGGCTCAACTCTTATCATCAGTGGTTCATTCTACTCCTTTATCATCAATTTTTTTTATTTCTGCTGCCCTCAATTCTTGATGGTTCATTCATGAGGCCATGGCCATTAATTGCAGGTCCCCTAGCTTGGCATTGGGGTCCCACACATTCATGTCTGTGAGGGCCATGTTATGTAGGTACAATTATACCATCTTTTCCTTATCCTTTGAGGTGCTTTGTTCACACAAATCCATAAACTGTCTATAATCTTGGAAAGGCATTGTGCCTCTTTGTGCCAAAGTCTTTATCTAGAATAGTAACCATTGGTCCTTGGGATAGAGGCCATAGGGTTTGGCTAGTGTTCTGCATTGCAATTCCTCCATGGACAAGATGGCCATGCATGCCAGTTGAGTCTCTTTCTCTTATAGCTTCCTCCTTAGCAATTAATTTTCAATTTCAAGGTGGCTTCTTGTAATGGCTTCCCTGTCTCTGAGAGTACTCAACTCTATGCCCATTTCCCTGAGTTTTTTTTCCATATGGCCAAAATCCTCAATGATAGTGGCATGAGTTCTTGTGAGTGGTACCAAAGAGAAGCAAAATCTTGGGCAATTTCCTCATCAAACCCTTAGAATTTGTCAAAGAAATTCATCCATTTTTCCCCTGTGAAGATGTCCACCACTTGTGGATGTGCATGGAACCTAGTGGAGCTGGTGGGCTCCTTTTTCATAAACCCTCATGTCATAATGTCTATACTCTTTTGAAAAAAACAAATATGGAGATGGAGAAAGAGAATTTTGAGAAAAATATAGAAACAGAAGAGACTGTGTTTTTTTAAATAAGCAGAATTTTTTTTATGTATTTTCTCCTCTCCTAAAGACTTTATTTCCTCCTCAAATTGAACCCACTTCTTTCATATATTTATATTCGATAGGGGGCATGCATTAACCCTACCTCTTCTGACTGAAAATCGTGCAAAAAATCGTGTTTTCTCCATTTAAAATGACTCAATGCCGCTCCTGTAGAAGCCTGTTTTCCCTCCTGTAGATTTCTTGTAGGTGCTCCTATAAAAAACACCAAGAGCAAGAATATGGGAGAGATCCATGGAGGATAATGGTTACAAGGCTGTGGGGGCACAAGGATACTACTGTTGTTGAGTTACGAGGAGAGAACAAAGGAAAAGGTGGTGAGAATGCTCGGGGAGGAGTACTTATTACCCTTGATGGATATTTTCAGTGATGAGTGCTAAGCTGGCAAGGTATACGTTGGCCATATTTGGACCGTTCATCCCCACCTACTTGGTCATCATGGCCTCTCCTCGTAATCATCTCTCATTATTGCATCGGAGTTCACACCTCTTCCACTACCTGTCCTTGGCATCTTGTGTTGGAGTTGACTGTGCGCATGTGTGGGCGACATCTTGAATTAGTGGAGTCAACTAGATGAAGGTGGCCAAGTTAACTGGCCACCCTTCTCTCATTCAACCTCAACCATCTCATTACTTTTGCATGACTTCTAGTTACACAAATGAAAACAAAGGAGCGATTTAGTTATTTACCTGTGATCCGAATGTATTTGTTGTAAGGTATTGTGGCTCTCTCTGCTGCATGCCTTTATTTTCCTTCATGCATGCTATCTCTGCTTTCTGATGTGTTGTTGTGTGTTGTTGCAGGTTCTTCTTTTGCTATTGCTAAGCTACATGTGTTGTCCCTTGCTGCTAGTGTTGACTTCTATTGGGATCAGCTACTATAGGAATTCCTATAGGAGCTCTTGTTTTGTCCATATCTCCCAAATAGTAGGCTAGATTGACCTGAAACTTTCTAAGCATGTTTCCATCTTCATTATGCACCTCCTGATAGAAAAATTTTGGTCAATGGATGTATGGATCTCGAGAAAAACTAAAAATGGCTAAAGGTGATGGAGGTTGATTTCTTGGAAACCATGCACTAGAATTTGTTGAAATTGCTTGGGCATGTTACCATCATCCATATGCATCTGCCCATAAAACAATTTTTTAAATGGATGCATGGATATTGAGAAAATGAAAAATGGCTGAAGGTGATGGAGGCCAATTTCTTGGTAACCGTGCACTAGAATTTGCTAAAATTTCTTGAGCATGTTACCATAATCCATATGCATCTCCCCATGAAACAATTTTTTAAATGGATGCACGGTTTTCAAGTTAGGGAAAAAACAAATTTCTGCTCTATGTATTTTTGTATCCTATAGTAAAACAGAGCATCTTGTAGTTTTTTTTAAGGACAACAAGGAAAATGAGTCATAGAAGCTCGAGAATGATGGGTGGATGTTGAAAATAGATGATGGTGATGGATTGGCATGGCCTTGGCCTTGTTGGAGCATTTGAGTGAAGTAGGAGAAAGTCAAAATTTGACTTCTTTTGACTAGGCTTGACCAATTCTCCTTTTTCTATCAACTTGTTCTTGTTGCTTGCAGATGTTGGAGAGTACATGCATGCATGGAGAAAGGATTCTTAGTTTTTCTCTTTTTTCTAGGCCTACTAGCCGCCTAAATGAGGTTTTCAACTAGTAGGTCTACCTAGGCGCCTTAAAGGAGGTTTTCACCTAGGATCTTTTTTTTCTCTCTTTTTTCTTCTTTCCAACCCATTGACCACCTCATGGAGGATTTCAATCAATGAGCCAATTTGAGGTGCCTCCAAGGAGGTTTTCACCTTATATTTTTATTTTTCTCTTATTTTTCATTTTTTTTTCTCCTACCCTATCCTAATTGAAAAACAAAATCATTGTCAAGTATAAGAATACTTCCAATGGAGCCATGTGCACATCAAGATGATAGACAAAATAATGTGGAGGGTTGAAATTTATGCTTTGACATCTACCTGGATTTCAGAGACCAAAAGATTTGACTTTGAAAGGATCAAGCATAGTTGATAAAGAGAGTGATGCTACAACTTAGTGACTGTCTGGAATCATGTTTCAATATAGTTGTGATGTCCATGGTCCTTTTGTTGATCTGGATCATTCTTCATGTCTTCTTCTACCATGACCTTCACATCTTCCTCTTTTGGCTAATTTTTCCCTTGAATACATGGAGGATTTGATGGTAACCATGAGGGAGCTCTCTCGATCTCTAATTTTGATGTCTTCTCTTCATCAAGTGCAGCCCATGGTTCTTTGATCTTCTCTTTTGAATCTCCTTCTTCTGGATTTGGACCTTCAATGATATCAATATAATCTCTTTTTTGCAATACTTTTCCTGGGCTATGGTGAATACCATTGAGCTCAAGAGGAATTGTTTGGACATGTTGTACCTCAGCATTCTAAATGGGTTGAGCTACTTCAATGAGTGGGTTTGGAAATGGTGGTACAGGTAGTTGAGTGGGAGTGTATATTTGAGATGGATGTGGATGGGGTTGTGGTTGGGCAGGTGGTGGAGGCAGAAGAGAAAGAAGGGAGTTGCATTCCATTGAGGTTGCAGCTGAGGATAGGATTGAAATGAATGGGTGGCTGGTTGGGCATGATATTGAGATGTGAAGGGCCAAGGAGGAGGTGTGGACTAGGAAGGATGAGCAAGGGGGGCCCAAGAAGGTATGGATGTGACTTGGTTTGGGTTTTAGTATGCATGAGATATCCCTTGCATCCCTTGCTGGTATGGTCTAGGTCCATGAGATCTCATTTGGTTTATGTAATAGATCTGTTCAGTGACTCCTTCGGCCCGTTGGTATATAGCTTTAAGTCTGGGAAAGGAAGGGAACTTATCTGTAGAATGATCTTCTTCGCAAACTGAACAAACCCCTATAGAGTTCAATGGGCATTCATTCCTAGGATGCCTCCTCGTGCATCTAGGGAAAAAAATGGCCAAAGCCCTCTCTGCTTCCTCTTGTTTTCTTTTGATATGTAAGGTATCCATTTGCATGGAAAGAATCTGCAGCATCTCACTCTTGAAGTCTTCCATCATGTTTCCAATTTCACCTTTAATGGATGAATTGGAAGAAGAGGTACTACCCCGAGCATTTCTGTTTTCAGCCATTGGCTCTAGAGGAATGTTTTCTTCTTCTTCTTCCCCTATAGGTTCTTCAAATATGTCTCACTGTTCACCTAAGGGTTCTTCTTGATCGTAGCACCAAAGAAGAGAGAAGGTTGGCTATGTGAAGTAGTGGGGGTGTTGGGTAAAAATTTTCCTGAGTTATCTCTATTCCTACGAGGCATGAAAGGAAATATTTTTGGTTGGTTTTTGTTTCTTTTTCCCCACACTGATAGTACCTGCAAAACTCAAATTGATTGAACAAAACAAATTGCAACTAACTGAAATGAATTTGCTGAAATGAAATTTTCATAATTGAAGAGGAAAGCAAGGAAATGCAGAACTAAAGGGAAAGGGATGACTAGTCTACTTCTACTGAAATGAAATTTGCAGAATTGAAGAGAAATGACTAGTCTACTTTTGCTGAAATAAACTATTAGCGTAATGTTGCAATAGAAAATAGAAGAAAGCAGTAATCACAAAATACTCCGACACTTCCCTGGCAAGGGTGAAAAAAGTGGTGAGCACTAGTATTGCAGCAATAATGCTGCAACTTCTGGGCTACCTACTTTACTCTTATCAACTCGGTAGTTCGTGACAATCTTGTAAGCATCGGTGTTGTATGCACATGTACTAGTTCTTACTGTAGGTTGTCACTTAGTCAGCCGACGCAAGATCACTAGGAGCTCAAGCCAACCTCTATGGATTCTAGAAGAAGCTCTATATGTGATGAAAGAATAGAAAGATTACTCTACAGATGCTACTCTAACTGTAGAAAGGAGAAAGACTGAAATGTAAAGCAAACCTAGTAAACCATAATTAACCAACTAATCCTGATTTTGTAGAAAGCACTATGAAAACCATGAAAGTAATGCCATTGCCTATTCAAGGAATTAAAAAGCATATAACTATGCTATCTCTGGAA
Source organism: Pinus taeda (assembly GCA_000404065.3). NCBI lineage: Eukaryota > Viridiplantae > Streptophyta > Pinopsida > Pinales > Pinaceae > Pinus > Pinus taeda. Next base: position 175,256 of record APFE030176024.1, read on the forward strand.
GTAAATAAGCAAAAGACATATTTTTGGATTTTTATGTATTTTTATGTGAAATTAACATGCATGTAATTTATTGTGTGAATGTGGCAGCGAATAGGTGGTGTTGGAGGGTGGTTTTCGGACTTGAGAGGTTGTAGGATGGTGTGAATGGGTCCTAGGAGGTCTCAGGTGGCCTTCTAGAGGCTTTTTTCACACTCAGCCTTCAAAAGAAAGCCTATAGCAAAATCTACACGAGGACACATAAAATCTACAGGAGGAAAACAGGCAACTACATGAGGCCTATAGGACGAGGCTGAGAGTAGTTTTCACTATTTTGAGGGTGTGAGAGTGGGTGAAAAAGATGGATGAAGGTTGGAATGAGGTGTTAGGGCACCTAAGGTCTACCATGAATCACCGAGAGAGAGGAAGATGATTGGGTTTGCTCAAGGAGAGAGGAAGAAGTTCTATGGAAAATGCAGGAAACTAAGGCAGAATTGAGGTGAGGTTTGGGTGACCTATAGGGCATGGATCATATGGAGGATTTGATGGCTGATAAGCTGGCCTACTATAAGAGGAGGTCTGCTACAAAGGAAATGGCATTCAACCAATAAGATCAAGCAAGCAATGAAATGAGTGCATCTAGAAAAATAGAGGTTTGCATCAAAATAGTCTAAACTATGATCTATGAAAGGAAATGCTGAGAAATGTTGCAAGAAAGGAAAGCATGAAAGAAGGCTATTGCAAATCAAGAAGTGAGCATGATGAAGAATATCTAAGGCAAAGCAAAGCTGGACTATTAACCTACTAAAAAGCTACAAACACTAAGAGTCCTATGAATGAGGAAAATCTATGTTTTTGGGGTAGCAAGAGGGTCTTTGCCTCAACTCATGGTCCCAAAGGGAGGAAGAGAGGCCAATTCACTGTTGCTAGCCTTTTGAGTCTTTTCTTATCACTATTTAACCTGCTAGAGAAAGTACAAATGGAAGCAAACTACTCAATCATCAAAAGCAACCTATTCTTAACCATAAAAGAAATACATCTAACAACAACCTAATCTACAAACTAAAATAAAACATACAAATACAAGTAGAGAGGAGCTTGGCTACTTGGATTGGACCCTAACCCAAGAGCTTCAGCCCTCTGAGGTAACTCAGTGCTAGCTCAAAAAGGATTCCATCTTTTGATAAAACAATAACAAGATTACATGAAACAGTCATAAACAATAATAAGCTTGAAGTTGGAGCAGAGTTTACATAAGCAAAAATCCAACAAAAATCCGACCCTAGTGAGGCCCTAGGCCCCTCTACTTATACAAATGAGGCTACCAATAGCTTCCTTAAAATCAGGGAGGCTTGGCTACCAAAACACGAGATAATCATTAGTCATCCTCCACTTGCTCGGTTGCCTTCTAGTACATGATCCAGCTACTTGTACTCCGAGTTGAATGAAGGGGAATTCAAAGTGAGGAGGAATAAATGAGTGGGATTCCCTCCTATAAGGCCTCTCCTTTTTCCACTTTGAGTTATTGCTACCATTTGTCCACTAGATCCTTGACTTTGACCTCAAAATCCATTAATAATCTTCACTAAATACATGTTAGACCACATGGCACAATAACTAACTCAACTCACTCTATAAGCATAAATATAATAAGAAAATCATATAATAAGCTAAGAGAATAGTTTATTTGACTAGCTTAGGAGGTAAAATGAGCCCATATAATTACCCATTTATGAGGCTCATGATCAGCCCCTACTAAAAGTGTTGCTCATCCTCTGAGCAAATTAGTCAATCTCCTCATCCTTTATGGCCATGGTGGCCTCCTTAGCATCCCAAGATTCTGATGTAGTATGCTCTTATTTGCCATAGAATCCTAACTTCTTGTCTATCTCCTTCCATTTCTCTTCCTCTTCTTCTTCCCTTCTACCTTCCAGCATGCCTAATAGCAATGGGGGACCCAGTTTGAGGCCAATCCAGTTGACCTTCAGACTTTGCATGGAGTGCTTATACATTGGCACTCTTTTCAATGCCTCCTTTAGCCTCATGGAGGAATGATATTCCCTGATCTACAAACTGTGTGGTAACGTGTTCCATGTCCTCATGCATGCATGCACATAATCATCCCCAAGTAGCCTTTCATATCCTCAAAGTGTGTAATGGCTTGTGCCTGATTGGTGAGATATATAGGGGCAATCTGAGGGTCATTGGCAAGCAGGTTGTGTGTGTTGAGGAGTGCCATAGTATCTGATGGCTCAGCTCTTATCATTAGTGGCTCATTTTTCTCCTTTATCATCAACCTTTTCATTTTTACTGCCCTCAATTCTTCATGGTTCATCCCTGAGACCATGTCCATTAATTGCAGGTCCCCTAGCTTGGCATTAGGGTCCCACACATTCATGTCTATAAGGGCCATGTTATGTAGGTAGAATTCTGCCATCTTTGCCTTATCCTTTAAGGTGCTTTGTTCACACAAATCCATAAACTGCTTGTAATCTTGAAAAGGCATTGTGCCTCTTTGTGCCAAAGTCTTTATCTGGAATTGTAACCATTGGTCCTTGGGATAGAGGCCATAGGATTTGGCTGGTGTTCTACATTTCAATTCCTCCATGGACAAGTTGGCCATCCATGCCAACTGAGTATCTTTCTCTTGCAGCTGCCTCCTTAGTGATTCATTTTCAGTTTCAAGGTGGCTTCTTGTAATGGCTTACCTGTCTCTGAGAGTACTCAACTCTCTGCCCATTTCCCTGAGTTTGTTTTCCATATGGCCAACATCCTCAATAATAGTGGTATGAGTTCTTGTGTGGGGTACCAGAGAGAAAGCAAACTCTTGGGCAATTTCCTCATCAAACCATTGGAATTTGTCAAAGAAATTCATCTATTTTTCCCTTGTGAAGATGTCCACCACCTATGGATGTGCATGGAGCCTAGTGGAGCTAGTGGGCTCCTTCCTCATAAACCCTCCTATCATATTGTCTATACTCTTTTGAGAAAAACAAATATGGATATGGAGATAGAGAATTTTGAGAGAAATAGAGAAACAAAGGAGACTGTGTTCTTTTAAATAAGCATAATTTTTTAATGTATTTTCTCCTCTCCTAAAGACTTTATTTCCTCCTCAAATTGAACCTGCTTCTTTCATATATTGATATTCAATAGGGGGCATGCATGAACCCTACCTCTAGAAATCAAAAATCATGCAAAAAACTGTGTTTTCTCCCTTCAAAACAACTCATTTCCCCTCTTGTAGAAGCTTGATGTCCCTCCTATAGATTTCCTGTAGGTGCTCCTTTAGAACCTATAGGTGCTCCTGTAGAAAACATTGAGAGCAAGAGTATGGGAGAGATCGATAGAGGACAATGGTTACGAGGCTGTGGGGGCACAAGGAGACTACTATAGCTAAGTTACTAGGAGAGAATGAATGAAAAGGTGGTGAGAATGCTCGGGGATTAGTACTTATTACCCTTGATGTATATTTTCGATGATGAGTGCTGAGCTGGCAAGAAATACGTTGGCGATATTTGGACCGTTGGTCCCCAACTGCTTGGTCATCATGGCCTCTCCTCATAATCATCTCTCATTATTACATTGGAGTTCAAACCTCCTCCACTACCTGTCCTTGGCATCTTGTGCTGGAGTTGAATGTGCGCACGTGTGGGTGACATCTCGGATGAGTGGAGTCAACTAGATGAAGGTGGCCAAGTTAACTGGCCACCTTTCCCTTGTTCAACCTCAACCATATCATTGCTTTTGCATGACTTCTAATTACACAAATGCAAACAGAGGTGTGATTTAGTTACTTACGTGTGATCCAAAAGAATTTGCTATGAGGTGATGTGGCTCTCTCTGTTGCATGCCTTTATTTTCCTTCATGCATGATGTATCTGCTTCCTGATATGTTGTTGTGTGTTGTTCCAGGTTCTTCTTTTGCTGGAGCTAATTTGCATGTACTGTCCCTTGCTACTAGTGCTGGACTTCTATGGGATCAGCTGCTACAGGAATTCCTATAGGAGCTCTTCTTTTTTCCATATCTCCCAAACGGTAGACTAGATTGACCTAAAACATTTTGGGCATGTTTCCATCATCATTATGCACCTCCCCATAGAAAATTTTTGGCCAATGGATGTATGGATCTCAAGAAAAACTAAAAATGGCTGAAGGTGATGGAGGTCGATTTCTTGGAAACCATGCACTAGAATTTGTTGAAATTGCTTGGGCATGTTACCATCATCTATATGCATCTCCCCATGAAACAGTTTTTTAAATGGCTGCACACATATTGAGAAAGTGCAAAAATGGCTAAAGGTGATGGAGGCCAATTTCTTGGGAATTGTGCATTGGAATTTGCTGAAATTTCTTGAGCATGTTACCATCATCCATATGCATATCCCCATGAAACAGTTTTTTAAATGGATGTACAGTTTTCAAATTAGGTAAAAAACAAATTTCTGCTCTATGTGTTTTTATATCCTATAGTAAAACAGAGCATCCTGTAGTTTTTTTTAGGACAGCAAGAAAAATGAGTGATAGAAGCTCGAGAATGATGGGTGGATGGTGAAAATAGATGAAGGTGATGGATTGGCACGGCCTTGGCCTTGTTGGAGCATTTGAGCGAAGTAGGAGAAAGTCAAAATTTGACTTCTTTTTACTAGGCTTGACCAATTTTCCTTTTGGTACCAACTTGTTCTTGTTGTTTGCAGATGTCGGAGAGTACATGCATGCATGGAGCAAGGATTTTTATTTTTTCTCTTTTTTCTAGGACTACTAGCCGCCTCAATGAGGTGTTCAACTAGTAGGTTTGCCTAGGCAGCTCAAAGGAGGATTTCACCTAGAATCTTTTTTTCTCTCTTTTTTCTTCTTTCCAGCCCATTGACTGCCTCATGGAGTTTTTCAATTAATGAGCCAATCGGAGGCGCCTCCAAGGAGGTTTTCACCTTAGATTTTTATTTTTTCTCTTATTTTTCATTTTTTTCTCATACTCTACCCTACTTGAAAAACAAAATCACTGTCAAGTATAAGAATACTTCCAATGGAGCCATCTACACATCAAGATGATAGACAAAATGATGTGGAGACTTGAAATGTATGCTTTGACATGTACCTGGATTTCAGAGACCAAATGATTTGACTTTGAAAGGATCAAACATAGTTGAGGAAGAGAGTGATGCTCCAACTTAGAGACTATCTGGAACCATGTTTCAATATAGTTGTGATGTCCTTGGTCCTTTTGCTAATCTGGATCATTCTTCATGTCTTCTTCTACCATGACCTTCACATCTTCCTCTTTTTGCTAATTTTTCTCTTAAATACATGGAGGATTTGATGTTAACCATGAGGGAGCTCACTCGATCTCTGATTTTGATGTCTTCTCTTCATCAAGTGTAGCTCATGGTTCTTTGATCTTCTCTTTTGAATCTTCTTTTTCTGGATGTGGACCTTTAATGATATAAATATAATCTCTTTTTTGCAATACTCTTCCTAAGCTATGGTGAATACCATTGAGATCAAGAGGAGTTGTTTGGAAGTGTTGTACCTTAGCATTGTAAATGGGTTGAGCTACTTCAGTGTGTAGGTTGGAAATGGTGGTACAGGGAGTTGAGTGGAAGTGTATATTTGAGATGGATGTGGATGGGGTTGTGGTTGGGCAGGTGGTGGAGGCAGAAGAGTGGGAAGGGAGTTGTATTGCGGTCTCCACCCCTAATGAGATGCATTCCACTGAGGTTGCGGCTGATCATAGGATTGAAATGAATGAGTGGCTGGTTGGGCATGATATTGAGATGTGAAGGGCCAAGGAGGAGGTGTCGACCAGGAAGGATGAGCAGGGGGCCACCAAGAAGGTATGGAGGTGACTTGGTTGGGGTTGTAGTATGCCTGAGATTTAACTTGCATCCCCTGCTAGTATGGTCTAGGTCCATGCGGCCTCCTTTGGTTTATATAATAGATCTGTTCAATGACTCCTTTGGCCCCTTGGTATGTAGGTTTAAGTCTGGGTAAGAAAGGGCACTTATCTATAGAATGATCTTCTTCGTAGACTAAACAAACCCCTATAGAGTTCAATGGGCATTCATTCCTAGGATGCATCCGCGTGCATCTAGGGAAAAAATGGCCAAAGCCCTCTCTTCTTCCTCTTGTTTTTTCTTTATATGTAAGGTATCCATTTGCATGGCAAGAATCTGCAGCATCTCACTCTTGAAGTCTTTTGGCATGTTTCCAATTTCACATTTAATGGATGAATTGGAAGAAGAAGTACTGCCCCCAACATTTCTGTTTTCAGCCATTGGCTCTAGAGGAATGTTTTCTTCTTCTTCTTCCCCTATAGGTTCTTCAAATGTGTTTGGCTATTCACCTAAGGCTTCTTCTTGATCACAGCCACTAAAGAAGAGAGAAGGTTGGCTATGTGAAGCAATGGGGGTGTTGGGAAAAAAATTTCCTGATTTATCTCTATTCCTACGAGGCATGAAAGGAGATCTTTTTGGTTGGTTTTTGTGTCTTTTTCCCCACACAAATAGTACCTGCAAAACTGAAATTGATCGAACAAAAAAAATTGCAACTAACTGAAATGAAATTTTTAGAATTGAAGAGGAAAGCAAGGAAATGCATAACTAAAGGGAAAGGAATGACTAGTCTACTTTTGCTGAAATGAAATTTGCATAATTGAAGAGAAATGACTAGTCTACTTTTGCTGAATAAACTATTAGCAGAATGTTGCAATAGAAAATAGAAGAAATCAATAATCACATAATACTATGACGCTTCCCTAGAAATGGCACCAAAAAGTGGTGAGCACCAGTATTGCAGCAATAATGTTGCAACTCTTGGCCTGCCTACTTTACTCTTATCAACCAAGTAGTTCATAACAAACTTGGAAGCGTCGGTGTTGTATGCACAAGTACTAGTTCTTACTGCAGGTTGTCACTTGGTCAACCGGCGCACGATCACTAGGAGCTCAAGCCAACTTCTATGGATTCTAGAAGAAGCTCTATATGTGATGAAAGAAGAGAAATATTACTCTATATATGCTACTCTAATTGCAGAAAGGAGAAAGATTGAAATGTAAAGCAAACCTAGTAAATCCTAATTAACCAACTAATCCTACTTTTGCAGAAAGCACTATGAAAACCATGAAAGGAATGCCATTACCTGTTAAAGGAAGTAAACAACATATAACTATGCTATCTCTGGAAGTAAATAAGTAGAAGACATATTTTTGGATTTTTATGTGTTTTTATGTGAAATTGACATGCATGCAATATATTGTGTGTGAATGTGGAAGCGAATAGGTGGTGTTGGAGGGTGGTTTTTAGACTTGAGAGGATGTAGGATGGTGTGGATGGGTCCTAGGAGGCCTTAGGTGGCCTTCTGGAGGCTTTTTGCATACTCGGTCTCCAAAAGAAAGCGAACAAGAAAATCTACAGGAGGACACAGGAAATCTATAGGAGGAAAACAGGGCAACTACATGAGGCCTACAGGAGGAGGCCGAGAGAATTTTTCACTGTTTTGAGGGTGTGAGAGTGGGTGAAAAATGTGGCTAAAGGTTGGAATGAGGTGTTAGGGCACCTAAGGTCTACCATGAATCACCAGGAGAGAGGAAGACGATTGGGTTTGCTCAAGGAGAGAGGAGGAAGTTCTAAGGAAAATGTAGGAAAGTAAGGAAAAATTGAGGTGAGGTTTGGGTGACCTATAGGGCATGGATTAGATGGAGGATGTGATGGATGATAAGCTGGCCTACTGTAAGAAGAGATCTGCTACAAAGGAACTGACAGCCAACCAATAAGATCAAGCAAGCAATGAAATGAGTGCATCTAGAAAAACAAAGTTTTGTATCAAAATAGTCTAAACTATGATCTATGAAAGGAAATGATAAGAAATGCTACAAGAAAGGAAAGCATGAAAGAAGACTACTGCAAATCAAGAAGTGATCATGATGAAGAATATCAAAAGCAAAGAAAAGATGGACTATTAACCTACTAAAAAGCTGCAAACACTAGGAGTCCTATGAATGAGGAAAATATGTGTTTTTGGGGCAGCAAGAGGGTCTTTGCCTCAACTCATGGTCCCAAAGGGAGGAAGAGAGGCCAAGGCACTATTTCTATCCTTTTGAGTCTTTTCTTATCACTGTTTAACCTACTATGGAAAGCACAAATGGAAGCAAACTACTTAATCATCAGAAGCAACCTATTCTTAACCATAAAAGAAATACATCTAACAACAACCTAATCTACAAACCGAAATAAAGCATACAAATACAAGTAAAGAGGAGCTCGGCTACTTGGATTGGGCCCTAACCCAAGAGCTTCAGCCCTCTGAGGTAACTCAATTCTAGCTCAAAAAGGGTTCCATCTTTATTATCAAAACAATAACAAGATTACATGAAACTGTCACAAACAATAATAAGCTCGAAGTTGGAGAAGAGTTTACATAAGCAAAAATCCAACAAAAATATGACCCTATTGAGGCCACATGCCCCTCTACTTATAATGAAGCTACCAACAACTTGCTTAAAATCAAGGAGGCTTGGCTCCCAAAACTCGAGATAATCATCAGTCATCCCCCACTTGCTTAGCTGCCTTCTAGTGCATGATTTAGCTGCTTGTACTCTGAGCTAAATGAAGGGGAATTCAAAGTGAGGAGTAATAAATGAGGGGGATTCCCCCCTATAAGTCCTCTCCTTTGTCCACTTTGAGTTATTTCTACCATTTGTCCACTGGATCCTTGACTTTGACCTCAAAATCCATCAATAATCTGCATTAAATACATGTTAGACCACATGGCACAATAACTAACTCAACTCACTCTATAAGCATAAATATAAATAGAAAATCATACAATAAGCTAAGATAATTGTTGATTTGACTAGGTTAGGAGGTAAAATGAGCCCATATAATTACCCATTTATGAGGCTCATCAAGTTCCTCGGTACATTTTAGTCCAGTCTTCGGTCGACACTCGACATCAAACTCACTAAGTCCACAACTTTCTATCCCCAAATTGATGGCCAGATAGAGGTCATTAATAGGATGATCGTACACATTCTGTGCATGTACAACTCAAATCATCCACACACATGGGATGAGAGCCTCCCCTATGTTCAGTACAGCTATAATTTGGCTCTCCACAGCTCGACTCGACACATCCCTTTTCAGGTGGGCTTGGGGTTCCAGCCACTATGTCCCATTGATGTGGCCATGCCATTTGCAACTACTCATGTAGATTTGTATCATATCCAATCTAAAACTAATAAGGAAAAAACTTCATTAACCACATTCAACATATCTGCGAGTAGGTCCATGAAATTCTGGAGAAATCAAATGCCAATTACAAGCAGTGACATGATCAACATCGGGTGCCACATAAGTTTCGAGTGGGTGATAAAGTCTGGTTGCATTTGATAAAGGAATGCCTTACTAGAGCCTATCGGAAACTTAGACCACTTCGAGATGGTCCTTACACCATTACCAAGGTTGTGGGAGACAATTCATTTAAGCTCAACATTCCCCCATTCCTTGGTCTACACCCAGTGTTCAATGTGGACCACCTTCAACCATATTTTCCACCATTACTAGACACATCTAACATTGCAGAATAGCTCACCCTGATAGAGTTAAATCCAGATTGCATGGAACAATGTGAAATTGCTCGGATCATGGACATGTAGATCAAGCACACCCACTGGCAGAAGATCCAACTGTATCGAGTTGTCAAAGTAGGCCAACTTCTTCACCAGGGCAAGTGGCTCACCAGGGACCAAGTTCAACAGAGGTTTCCTCATCTCATGGAGGAACTCAATGCAATGGGAACCATTTCTTCCTAATGGGGAGGAATGATCTAGGTGGATATTGGTGGTCACCCACAAATTCCACTTGGACCCCCACCATTATTTCTTTCATTTTTTCAGTTTCCTTAATTGTAGAACAATTTATTATTTTTAGTAGTTTTTCAGGTCCTAAACTTCCAAAGCTGTTTTGAGGCCCTACACGACGTTTGTTCGGCAATCTATTGCCAACAATTTTTTGATAAAATTGTATTTTTTATCATATTCCTTGGAGAGATCTTTCCAACAGGGTATCATGCGCATCAAATAGAGATAATATGACCAAGTCACGACCCCGGGAAGTTGGCTGTCCAACTAACCCTAACAGGGCCCATAAACTCTTCGTGTTACATATCCTTGGGTTAGGGTTTTGGCTATTTAGGTTTTGCTCTTATTATTCAATATTAGAAAGGACCTTGAGCCTAATTTAATGGAGTTCAGAGGCGGGTAGCCACCACATCTCTTCTTAGAGATAAGCTACCATCACCCGAGCTAGTTTATTTCCATTTCTGTCTCTAAGCATATTTCAATATTTTACATTAATGAAATGAAGTATTATTTATGTTGCATCTCTATATTTACGGTTATATTTGTAATTTTTTGCATTCCTATTTAAATCCGAATCAATCAGATAGCACATCATAATGGTACTCATGTGCTCAGTCCCGCAATGTTTTTCGGCTTCAACGGAACTGGCCCTCCTCTAATCAAGTAGTTCTGATAAAGAGGGTAGTGATCCTTATCATGTCCCTTGTCTTTACATTTTATGCACCAAACTTCAATGTGTGCCTTAGATTGAGCCTCCGTTCCTATCTTCAAACTTTGCAACTCCATGTGCAGGCTTGCCAGCTGCGACTGAACCTGTTGCACTCCTACATTCGTATCTTGTACTGGTGAGTTTTCCAACCTCATTGCAATCTCCATAGCCTCTGCTTGCATTCCTATCTTTTGCTATGATAATAGTAATCTTAGATGTGGTAGGAGGGACATGATGTACCAATCCCTATGCTAAGAATCTGTGATCAAGATGTTAGCCTACCAGATCAAGCACGTTAACCTCTAATCGAAGTCCCACGCAGACTCATTTACCTCTTGTTGTATCTCCTTAAACTTTGTTACAGACTGTGCCTAAGACTTAGGCTTATTAAACTCATTGTCCAAAGCTTGTTGAGTCTCTGCCATTGTCGCGTCAGGTCTATCTTGACATAATTTAATATACCAAGTCATCGCCCTATCTTACAGTGCTATGACCAGCCGCACTTTCTTTATATTATCATCAATAATCCATTGTGTCGTCCACACAACATTCACGACAAACCAAAATTATTCAAGGTCTTCGCTTCCTACCACTTTAAATATCTGCATCTTCATTGCATTGGCCATGTTGAATGGTTTGTGTGGAGGTGGAGGTGGAGGTGAAGGTGTAGGTGTATGCAATGGAGGGGGAGGTGGAGGTGGAGGTGGAGTGGATGGAAGAGGTATCCTTAGGATACCTTGACTTACTGTCTACAACACGCTTCATGGTGTACTCAAAATATTCCCTTCATCATTGCCAGAAGAATATCCTAACAACAAACTGTATTCAGAGCCTGATCCTTTGTTCCTTTTGAAGGGTTTTCAACTTTGCGTAGTCTCAAACGTCAAGGTAATGGCATAACCCATTTTTCACACAACAACATCTTAATCCAAGTTTTTAGAGATTTTCAGTACTTGCCTCGCAGTCCCTTGAAGAGCTTGTGTTCTACTTTTCTGTAACTGATGGTCGTATCAATCGCAAGTTCAGTCACAAATCCTCCTAAGATACGATCAATCCAATGATCAACGACCCATGTGATGCTATTTTCTAAAGCTTCCAGGTGCTTCACCAGCTTTGGAGTCCACACAATAGGGCCGTCAAGCCTCCACATACCCTAGGTAATTTAGACAACCAATCGTGCAATTATCTGTGCCAACCAACAAAACCCTAACTGTTGTCCCTTTCGACAACAACCTGCATAGTGCAAGATATAGTCTCACCCGAAGTAGTATTGGGGGATGCTAGAGCCAGGTTTTTGCATCCAGAGGCCTGTGTGATAGTTTCTTGAAGTTCTTGGGGCTTATATCTACCTTCGCACAACTCTAATCCTTCCGAAAAGATAACTGCTGCAAATCTATCTAAATGATTTCCATATCTTCGCGAAGGTACTTAATTGTACTTATCATGCATAAAGATTACATATCTACCACTTTCGCACAATAAACAAACATTAATTCATATAAATAATAACATAGAGCGAAGATATATAAACTTTTCATAAGTAAATAATAATACATAGATGCATGATCCAAAATCTTTTACTTATAGATGTGTTAAAGAATTACATGCATAAATTGTAGCTTAACATAGAAAACTTGATGTGCACATGAGAGAAGAGGAGAAACACATAAAGCATGAAGAAGGACAACAAAACTTGATAATGGATTTCGTCCAACTTGGACTACATCTCCAAGCCCTGCTCGATCAATGGGGAGGCTTCATGCATTAAGTGGCACGAGAAAGAAGAGTACAAGCATCAGTTACAAAAAGGAGTTTTATACCTCCATACTGAAAAATGGCCAAAAAATGTAGAACTCTGATGGAGAAACAGACTGTGCCATTGCGTTCGTGGCATCGAGAAGTGTTGAAACCATATAAACTTTGTCAAATTCTGACAAAGTGAAAATTCAGCCCTCCTGCAAAATTTTGCCTCGAACTATGTGCATTGCCTCCTCTCCCCAGGCACACTAACAAACTCTATTTATGTATAATATGCGTGGCGGATTTCTCAATAATGATGTTGGCACAGTTAGTTAAGGATTCATATATTATGGAAGAGGTCGGGCAGTCAAACCCCGCCTCCTCCTTTTACATATAACAATTGCCTTTTTAATAACAAAATGGTTGTTGGCTGGGTCGGGCCCGCCTTGAGCGGCCCGCCCACCATACCTCCATGCTCCATCTCCATAATTTGTAATGGGCCATTGGTTGTTTTGTTATCATGGGTTGGGTCCGTGCCCAGGTGCTGGCCCCCCAACTCTCGCCGCATTTATCGTGGTCCATTCATGAAGTTTCATGGTGTGGGGGAGGGGCCGAAGGTCATTGCCCACTCCTCCAACAATTTTAATGTTATGTGGTACAGGTTGGGGTGGCGAGGTTGGCGGCCCGCCACCCTTTTTTTAATATTTTTTTTTTTTTTTTATATAAAACAATATGCCCATTTTGAAAATTTCAGTTTTGGACCAAAGGAGTCATTTTAATGAAGCCATGATTTTGCCTGGAATCTGGCCATAGTTGGCCGTATTTCGTCCGTCAGAAAAGTTCAAATTATGCCTTCATTAATCCTGCCCAGTCATCAAAATTCAACCCGACTTTGACTGCCTTTATCTCCTTCATCCAGACTTGGGTTGGAGTGTCGCTCACACTATTGGAATTAGGGTGACGAGCACTTTGATCTGATGTCATGTTCATCACCTTTCCACCACATTGAATTTTGAGCTTTTTCCATGCCACTGTGTCTAGAGATCCACTTCGATCAATCCTCCCCATTGAGGAGCTTTTGGACTGCTGAAAGCTTTATCAGTCAATTGGTGAGTGAGGGAATTGTTCCCTCACTCTTTATTTTTCCAGCCATTTTTCCTTGCTAGGGTGCATCCCCTTGAAACCAACTTGAAGGTATTCCACATCTCCCCATCGTGAAGTCCTAGTCCTTCTACCAAGGATGATTTACTCAGGTAACTCATCGAGATACTCTGGTGCAATGTCATCAACTATAGGACCTGTACCCACCTCTTCGGTGTCCACAATCAATGGTGGCTCATACAAATTTAAGTTCTCTGCATTCACTATGGAGTACATTTGCATATATATCGGGAAATCGAGACGAAAGGCATTGTTTCCAATATTCTCCAAGATGGTGAATGGACCATACCAGATTGATCGCAACTTCTTCCCTTCTCCCTTCATCCTGTCCTTGCTGATATGGAACCACACATTATCACCCACTTGAAATTGACAGTCGACTCGATGTTTGTCATGTCCAGCCTTGTACTAGGCTTGACTTTTCTCCAACTGATCCCGTACTGCTTGGTGAATCAACTATATCCATTGAATGAACTTTTGCACTCTATCCCTGATATCACGTCGACTGTTGTCATCTTCCCTTCCAAATACAATATCAAAAGGGTCTTTTGGCAGGTAGCCAAAACATGTCTCAAATGGTGAACAATGCATAGATGAGTGCATTTCTTGATTGTAGGAATGTTTCACATATGAAAGATGCTCATCCCACAACTTAGGATGTTTCCCACAATAGCATCGCAATAAGTGTACCACGATGCAGTTGAAAACCTCTGTCTGTCCGTTAGTCTATGGATGGAATGTCATGCTTCTTTTCAACTTGGTGTCCATCATCTTCCACAAGCTGGTCCAAAACTATCTGAGAAAGCAAGAGTCCCGATATGACACAATCGATGTGGGCAGCCCAAAATGGACCCAAACATGCTGAAAGAAAAGATAAGCATTCTTTCTCTGTAGTGATCTTACTAAAATGGTCAACGAAAACATACAAATAGTCGTGACTTTTCCTAGACAAAGGAAAACCTCCTACAAAATCCATCGACACACACTCCCATGAATGACTCAGAATAGGGAGTGTTGTGTAGAGCCCGAGTTTTCTATTAGAGGGCTTTGAAAAAGAACACATCACACACCCCTTTACATAGCAAGTCACATTGTTCTTCATATGAGGCCAAAAACTAAATCTTTGTACATGACACAAAGTTTTTTCAATACCAAAATGACCAGACACAAGGGAGGTGTGGGCCTCCCAGATTACATGTACTCTTTCTCCTGTGGGTATGCACAATTTTCCAAGGTGACACAACAATTTCCCCTACAAGTGATAGTTTTCCACCTGTGAACCATGGGTTAGTTTTGCATAAATGTCCTTAAAGTCATCATCATTAGCATATTGTTTAGCATATCTTTCAAAAGATAATGAAGCATTATGAAAAATAACAGAAGCAGAAATAGGAGGGCGAGATAGCATATCGGCCACTTTATTGCTATTTCCCTTCTTATACTTTATTACCAAATGAAACTACTGAAGAAAACCCATCCACTTGAAATGATGATATTTCTACAACTTGGTTTGTGACTGAAGATATTGTAAGGGCTAATGATCCGTATGGAGGATGGTCTCCTTGCCGATCAGGTAGTGTTTACACTTTTTCACACTCTGGATCAAGGCATATAATTCCTTGTCATAAGTGGGATAGTTTATCACAACTTGAGAGAAATTCTTTGAATGGTAACATATTGGCTTCTTTTGTTGCATAAGTACAATTTCCATGGCATATCCGTTGGCGTCTGTCTCAATCTCGAATGGTTGTTGGGGATCTGGTAAGGCCAAGACTGGTGAGGTGCTGATCTTTTCCTTCAATGTTTCGAAGGATTTCTGCTACTTTCCTCCCCATTGAAATACTTGCTTTGCACTTGTCAATGCATGTAAAGGTGTTGCAATAATAGAGAAATTGGCAATAAATCTCCTCCAATATTGTACTGCACCCAAAAAGTTGTGAACCTCGGTTACACTAGTAGGCTTAGGCCAATTTACAATTGCTTCAACTTTAGAAGGATCAATTTTTAGTTGACTCTCACCAACAATATGACCTAGGTAAACCGAAGAGGTTTTCCCAAACTCACACTTTGACAATTTTACATAGAGTTTTTCATTTTTCAATACATCAAGCACTTTCTTCACATGACATACATGTTCATTCCAACTTTTACTAAAGACAAGGATATCATCTAGATATACAAGAATAAATTCATCAGTGAAAGGCCTAAAGAGATCATTCATGACCCTCATGAAAGTGGCTAGAGTGTTGCAAAGTCCTAATGGCATCACCATCCATTCAAACAACCCCTGTTTGGTCTTGAAGGTAGTTTTCCACACATTCCTGCTCTGCAATTCGGACCTGGTGATAACCACTACGCAAATCCAATTTGGTGAAATAGATAGCATTCTTTAACTGATATAATAAGTCATGAATGTGGGGAAGAGGGTAACAATTTTTCACCGTGATTTTGTTTAGTGCTCGATAATCCATGCACATCCTCCATGGGCCATCTTTCTTTGGCACTAAGGCAATCAGTGAACTACATGGAGAAGTTCTTGGTCTGATGACCCCTTGGTTCAATAGTTCCTGCACCTGCTTTTTGATCTCCTCCATCTCAATGGTCGACATCCTATACATGCCAATATTTGGTAAAGGAGTGTCATACTATAAATATATCTCATGTTGAACCCCCACTTATTGATGACATTATGAAGAAGGAGTGGAGCCATGGAGGAACGGCAAACCCTAGTTTTCGCGGCTGGTGATTTCGCATGTTTCATGGACGGTTTTTGACCTGGTTAGACAGAATGGTGACACCCGAGGGCCCTGTCTTGAAGGCTTATCATTATAATATGGTGCTGACCCATATCAAGATTACGGTTTCATAAGGGTTTACAGTCTACTGCTCATCCGTTTCATTTTTTTTATATTTGAGATTACGGTGTCCTTGCAGGCGGTCCCTGCGGTCAATGGTCAAAACAGGTTTGTCGGTTTCCCATGGTGGAGGAGGACCTCGTGGACTACGAGGATGACCCCATGCCAGACCAAGATATCTGGGCATATAAAAACCTACCGGCTATGGATCCCTGGGGTAAATACATGCCTAGCTCACTAGTTGCTGCACATTCATCTCACCACTCGCCGCGCTCTGGGAAAAACAGCATCCGGCTGTCAACATTGCAGACCTTTCGGTGTTAGAGTGCCCTCCTCTCTCGCCGGACACACTTCACCTGTTCGGCACCTATTTTCAGACCTCCCCATCCTTCAACTCCCCCCTACCTCACCCTTCTCTGTAACCTCTGCCTACCCCTTCGCTTACCTCCCAGCCCATAAACCGCTCCACCATATCCTTGGCACCGGTTGGACCCTCTAATACACTTCACCCCGTTCGTCCTTCCATTCATCCCAGATCCTGCAGCCTTAACCCTCTCTCCCCTATTCTCTCAGGCTGCTTCAGCTCCCCGCTTCTATCTGCACACCCAACCAAGTCTGCACAACACAGCACCTCAGACCCCTGTCGGAAGCTCCTCAAAGACTTCCCTATCAGCAGGCACACAGACAAGTAGAAAAAAGGATGGTGTCTTCGAGCCATTGACTCAGATATCAACCTGACATTCAGGGAGGACATTCAAATGGCAGATGCAAAAGATACTGCGAGGAAAGTACTGGTTGGACGGGTCCGTGGTTGAACATATTCTGTGGAAAGATTGCGGCAATGGACAGAGGAGATTTGGGGAACCTTACTGAAGGAACTGCCAACCATAAAGGTCCTAGCTAGAGGCTGGTTTGCATTACACTTTCATAGAGTGGAATACACAAAATGGATATTGTCACAATTCTGGCATATTGAGCTAGCTCCGGTTCTTCTGAAGCGATGGGATCCCCTATTTGACTCGGAGCGTGAACAACTTGGTGCTAGGCCTATTTGGGTCAAACTGTCAGGACTGCCTATGCAATTTTGGACCCCGCAGGTTTTCAAATGCATTGGAGATGCACTGGGTACTTATCTTGAACACGACCAATCCTATGAACAAACAGGAATTATGACTATGGCAAGGATATTAGTTCATCTTGATACGAGGGCAGGGCTGGAGAATAAAATTACTTTACATCGATGACACTTCTTGTGCAAACAACTTCTGGACTATGAGGGTGTCCCTTTTAGGTGTAGAAGGTGCCATAAAGTGGGCCACTTATACAAGGACTACCCACTGCTCTCTGGGGTGACATCGGAAAATTCAAAGGGTACAAAGCAACAACCTTCAGTGGAACAGAACAAAGGCGACACTAAGCAAGGTGAGGGTGAATTGCAACAGAGTGAGATCCCCTCAGTGGCGGGGAATGCTGCAAAAAAGAAGACAACTAGTAGGTGGAAAGCTGCGTCCACCCCACCTCGTACCTGCTCCAAGTCTGCAGTGGAAGCATCATCAGCTCTGGGTAATGAATCTCATCCCATAACCTCTGCACTTTTTTCAGATGTTATGTTTTTTGTAATGTATACATCTCTACATCCTCCCTCCTCTGTTCAGGACCCTATCCCCTCTATTCCATGCTCCATTTCCCCTCCCCCCTTACCTTCTCCACCACTCCCTCCTCCCTCAGGATGATATCCTCTCCTCCTACCCTATCTACCTCCCATACTAGCTCGGGTTCACACCCATACCACCTTCGACCTCGTGTCTGACCTAAAATATTGGATCTAGGACTCTCCCCTGGATGAAAGCACAAACCTTCTAGGGGTCGTCCATCCAAAATAAAGTCTACCACACATTCTGCTATGGCAGATGTGGCTAGTGGTCGACAATGCACCATTGAGAGGGCGCTTAGAGCAATTGAGCCCTTAGCCCTTGGTTCCCCATGATTTGGCTTTCCTACAATTGCAGGGGATTAGCCAACCTAAAAAAGTGTTTGGCTCTCAAAAGGCTGGCTCAGGAAGCCAGACGTGACATTCTCTTTCTACAGGAGACCCTTTGCTCTTTGGAAATCTCTGTGAGAACTCTAAAAACCATCTTGACAGGTTGGATATTTCAAGGTTTGGATGCAAATGGTAAATCCGGTGGCCTTGCCATTGGCATAAACCCCAGAACTGTAAAGATCCTATCATCCTAGGGCGGTTGGGGATTCATTGGAATGGACATTTTCATGGGGGAACTCGGGATCACACTAAAAGTCATCACCATTTATGCCTCGAATCAGAACAGAATGGATTTTTGGCACAATCTATTGAGAAATAATCTTGTCACAAATACAACCATTATTGGAGGAGATCTAAATTTCTCCTTGGGTTTGGAGGAATCCTGGAGCCACCATGCACAATTAGACTCAATCTTGGAGCAGATGAATATGTTACTGGACTCACACAAGCTAGTCGACGTTCCCATGAACAAAAAGGTCCCTACTTGGCACAACAGAAGAATGGGGGATGTTGCTTTGGGACGGAGATTGGATAGATTCCTCATCCATGAAGACCTCATCCATAGACTACCCCTGTACAAACAATGGGTAGGAACTGGAGGCTTATCCGATCACCATCCCATTTTTCTCCAAGTCAGTGGCCCTACTAAAAATCCCCGTGCCCCCTTCAAATTCTTCTTTGGACATCTACAAGATCTAGACTACATCAACCTTGTTTCGACATTCTGGAGATCTCAACCCCTGTTGAGAGCACAGAGGAAGGTAGCTGATTTCTTTGAAAGACTCAAAACTCTCAGGATCATGATTGAGGATTGGGAAAAGAGGAAGAGATTGAGAGAAGGCCAGCACCTCTTGGATATTGAGTTACAGATTTCACAATTAATGGATGAACGGGGGCTTGGCTACCAATCGGAGGATTCCAAAATAATTCTGAACAACCTAGAGAATCAAAAAATCAAACTGCTACAAGCCGAAGAAGAACAGTGGAGGTTAAAAAGCAGAGCAATTTGGTTACAAGTGGGAGATAGCAATACTAAGTTCTTCCACAACCTTGCAAATGGCAGAAAGGCATCTAATACTATCTGGTAGTTTCCTAGTGAACCAGATGGATGGGCCACAACATTCCAACAATTGGCCAGATTGAGTACATCACACTTCAAAAGGCAATTTACAGCTCCAATTGCCATCAACCTCCCGGAAATTATCAACTTGGCAGGACATTTTCCTAGATTTGTTGAGCCTGAGGACATGGAGGAGTTGATTCAACCTATCACCATGGAGGAATTGGAAGGAACACTAAAATGGTTCAAGAAAGATAAGGGTTTGGGTCCGGACGGCTGGCCTGTGGAGTTCTATCTGGCTTTTCAGGAACTGTTGGGTGAGGATTTGCTGGCAGTCATCGAAGAAAGCAGAATCACTAGACATATTCACCCCCCCATGAACTTCACCTTCATTGCCTTGATTCCCAAATCTGACTCCCCAACTTCGTTCAATGACTTCAGGCCCATCTCTCTATGCAATTGCCTTTACAAAATTATTTCTAAAATCATTGCAACCGCATCAAGCCCATCCTATCATCGCACATCTCCCAGGAACAATTTGCTTTCCTCCACCACCGCCACATTCAAGAAGCCATTGGTACAGCCCAGGAAGCCCTTCACTCTATCAAACTCAAGAACCTCAAGGGCATTTCCCTCAAAATAGATCTTGCGAAAGCATTTGACAAAGTAAATTGGCTTTATCTGAAAATGGTCCTCACCCATTTGGGCTTCGCCCCCGCTCTCATAACCTAGATTATGGGTTGTATCTCATCTATTTCTTTTGCTATTTTGGTCAATGGATCGGCCACTTCATCCTTCAATATTGACAGGGGAATCAAACAGGGCTGCCCGCTATCCCCACTCCTCTTCTTGCTAGTTATGGAAGGCTTAAGCAGACTTATAGCATCCGCCAAAAGGAGCGGGGATATTAGTGGGCTAAAGATCATGGAGCACTTTTATCTAACTCATCTACTATTTTTTGATGACATCCTGATATTCTTGAAAAAAAGCGTCTAAGATACTACCTCGCTCAATGAGATTCTAAACCTTTTCTGTAGTGCTACAGGAATGGAAATCAACAGGGGAAAATCCACCATATCCCTATCTTCCTGTACCCTACAGGAATCGCAGCTTTCCATGCAGAAATTTTCCTTCCAAGAAACTGTCCTGATGGAGGGAATTAAATACCTGGGCTTTAGGCTAAAACCAGATGGATACAAGATAGTAAACTGGACCTGGCTCATTACTAAGGTTGAAAAGAGAATTAGTTGCTAGTATCATAGGCTCCTCTCTAAAGCGGGCAGACTTACCCTCATAAAATCTGTCCTTGAGGCCACCCCCGTATACTAGATGTCCCTTGCCTGGATACCTAGGGGTATTCTTCACATAATACAACAAATTTGCTGTAAATTCCTCTAGAATGGAAAAAAAGAGGGCAAGACTTTTGCCTGGGTTTAAATGGACCAAAATTTCTACTCCTAAGAAGTGGGGAGCGTGGGGACTTAAATCACTCCCAGCTTTTGCACAAGCCTTGGCTGCTAAACAAGGATGGCTCCTATTGAAATAGAACAGTCTATGGGCGGAAGTCATACATCACAAATATATTTGGCCATTAACCATCACTGACTGGATCAGAAGGCCGAATTGGAACAGAAAAGGTATCTCAGGGATATGGAGAGCTATTCTCAATGCTATGCCCATTATAAAGGATAGTTTGATATGGAAAATTGGCAATGGCGCATCTATTTGCATTAGTATTGACCCATGGCCAGGCTGCAGAAATTCCCATAGACTACCCGATGGATTGGTACTCCATCTATATAACAGAGGCATCAAATATCTTTCATAGATTGGCGACCAACAGAATTCTACCTTATTTTCTCAGGCTTGGTTGAATGGACAACATTGGAATATTCCCATTGAGTGGAATGAGGTATGGCAGAGATATATAAAAGCCCTTGCTGAGATGCATGTCATATTAAGGACGGAGGAGGATGAACTCAATTGGGCTCCATCAAAATCTGGACAATATACACCGAAGATGGGCCATGATAAAATCATTGAATACAGAAAACCTGAGCACCTCAAACGCTGGTGGGTCTCTCTATGGAAACTAAATGCTCCGCCAAGAACCAGGTTGTTAATGTGGAACATATTGGAGAATAAAGTCCCCATTGGTTTATAATTAAAAAAGAGGGCTTTCTCGGGTCCGTCCCGATGTGTGATGTGCCTGCAAGATGAAGAATCGACCCTTCACCTATGCCTCACATGTCCGACCACCAGGACTATCTGGTCACAGGTCACATAAACTATAAATCTAAATGTCAACTGGTAGGGTGCAGATATCAGCTCTACGTGGGAACTGTGGTGGAGTATCGTGGACGCAGAAAAGCCTAGGAACCTTCCCCTCCTAGTTTCATGGTACATATGGATTAACAGGAATACCATCATTTTTGAGAACAGACAAGTAAACTGGAACCTTATACTCCCCATAATTTGCACGACATACACAGAATTACCAAATGAGATCCATCATAAAAATCCCAGGAATATTCAAAAGCAGATAAATAAAGATATGCCATGGGCATATTTTGATGGTGTTGCCCAACAACATGGTTGTGGTGGAGGTGTACTTCTTCACCTATCAGAAACCCATTTTTTCCAGATTAGCATGGGACTTGGACCGGGAACAAACAACCACGCCGAGTTGATATCTTTGCAACACCTTTTATACTTTGCCATTGAAAAAAACTGTCGAAATTTGCAAATATTTGGTGATTCAAAGACTATAATTGATTGGACTAACAACAGGATTGTCTGTCATGCATACTCTTTGAAACATATCTTGGAAGAAATTGTTTTTTTCAAAACATTATTTAACCAGATATCTGTTTCTCACATCTACAGGGAAAGAAATGGAACTGCTGACCAGCTATCGAAAGAAGCAACGTATCGTCCTCTAGGTGAGTGGATGATCGTTGAAATTACTCCAACAGGGACATACCAATATTTTCATAGGCCTTATATTGATGAGGCACTTCAGTGAGGCAGCAACCTCTATCCTTATTAGCTTTTTTTATGATTTTGAACTCTTGTATATTCATTGTACATATACACTCATTATGCTAGTAAATAGATTTATCTATGTAAGGGTGATACTATCTCTTTTTTGATGGTCTCTGCACCAATATTGTACACCCGCTAATGGGTTTTCATTTTCTGCAACAGAACACTGATGGTGGATGTAAGCCACATATAGCATATGCCTTCGGGCATCTACAACATGTAATTTCTTTTATGAAATTATGAATTTTCTTCTTCGGCAAAATATATATTATATATATATATATATATATAATATATTTATATATATATTATATATATATATATATATATATCATATATATATATATATATATCATGTTGTATTTCCTTCTTCAGAGGTAATCCCCTTGGTTCCTGAAACATCTCATCATAATTAGAAATTAATTCACATAATTCCTTTTTATGCGCATTATCACAACCCTGGAAAGCATCGAAGAATTTTGCATCTTTTCCCCTTATAACCATAAGCATGCAACCTTTACTGGAATTCACCAACCTCTTCATTTGTCATGCACTTACAAGGCTGGCATTGATTTTAGTTTGATGAGCCCTTACAATATATTCTACCCCATCTTTTGTGATTTGGTATTTGTTTTCACGACGAAAGAATATTTCTTTTCTATCATATAGATATGGACTCCCTAACACCATGCCAAAAATACCCAATGGTATTACATCAAGTTTTACCTCATCCACTAACTTAGAAGCAATCACAAATTTAACCTCACACTGCTTAGTTACATTCAGTTTTTCTTTATCATCTATCCATCCAAGTGGGTAAGGTTTTGGATGTGGTTTGGTTTCCAAGCCTAGTTTCTTTACCAAGGACTCTGAAATTAAGTTTTCTTGGGATCTGGTATCAAATAGAGTTTCCACTTTTGTATGATTTATGATAACTCTAATATGAAATAGCTCAATTCTCTTTCGTTTATTAGGAAGAGACTCATCTATTGAACTAGTGCCTTCATGTGATTTAGAATTAACATGAGGTGTAAGAGTGCCTTTTGTTCCTGTTTTTGTGATCAATGCTTCATCTCCCAAATCAGATCCAAGGTCTTGCTGCACAGTTGCTACTGTCTTTTGCTTGCCTTTTCCTCCATACTTCTTTGATCTCTTTTCCGGGTACTATTTCCAACAATGATCATTGTCATGACCTTCCTTTTTGCAGTGAGTGCAATAAGGTCTTTCTCCTTCATATTTCTGGGTTGATGTCATCCTCTTCTCCTTTCCTTTTCCTTTTACTTTGGGTTTTCCATTTGGAGTTTTGCAAGGTGGTTTCTTGAAATGATCATCTCTTTCATTTTTTCTCCAGTTCTCAAGATGGATTGCCTTCACACTGGCAGATTCAATAGTAGTTGGTTCAAACAATAATAATGAATGTCTAAGGTAACTATGTAATGATCCAATATACTTAGTTACTAGTTCATGTGAGTCAAGTGCAATGCCCAAATTAAGTTCTTGTTTTCTGAATTCCCCTATAAATATTTGAACATCCTAACCTCCGCCTTGCCTTAATTATTGCCAATACATAAAGGCTTTTTGTTTATAGCCCAAGGGATAGAATTGTTCCTTTAATGCAGAAATGAAAATAGGCCATGAGGAAAGATGATTACCCACACTCTTACTGCTTCGCAATTTGATCTCCCACCAAATGAGAGCGGTGCTACTTAGCCGAAGAGAGGCTAGCTGAATCTTTGCCTCGTCCTCATTGATCTACTAAATATTGCAGTAGATTTCAATCTACCTAATCCAGTTATTAAGCTTTTCTGCATTACTTTTATCATTAAACATGGGAAGATCAAATTTAACATCTAATTTCAAGAAAGTTTTCTTAGATGCATCCCTTGAATTTCTATTATTATGGTGATGAGAGGAAGAAGAACTTTCACTCGTGGAAGGAGAAGGAGGGGGTTCTTCTCCACCATTTCCATGCACTGAACCTTGTTCTTCTAGTTTTTTCTCTTTTTCTTTCTCCAATCTTGAAAGCAACTGACCAGCATTCTCTACCATTGAATATAAGGTTTTGTGGAAATTGCGCTCCTCTTCATGACGAACCTCTTCATCTGCCATGTTTCTCCTTCGATGTGCACACCCCGCTTCGGGATTGAAAGACTTTAGTTTCCCTTCGCCTCTTTGGAGCCTGTTTCTTGTTAGCATACAAAAATGCAATTCACATCTAAAAAAAGACCTGCTTTGATACCACTTGATCCAAAATCTTTTACTTATAGACGTGTTAAAGAATTATATGCATAAATTGTAGCTTAACATAGAAAACTTGATGTGCACATGAGAGAAGAGGAGAAACACATAAAGAATGGAAGAAGACAACAACACTTGATAATGGAGTTCGTCCGACTTGGAGTACGTCTCTGGGCCCTGCTCGATCAATGGGGATGCCTTCATTCATTAAGTGCCATGAGAAAGAAGAGTATAAGCATCAGTTACAAAAAGGAGTTGTATACCTCCATACTGAAAAATGGCTGAAAAATTCAGAACTCTGATGGAGAAATGGATAGTTCCATATGTTCATGGCATCGAGAAGTGATGAAACCATATAAAAATTTTCAAATTCTGACAAAGTGAAAATTTGGCCCTCCTGCAAAATTTTGCCTCGAACTGTGTGCACTGCCTCCTCTCCCTGGGCGTAATGACAACTCCATTTAAGTATAATATGGGTGGCGGATTTCTTAATAATGTTGTTGGCATAGTTGGTTAAGGATTCACTTATTATGGAGGAGGTCAGACGATCAAACCCCGCCTCCTCCTTTTACATATAACAAATTCTTTTTTAATAACTAAATGGTTGTTGTTTGGGTCAGGCCTGCCTTCAGTGGCTTGCCCACCATACCTCCATGCTCCATCTCCTTAATTTGTAATGGGTTGTTGGTTTTTTTGTTAATGTGGGTTGGGTCCGTTCCCTAAGGGTCGTCCCACCCAATCCTCGCCGCATTTATGGTGGTCTATTCATGAAGTTTTGTGGTGTGGGGGAGGGGTCAAGGGTCGTGGCCCTCCCCTCCATTAACAAATACCCTCCCCTCCATTAACAAATATATTGTTATATGTTTGGTTACAACCGTTCCGTGGGAGGGGCAGGGGTCGTGGCCCACCCCTCCACCAATTTTAATGTTATGTGGTACGGGTTGGGGTGGCGGGGTTGGTGGCCGGCCACCCTTTTTTTAATATTATTTTTGTTATATAAAACTATATGCCCATTTGAAAATTTTTGTTTTCGACCGAAGGATTCATTTTAATGAATCCATGATTTTTCCCGGAATCTGGCTGGAGTTGGTCGGATTCTGTGTGCAGAAAAATTTCAAATTATGCTTTCATTAATCCTGCCCAGTCATCAAAATTCAACCCAACTTTGACTGCCTCTATCTCCTTCATCCAGACTTGAATTGGAGTGTCATTCACAACATTGAAATTAGGGTGACAGGCACTTCGATTTGATGTCAAGTTCATTGCCTTTCCACCACTTTGAATTTTGAGCTTCTTCCATGCCACTGTGTCTAGAGATCCACCTAGATCAATGCATCAATTTCATCCCAAAATAGTCTTTATTAAGTATAAGTGTTCAATTACAGACTTATTTCTCCTGCACACTCAGCTGTAGGGGCCCACATACTTAGCTTGCGGACTTACCAAGGTCTTTGCACACTCAATAGCAGGAGCCTTCCCCTTTTTCCTAAGTAAAGGAAACAAAAATTTCCTGCCTTAGCACCTTTCCCTTATAATTATTCTTCGCTATTAGATACCTTCTAATACTTGCTATGACTAATCTATATATGGAATTTTCTTTACAATACCATGGTTTGTAGACCATGGGAAGGTCTCAAAACAAATTTATCACCTACCCAACTAAGGGACTAAAGCCCCTTTGACTTCTACTAGCTTCACGCCCTGCTTCCACATTTCGTAAAGACTTTACATTCGCTACAAAAATATATTACAAAATTTTCCCTAAACAAAATTGACCCCAGGGACCCCATCCCTACATCAAGGCTCTCGGAGTCAATAATGTTGCATATTGCCTCAGCTGACCACCAATCATGGTGTTAACCACCGTGCTCAACTCTTGTGGGAACCAGACTTATGATTGGCCAATTCTATACAAAAGTGACCTAGAATTCAACCACACATAATAAACGCTCTTGGAGGGTCATCAAGTTTCATAGTTTCACCTCCAGGATGCACTGTTATGCCAACTAGGACACCTTTGTGTTCCTTCAAGTGAGCATGCCAAGATTATTTGGGAAATGCACTATAGTCGAGTCACTGGGAATTTCGTGGTCGAGAAAATGGTGGCAGTGCTACAAAATTATTTCTATTGGCCGAATATTGGATAGGATGTCAGGAAGTAGATCATATTTTGCACTGCCTACGCCATTGCCAAACTAACCATCAAGAAGAAAGGCCTCTATACTCTACTACCTACCCCTAGTAGATCTTGGGAACCCATCTCCATGGATTACATGTCGGGCCTTCCTTCTACTAAGCATGGAAATGACTGTGTTTTTGTGGTCATCGATAGATTATCGAAGATGACCATTATGCTGGCCTACAAGAAGAATATCACAACAGAAGCCACTTCTAACTCTTCTTTGAATGAGTGTGGGTACACTTTGGGATCCCACAATCTATCATCTCAGACCAGGACAACGCGTTCCTCAATACATTTTGGTCTATTCTTTGGTTGATGCTAGACACCAAACTCACTAAGTCCACAACTTTCCATCCCTAAACTGATTGCAAGATAGAGGTTGTTAATAGGATGATCATACACATTTTGCGCATGTACAACTCAAATAATCCACGCACATGGTATGAGAGCCTCCCCTATGTTCATCATAGCTATAACTGAGTCTCCACAGCTTGACTAGCCACAACCCTTTTCAGGTGGACTTGGGATTCCCGCCACTATGTCCCATTGATATGGCCATGCCATTTACAGCCACTCAAGTAGATTCAGCTTATGTCCAGTCTGAAGCTGACAAGGAAAACAACTTCATTTAAGACATCCAACACATACACAAGTAGGTCCATAAAATTCTAGAGAAATCAAATTCCAAGTATAGGTGGCGACATGATCAACCTCTGGTGCTAGACAAGTTTCATGTGGGCGACAAAGTCTGGTTGCATTTGCAGAAGGAATTCCTTATTGGAGCCTATCAGAAACTCATACCACTCTGATATGTTCCTTACACCATTACCAAGGCTCTAGGAGATAATGCATTTGAGCTCAGCATTCCCCCATTCCTTGGCCCACACCCAGTGTTCAATGTGCACTACAACAAAAAAGGTCATTGGTGAGGGTCATGCCTATGAGGGAGCTTTAAGGTTCGTCACCAATGTCGCATATGGTGACGGTCCTTAAAAAAATTGTTGTTTTAAGTGCATATAGTGATGGTCTTTTAAGGTTTTTCACCAAAGACATTTTCATTAACACTTTTGGTGAGGGTCATTAAAGGCCCATCACTAATTCTCTCTTTGGTGACACTTCTATTGATGATATTTTATTGACCCTCACCAATGCTCTTTTTGGTTACTTTTGGTGACGATAAAAAATTGGTCATCATCATTGATCATTCCAATGAGTTTTTTATGATGCTATGTGTTTGTTACTATATTTTTGTCAAAGTATAATGATTTAAGACCATTTTTGTGGAGTATTTTTCATTTTGTCCAAGGCCATAGTGGTTAGAGTCAGTCAATTTGTTAAGAAGTAATTAATGTGTATCATTTCCCTCAAGTAATGAGAATATAGTTTTCCTATGATTCAACACATGATTCACCTCTATTAGGTTTATTATCTAGCAAATTCCCTTTAGATAAAGTCCCACTAGTGTGTGTAGGAAATATATTATTTAATACATAATCAATCTATGTCAATAATATTAATGAGAGAGACCTAGAACTCCTCAATAGTTCTGGAACACCTTAACATGATTTCGCACACACACTAACATTATTTTTCACCTCACATCTCATGGAACGCCTTTGTACCTAGAACATATTGCCATGACTGGGACACCCAAGCACTTGGTGTAATGTCCTAGCACAACATAACACTCTCCTACCATGTTTTGGCATTCCCTGTAGTCCCTAGAATTCCCTAGAATGCCTTGGAATGCAATGACATGCATTAGAACTTGGAACACATTGGCACTTTTCATGTATTGGAACCTATTATTAGTATGCCTAGCATGCCCCTTTTGAAAAATATAAAGTCTTGAATTATTAACCCTCTTATGTCTTAATATCCTTGCATTTTAGCTTAGTTCTTCCTTTCGCTTCCTTGACACTCCTTGACACACATTGGAATACCCTGGCACCTTGCACATCCTATCATTCCCTAGAAACCTCACATGTATTGGCATTCCTTGGAACTATTTGGCACATGTTAGCACACCCTATAACTCCCTAGCACACTCTGGCACTTCTTGACATGCCCTGATATTCCATAGCATGCCTTACCAGTGCTTAGCATACCTTGCCACTCCCTCCTTTGCATGATAGTTAAAAGTCATTAACACTCCCTAGCACACCCTCATATTCATTCACTTCCATGCATTTTGATCTAGTTCTCCCTTGTGTTTTCCTAGTACTTTCTAACACTCCTCAACATGCATTGGCACTCTCTAGCACACCTTAGCACTCTTCAACATGCCTTGCCACTTCATAGCATGCATAACACTCCCTAACACACATTGGCACTTGGAACGTGTTGTGCTTGGAAAGTCTTAGCATTTCTAGCATGCATTGAGATGCCTTGGTATCCTTTGGCATGGTTTATTATTAAATTTATTTGAGATCAATTATTGGAAAGTAGATGAGAAGCAACAAAGGAAAAATTGGCACTTAGATTTCACTAAGACTTGGCACTTGGCACCTATTCCCACCTATCTTTGTTGTGCCTATCATGCCCCTATTGGAAAAGGTAAATTTATTACATATTAACCCTTTTATTTGTTCATTTCCCTGTGGCATCACTTTATTCTCCCTTTTATTTCCTTGGAATTTCTTGGTATGCATTATGACACCCTTGCACATCTTGGCATGCCTTAGCACTTAGCACATCTTAGCATGTTTGACATGTCTTCAGACTATCTAGCACATGTTAGCATTCCCTAACATTCCCTGGCATGCCTTGGCACTCCTTCCCTCACAACTATCCTTACATTTTTTCATGACTTGGGAACCCAATCAAGTCCTTGGCTACTATATTTCATGTGACATTGGCATGCTTCAGTTGCAACAACTTAACCAATTACACCTACTACAAGTAGATTGTGCCTTGTTCACCTAAGAGTTTCCTATAGCTCATCTTAGGCTATGTCCAAGCTCAACTTATCCCACTTAATTAGTGACAAGACAAGGATCACATCTAGCCATGGACATAAAATAACTAAGCAACATAGCTTACATATACAATATTTAACATGTATGGCCAGCTCATATAAGCAATAGAGCATTAATTGAGAGCTTTCAAGAACCAAAAGATGCAAAAGACACACAAGATATAAGCTGACACAAGCTACGCACCCCAAAACTTATACACAACAATGTCAAATATGTAATTATTTAGAATAGTTTAAAACATGATCATGTGGCCAAAGTGTGCCACATCTCATATAAAAATAATAGCTAAAGGAAAAATAGTGTTGTGCCTAGCATAAAGTCCCCCTTTGTATGAAATTACTATGTTGAACTCCTTATCGCACCCATAGGATTTCCTCCTACAAATCCTATTCTATACTTCTCCTAACACACTTCGTCCTTAGCACTCTTGAATTTGCTGACACTCCCTGGCACACAATCTTATTCATTCCTCTTTGTGAATTGACCTAGTTCTCCCTTGAGATGCCCCAACACTCCCTAACACTCCTCAGCATGCATTGACATTGCCTGACATGTGTTAGCACACCTTTTCATTCCTTTGCATGCCCCTGAACCACCATAGCTATCATGCCCTCATAACTACCCTTACATTTTTTGCAACTTAGGAAGCCAACCAAGTCCTCACTTGACTACAAGAGCTTGACCAAATTAAAGTTACTACAACTAGACTATGTTGTTGAATTATATAGCTTGGGATGTTCTCCACAAAACTAGTGAGATGGGTTTGTGTGAATTTGGTTGTAAAATGCTTTTTGGGAAAAGAACCCAAGCAAAGGGGTTTTGGAGCCAAGATGGGGTTTTAAATATAAAAGAAAATTAAAAAGAAAAAATAATATTTCCTAAGGTCTAAGTGGATAAAACCCATAGGTCCTAGAGGGTTCCTCGGAATCCTAGGGAAAGCTATTTAAGGAAGACTTAGGATGAAGGCAAGAAAATCAAGTGAGAAGGAGCTCATTTTATTAAGAAGGCTAGGAGAGATGTAGACCTAAAGTAGTATGAGTTAGAGTGCCAAGTAAGTGATGCTAAAGGGAGGCCATGATCATGCACCAAGAGCAAGATCATCATGTGAGGGTTTACAAGAATGTCACATACCTTAATGGATTTGATATAGGGAGTAGGATGGCATATTGTTGTCTCTCTTTTAGAGCCAAGTAAGTGATGCTAAAGGGAGGCCATGATCATGCACCAAGAGCAAGATCATCATGTGAGGGTTTACAAGAATGTCACATACCTTAATGGAATTGATATAGGGAGTAGGATGGCATATTTTTGTCTCTCTTTTGGAAGATTGAGCTCAATAGAGGCCACTCATGAGAATATGAGCTTGTGATTTTAGTGGTGTCTCTGTGTGAAGGCCACATCAAATTCTGAAATAACAAAGAGGGTTGAGACCCTGTCTTGTGGTGGCTAG
This sequence comes from Pinus taeda, assembly GCA_000404065.3. Classification (NCBI taxonomy): domain Eukaryota; kingdom Viridiplantae; phylum Streptophyta; class Pinopsida; order Pinales; family Pinaceae; genus Pinus; species Pinus taeda. The sequence goes on from APFE030176024.1 coordinate 206,547, forward strand.
TAAGCCAAAAGGTCTTTGATAAATACCAACACAAACGGAAGAGGGTATGCATAGGAATTTATGGCCACAACGGAATTAGTCGAAGATGTAATATTGACTGAGGTAACCTTAGTTTGAGGGTCATATAGATCTGAAGTTCATGTTAAGGTCTAGTCAAATAAATGCCCATAATCTACGGATCTATATGAGCTAGGACGAGTCTCTTATAGAGGAAATAGTTGTTATCTTTTCTATGGGTGGATAGGGTTTGTTATAAATAAATTACAATAGAAGTATAATTCCCTAGTTAGGGAAGTTTCCTAACATGTTATTCCATAAGGTATGCCCTTAGGATTGTGACAAATCTACTTAGAACATAAGGGGTTGTGACCCTTAGAGTGAGGTTTATCTATGCAATATAGACCGCATATCTGGAAGATGGTTTACAAAAGTATGTGTGTATATAGCAGAACCAAAGGAGGGTGGAACCTAAGTAGAATATTGAGCAAAACAAATGTGTCATATGAAGAATCAATTGACATGAAGAGGAGTTGATTTTGGTGAATTGTCCATAGAGTTTTGGATAGATATTTGAAGCAGCCTATAAAAAATTAGTCAATGGGCGATTAGTGGATGATTTGTGACCCCATTTAATCCATCTATAAATTGTTATAAGGATGCTAAGAGTAGTTCATATCCATTCATAGATTGGAAAACAAAAAATTTGGTACACAAGAACGGTAGCAGTCAAGTGGGCCAGCGAGTTAGCCCTAGTTCACTGTATCATAGAGGATTGATTTAGTGAGAGAACGGAAGCCTCCATAGCCATAGACTTCTCATATTGGAGAATTAGTATGGAAAAAGTGGGAATACCAAAGAACTATTCACAAATGGAGTTTTGAACCGCTGATCAAAGACTCTAAGCATTGCAAAACTTGAAGGATAAAGGAGGAAGCTAGAGGGAAAAGTTTTTTGAGTCGAGTTTAGTGACCTAAAGGACTTGAGCTCATAGATAGACGACGATTGAGAAGTTGTATAATGGGAGGAAAGAGGACCTTCCCGATGTGTTCAGGACACATGGACTGAAAAGGTTGTGTGGCCACCATAAGAAAGTAGGTCAAGTGTTGTCTTGTTTAGGATAGATTAGTTATCAAAGGACTAACACCAAGCCCTAGTTGTATTCCTTGTATCAGTGTGATTGCAAAGGGACATGATCCTTGGTATGGTAGCTCTAGCCTATTGTATTATAGTTTCTAATATAATGGCGGATTGTTTGCAAATTTTAAAAATTGTCATGTGCACTAGTCTATTCCCTTATGTGTCTAGATTTTGCTGTTCATTAAAGTAGATGTGTTGTGGTACTTGAGTGTGTTTGCATAAAAGATTCTAAAACCAAACCTTGATTCTAATGTGCTATGGAAATTCAACATATGCCTTTTTCACCTAAGAACTACCTATAACTAATCTTAGGTGTTATCTGGGAATAGTGTCCACTCGGATCCTGCTATTCCCACTAAGATGGGTGGCTATCTTAGAAACAAACAATCAAAGTCTATTGTTGATTCCTTTTATGAAAATAGATGAGAGGAGAACCAAGAGGGCCAACCTAAGTCTTTCGCTCGATTTCCTCTCCTTCTTGATAGAGTTTTGTTGCTTCTTCTTTGTCTGCCCAGCTTCAAAAGGACCTGTGGAATCACAGAAACATACTACTATGCAAGAAACAAGGATCTAAATTCATAAATAATGCAGGATCAGATGTGCATTAACCATATATATGCATATATAAACAAGTACACATGAATATGGAAGGAAAAAAGAATAGCTTTATTTAGATGAAAAGTAGCAAGAAGATTACAACCCTGTGCTCTGACCCAGAATCATCCTCCAGCTAAGAAGCCCTTCTTCACCTCAAGCAAAGCTAGATCACCCAACACTGTGAATGTACACCAAAATACCAACAACACTTCTCTATAAGAAAAAAAATTCTAGCCTTCGGATCTCTGTGATGAGGGATCCATATATAGATGATTACAGAGAGGTGAGTCATCTTTTGGGATCTTGATTAGTGTCCTCTCTCTGATAGTTCCTACTTCCACTTGGAGAATGATGGTCTCTTACTCATCCCTGGTCAAAAATGGAGTGGCAAGTGTTAGAGGGGAAGCTTCTGGAAGATTCCATGATCTTCCACCTCGCATTTTTGTCCCTACCATTTGTCCATTCCCGACCATCGCACCCTATAGAGGAGCAAATAAGTATGCATCGCACCCTGTACATTGGGAAGGTGATATGCATCACACCCTCTGCATTGAGCTTTCAGTATGGTCCAATTTTGACCATTTATGAGCAGT